>CM068369.1:50610201-51210201 GCA_034769895.1 Magicicada septendecula
CAAATTGTTTATAATTATATAATTAATCATCATGTAAACATTGCATGTATCATTAGAGTATAATAATAAAATTATCTATTAAAGGTAATTTAGAAAAATGTAAAGTAATTAATGGGTGTTGATCCTATAACACTTAACCTGTACATAAATGGCCAATCAAAATTTAAGAAGTTTGTATGAGTTCGGTGACTAAAAAAGAAGAAATAACAATTAATTGTTAATTGTGATGGAAAACAGTTTGAATAGTGCGTGTCGAGAGGTAATTAAAATAAAAATATAAAAATAGATAACCCGTTCATGAAAGAAGATCTGAATGACCATCATCGAAGATAATAATCCCTCCACTACTATTTTCATGAACAAGTAACACACACAAGCAAGAAATCATCCAGAATAAACCAGAAAACCTTCAGCAATATCGTATAGATGTGTAAAGTATAATTTGACAATATTTTTATCCAACAAGGAACAACCACTAGACAATATAACAATTTACACTAACACTAATCACTAGTAAACATTTTAAAGTGAAAACAAATTCAATATCTAAACGAACAGTGATTACAAGGAAAACATTTATTGTACACATTAATAAACTTCATTATTCTCTAACACGGACAATATAGTAGCCATGCTGTTGACATCGCTCTAACCTACATGCTTTTACGAAGCGTATTGAATATCGTCAAACCTTGTATGTTACTTAATATATAATTTTTGTAATTTTTTAGATAAGTAATATATTGTTTGTAAAGGTACTCTCTATTATTAATTATCACGTAAAGGAACTTTTCGTAGCAGCCACAAGAATTCCCACGAAATATATTAAAATTATTTAAATATTAAATCCTGAGATAAATATCGTTTGTGACAACCGTATGTATCGAATGGAATTTTCCAATAATTTGAATTTATATTACAGAGATTAAACCATTATGTTATTAAATCATATCCATGCGTTATTATTTCAGGAACGTAATATATTATCAGCATTTATTTTATAATTAACAAGGATAAGAAGAATTCGGGGAGTCATTGGAAGTACGCAAACTGCAAAACCAAGATTAACCTCAAATAATAGGTTAAAGCCTAATATCGAAGGTGACTTGAAAATTTTGGGATGACTCGACCGCTATTTTTTGAATTGATTTTGGAGTTCTAACTACTGAATTGGAATAATTATAATTCTGATTCAGAAACCAAGGCAGATAATTCAATTCTTTTACTTATATATTTAAATCACATTCGTAAACACACAACATAAATATTCCACGATCAGCTGATACACTATTTACAACTATTTATTACAAATTAACATATACAAGGAATAACACGGGCAAATCATTATACCATTAAGATACTACGGGTACAAGAGTCGTATTATAACGTAAACCAGCACCGCTAGGGGGAAACAGATCAGTTAGGGATATGGTGTTGTACAAGGCCACTAGTTGATATTTTAATTTGTTGTTTCAGAGTTTGGTGATGCTGTGGCGGCGATCCTGAGCTGGCCAGCGCGTCAGAGCAGGGGCGTTAAGTATCTGTCTGACTTTATGGTGTTGGGATCTCGAGAGAGAAGTCGAGTAATGTCATTCAGGTGCGGTCACAGTCCCTGGACCAAGGGTGAGTTAATTATATTTTTTTGTCTGTAAACCATAAGGGGGTTGTGGCGACATATCCTGGCTGATCCATTTAGCAAATATGAATGTGTCAATGAGAGTTTTTATGCTTCGGCATAAAACCTCTCATTGAGGGGTATTGTAACGGGACATTTTGGCCTACCCAGGGAAATAGATAAATTTGTATTTCCATGAAAGTGAATCAGCATTTTTACGATAATAATAATTTTGGGGAAACGTAAACAGAAGGTAAATTTTGTTGGTAGTAAAGTTGGCAGTGGTGATGGTGAATTCATGAATAATTTAAAGACGAAATAAACAACCAGCGGAATTGTGTCAAGGTCAATTCCAGTGACTTTAAACTGGTAAACAAGTTATGTAATAACATCAGACCATGTGACGTCAACATCTTACGTCAGCGACAAACAACAAGCTGGAATGTGGGAGTGTCAGCGCCAGCAGCTTCGTCGCACTGACAAAACAAAGGCAGTCGGCAAACAACAACTATAAGTGTTGGACGCATGTAATCGTCGCGTCCGCCGGCTAGGCGAAGTTTTCGTCGCCCGCAAAACAAAAAAATGTGAATAACAGTTTTTTAAAAGTTGACGTTAAATTGAAATTATACCTAAATAACGTAAAATGAACAATTTTCGGAAATAGTTAAAATCAAGAACGTGTGCGTCTAGAGTCAAGTGACGTCTTCTGGACTAAAAATTTAACAGCTAAGTAATCTACAAGAATCTACATAAAACAAGCTTTTCAATTTTTTAGATTAAAATATTCAAAAGTTTAATATTTTTATACTTAATAGAGCTCTTAAAATCTGGGGATAGATGTGTGTGTGTGTGTGTGTGTGTGTGAAAGCGCTGGTTTTCGTTATGTTGTAGTTGTAGAGAATAATTTGTATTTATGTTATATCTTACTTTGAAGACTACTTAAACAAATGATCTATTTTATGAATACTTATTCTTGAATATTACGGAAGTTAAAATGTAAGCGGGAGAAAGGAAATTTTGTATTTTGACCGAAAAAATTATAACTTAATGGTGTTTTCTTTTTAGAATCTAATAAAACAATATTGATTTGAATACTTAAATGTGAATTAGTAGTTATTTCAAACAACCATATTGTTTTCAACACGTCTAATTAGAGATCCTGGACAATGGTGAGTAAAAAGTTTGAGTTGGTACTAGACAACATGGCGGCTGCACTAGCCGAAAGTATGTAGTTGTAAACAAGGTTTATTAGTAAATTAATAAAAAGGTAATTATTAGTTAACAACATGACTATACTCGACGGTAACACGTTATATGATATAATAATATGGGATAATCCTATTAATTATAAAGTATTTACTAAAAAATGATTTGTGTAGTCGTAAGATCAGATTGTTATTTGATGATGGTGGTTAAACAGTTGTTGTTCATGAACATTTAATTATGTGAATAGTGTGGTTTCGACATGGATTGTATTGTGAAATGATTTGTGGTAAATGATAACAGATAATAATTTGGATTGTATATTCTTGTATGTGTTGATATCAAATGTATTTGTGTGTTACATTGAGGTGTACTCTGTATTATGTACTACATAAACAATGTATGTAGGTAATAGGAATTGATTTAATAATAAGTATAACACTTTTCAGACTAAATAAATGATGAGAGAAAAATGTGAAATTTTAAAATGTAATTAAAGAAACTGATTGAATTAGATAATTAATTAATTTAAAATGTAGTTAAGAGGAACTTTGGTGATGAAGTTAAATGGTTTTCTGAGATTTAGATTCTATAATGAATAGTAAGTGATTAAACATACAATATGTTTAGGGATATTGAGTTATATTGTTATTATGAGTTAAGTTATGAGTTTTCTAATGTAGTTTCAATGATCATATTAAGGTAAAACGTTGTAAAAGATGGAGTTTAGGTGATAATTATTTCAATAAGGCATTTGAGTCAGTCAAAGTTAACTTTAATGGGTGTTACACAAAATAAGAATTTTGGAATAAAAGTAAGACAGAAACGGGTTAGTAGTAGGGACACAGTAGCGATAGTGCATATATGTAGAGAAAGTGAGTAATGTAATAGGAGAATAAATAGGTGATGGTGAAATTTTGTAGTGAGGATGGTGTGTAGGGAGTGATCAACGTGCATCGTTGTGGCAGGTAATTGAGAAGTTTCGAAGAGTGTTTGCCAAGATTCTGTGGAGAGCAAAAGGGTATGAATGTGAATTGCAGGTTCGGGAACACACATCCTAGGTACAAAGAGGGTATTAAGTATTTTATTCTAAGAGGAGAATGATATAAGTGGAGTAGATAAAGTGTTGAAGGGGGTTATTATTGAGAGATCGGTGTCACCCTATGCAAATCTGTTAGTGGTTTTAGAAGGAAGAAAGGGAGTAAGGTTATATAGAAATGCCCATTCAATAAATCAAATCATTATGAATGACGGAGAATCACCCAAACCAATTGATAATGAAAATGTTGAACAGAAAATTCATAGTGGAAATGTAATAATAAATGAAATGTGATGTAAAATGAAGGTTGATAATAAATTTGAATTTTTGGAGAATCTAATTGTATAAGAAGTGGTAAATAATTAAAGGTTGAGTATTAACAGGTTCAACTGAAATTAAAATGTAATGTTTATAATTTTGTATGCAAATTTACAGGTGAATTGTGAATTGTTCATTCAATGTAATAAAGTTTAGGTTGATTGTGAGTGTTTACTATGTTTTATTATGTTATATTAGATCGACCCGTTTTAAGGTTGTTATTATATAATCAGTAGGATTTTTATCTGAACTTTAGATGTAATGTCGAAGCAAGGACAGGAGATGACAAAATTCCTCCTTAATTTCAGTTCTTGTGGAGACAACTGGGCGATACAGTCCAGGGGGGGGCATAGTGTGTGTGGAAGGAGGTTACTAAAGTTAGTAACGTTTTAATGAATATTAAAATGAATTATGTTGAGGATCTGATGAGATAACTAAATGAGAATGGAAAATAATTAACGTTTTCAAGTAGATAATTTGTTCTAAAGTAGTAGACTTAAATGTGTTTTGTTATATATAAGAATTTTATAAATGAATATAATTGTTTTGAAATATTAATCCTATAAGGGAAGGTATTTGTAATGTAGTAATGGGAAATGTTTATTTAAATTCTGATAGAATCAGAGAAGTATTTTGAATTTTGGGAATAAGATGTAACAAGAGAAGGGTATGAAGAATGTCGATATTGAGGCTGGATGTTTTATATTTTGTTATAATAAGTATTGTATTCATATATAGGTTAGGAGTTAAGGAAAAACCAGTGCTTCTTAACGCAAACTAGTACACAGCTAAGGGGAAACATCAGTTAGCGATATGGTATTATACAATGCCACTATTTGATTTTTAATTTGATGTTTCAGTGTCTGGTGATGCTGTGGCGGCGGTCCTGAGCTGGCCAGTGCGTCAGAGCAGGAGTGTCAAGTGCCTGACTGGCCTTGCGGTGTTGGGATCTCGAGAGAGAAGTCCAGTAAGGTCATTCAGGTGCAGTCACAGTCACTGGACCAAGGGGTGTTAACTATTTTTTTTTTATAAACCGTAAAGGGGGTTGTGGCGACATATCCTGGCTGATCCTTTTAGGACGTATGAGAGTGTCAATGAGTTTTTATGCTTCGGCATAAAACCTCTCATTTAGGGGTCTTGTAACGGTACATTCCGGTCCATATAGTGGTTTTGGAAAAAAAAACAGATAAATTTTATTTTAATTCAAAGCATAAATAATAATGGATGGTAAAGTTTTGAAACGACATAATATCAAGCAAGTGGAAATTGTATCAAGGTCAACATTGTATGTGCAAAACAACAGCTATTTAGCCAGACGAACTCTGACCTATTAAGTCACCAAGCCAAGCCTGCAAAATACGTCATTTGAGAATGCAGTGTGCAATTCGCTTTGCCTTAAAAACTAGTGCGTCATATTCCGAAGACAATGAGATTGGTGACATGACGCCCCTACCACCTCAGAAAAGAACGTAATACATTCGTTCGCAGTCTGCAGTCTTTAGTGCAAACAGCACGTTAAAGTTCCGGAACGTAAATTGCGGGCCCGTAAAGCAACTAAGAATAAGAATATTTTGATATATTTTTGGATCTAAACAGTATTATTACAAAACAGGTAGAGACAATGAGAAAAACTGCAATAAATTAACAGTTCGGCCGTAAAATGTAAAAGTGAGAACTACAAGAGACAGCAAACAGTAAGCCACGAGTTGACGCCGGTGGCATCGAATTTCTACGCATCAGCAGGGAAATAGACATTTCAAAATTGTTTAAAATACTGGCACTTTTAAAATTGAGTTCAATAAAAAAAATGTACCGTATGAACTAGCGTGAGAGAGAGAGTGTGTGTGTGGGTACCTACTTTAATATAAAAAATAAAAGCACTGGTTTACGTTAACAGAGGGTAGTTTAGTACTGCATTTGGGCGATTACTGCCTTACCAGCACTAATCGTGGTTTTGGATAGCGGTCAGCTATGGCCATAAATTAAGAACCTTGACCATAGCTGGCTTGAAATTGGTGTATATTTGAAATTGATGGGGGGGGTGAAATTAGGGGAAATCCCCGGAACTATGGAACAGCGGCTCCACTCTGTTCGAGTAGGAACAGCAAGCCAGGTGGTAGACCCGTTTTAAGGGCATATTAATATATAACACAGATATGTCCATATCTGCCAAATTTTAAATGTAACGCTGAAGCAAGGACACGGAGATGATAAATTCCTCCACCAATGCCATCCTTGTGGATGCAAATGGGCGCAACAGTCCACCAGCAGAAAACAATAGTGTGTGTGGCAGGGTAGTTGCTCAGGGGAGCAATGAATTAAAATTTTGTAACTTAAGGATGAGGACTCGCTCTTGCAGTAATTAAAGAATTGTAGTTTGATTTGATGAATAGGTGCATGAGATGTTTATAATATTGTATTTAGTATGTCTTATTGTGTTTTATTTTATTATGTTAGGATATAAGGTTTGTCAACGTGTAATTTGTATAATTTTGAAATATGTTTATAGTAAGGTCAAAAGGCAGTATCTATTTCAATGTTTAACAAGTAAATTTGAATTTGAATTATTACTGCTTAAATATATCTTGAAGGAATATAATGTATGGTATTCATGTTTGAATCATAAAAGTGTAAAAGATGGAGGGAGTAAATTTTGCCATTGTTATCAATATAAAATAACCAAAATAATGAATAAATACAAGTTTGCAAAATTACAAGTAAAGTTGAGGTAAATCATTTAAAAGCAACCATCTTGTTTTTTCAGCTCGTCCAAACGATCACCTGGACCCTGTAAGTATATTTTATGTTGGTACTAGACAACATGGCGGCTGCATTAGCCGAAAGTGGAAAACATAAAGTTTAGTTGTTATGAAATTTGTAAAAGTAAGTAAGTGAAACGTAACAAGACAAATTGTAATAGCATCCATTGATACCCAAAAGTCTTTTGACATTGTGGACTGGAATACAATGTTTATACTGTTCAGGAATGTACAGGTAGATTGCAGTGATAGAAAAATAATCCTGCAGCTTTACAAGAACGAGAAAGCTCTCATAGGTCAAGATGGAGTACAGACAAAGGTCGCCAAGAGTGTTAGATAGGGTTTATCTCCACTTTTGATCAGCTTATACATTTAACATGCAATACAGAAGTTCTCAGAAACCAGCAAAAAAGGGACGGTAATGGTATAAACAAATCTGTTCTGCAGAAAATGTTGTTCTACTGGGAAGTTATGAAAAAGAACTACAAAAAGCTCTATAAAATATGGACAACATTCTAAAAGACAAACATGGGTTGATAAGCAGAACTAAGCAGAAAAGATAAACAGGACTAAAGCTAAAATCATTGTATGCACAAGAGATGGGAGACGGAAGGCAGAGATATGGCTCAAAGGAGACAAATTAGAGAAGGTTATAACTTTAAAATACCTGAGGAGCTCTACATCAGACAGCAGAAGCACTGCCGACGAACAAAGTAGAATCACTCAAACCAAGAATGAATTTCACAAAAAGATAAGCCTTTTTACGTCAAGAGGTATCTCTCAAAATGACAAAGCAGTTCATAGAAAGTTTCTCTGGAGTATACATACTTACTCCTCTGAGACTTGGATCTTACAAGGAGCAGAAAGGAAAAAACTTGAGGCCTCCGAGATGTGGTATTGGACAAGACTGTTCAATATACCTTCAAACTGCAAGACTAACTACAAAGTATTATTAATAAGGGAAGGCAATAAAATACTCTGCTACGCAACTGCAGAAAGGAGAAATGGAATGGTTGGTCATCTACTTCAACATCCCCTCAGGGTGGTTCACCTCTTACTCGAGGGAAAGACAAAGAGACGTAAGATGAGGGGAAGACCAACACAAGAGTTTATGGATGAGATTAAGGCACAAAGAGAATACAGGGAACTAAAGAGACTGACTTGGGAACAGATGAAAATGAAGGCCTGTAACAGGACAAACTGAAGGAGGTTTGTAATTCCAGTAAATTCATTTTAACCATTTGTAGACGACTTTTGAATTAACTGTTATTTACCCAGAGTGTACTTTTGGTCACTGACTATAGCTCCGTGACAGGTACGACAAAGCACAAGAATGTTAATTGTCAGAAGGGTGCGTATTTGTGTGTACAAGCGCATGTGTGTGCCGTGTTTTGCGACGTAGAAATTACCTCGTGGCTACAATTTGGACGTCCTTCCGGTCCGAGCGAAATGTTCTAGAAGGTTTTCAGCCAATTAAAAAGCAAGTTGGTGGCCGCAAAGAGACGCTTGGCCATTTTTGAGACGCGGCAGTCGGCAATATACATTCACTCTGAGCGGACGTAAGTGAAGTGTGGCCTCGGGAATACTTTGTCTGGTAGGTCTAAATGTAGTAAAAGGCCTACAAGACACTGCAAAATGCTACAACAGTTTTAAATAATGAAACAAAACCGCAATGACAGTTTAATGTGGTCGAAGTGACAATAAAAGTGAAAGTGAACAGCGTGATGGTGAAACAATTTGGATAGCGAGAGAAGTTAAGTACAGTGAGAAAATACATTTAGTTGTTGGCCAAAAGATTATAAATAAATCAATAAGAGCTCTTTAATAAAACGCGGGATATTAAAGAATTGTACAGAGCAAGAGAGTGTGTGTGAGTGAGAAAATATCAAAGTATTGGTTAGCGAAAAGAAATAAGTATAAGAAAATTTTACATAATAGAAATAAGATGAAATAATATGTTATAAGGAAAAGAGAAGTTCATTTTCGAATAGCAATAAATAAGATGATTATTACTAACCTAAATATGTGTTAAGTTATTAGTACGCCACCCCATAACCTGTATTGTATCGAGAAGCACACCTAAAACAGACCTGGTAAGCAAGTAAGTTCAAAAAGGGGAAAGTGTATTCAGGTTTCCATATTTATCCTTCTAATAAAAATATTGGTGGGGACCTGTAAGTAATCTTGGAGTCTTCTGTTTTGGTAAGTCATGGTAAGGTGTAATCAGGGTTAATGCGTAAAAAGATCGCACAAGGTAAGTAGAAGTCACGTGGGGGGGAATTTGTAAAAAAGTTTAAAATGTTACAGGCCCATCACCTACAGGTTGAGGAGAAAAAGAGACAAAAACTATACACGGACATAAACTTAGTAAACCATATCAAAATAAATGAAGTGCTATAATAAAGACATACAAAAAAAAAAAAAAAAAAAAAGAAAAGTTTTAATATCCAAGATCGAACAAAACAAGAATGTATAAAACAAAGAGATATGGGTTGCTCATCTGAACAGGATGCCATATGGCAAGTTGCCTAAGGAAGTTTGGCAAAACAAGCCAATCGGGCAAAGAAGTATATGTATTTGCTTCGGGATCGGAACAGACAATTCATCTATTCCTTGACAGAAAGAGAATAACAACAACAAAATGGGAGGTAATGACTAGAGAACTGTGCAAACAGAAACTAAAGGAAGCCATGGCTGAGTGTGACTTTAAATTAGGAAAAAAAGAACATATTTATGTCATTTATATTCTTCTATTTCTTTTAACAATACTGTAATGTGGACTTCAAAGTAATTGCTGGATTGCTAAAAAAGACCTATCTACTTTTCTATGTCTTATCCTACTAAGTTGCTTTTGCCTTCAATTTATTTTCAAGAAAAAATACAAACAAATATTTCTTAAATAGCTATTACAGATGTGCACACACTTTATTTGCATGTTAACCTCATTCATGTAATTCCTATTATTCTTGTAATTTATTTATTCATGACTGCATTTCAACTGTTACACACTCTAACATTTTCAATAGAAAAAGAAACATATATAACACAAAATATTTACACACCTTGTTCAGTACAATTAATTCACAATACATGTTCAACTTACAATAGCAACTATGCAAAACAATTTTTATATCAATTCTGCATCAATTATATATTAATGTAATATATATTAAATACTAATGATTTGTAATTTTTAGCACAAATCGCTGATACTTATTAATAATCAAAATTTAAAATTTTATTTTCTGCAACTGCGCTACTAATAAAACTTATATTTATGTTTGGCAAAGGTGAAATTTACAAATATAAAATAACAGTCTGTTTCTTAGATTTTTAAGGAGTAAAAAAAGGCTGTCTGTTTGCTGTACCAAATTTAGCAACAAATATTATACCATAAATCTTGTATATAAACTGGGAACATTTTTTCATTAGATTAATAAGAAGGAACTACAATTTGCATATGTCACCAGTAATCTGAAACTGGACAGTTCTGTCGTTAAAATATTGTTGATCTATCTCAAAAGTTACACTTGTGTATCCGCAGAAATTGAAAATTATAGAATAACTGTTTTTATAATATGATACCAAAACATGTGAACTCAACAAAACATTTACTTTATGTTTAAATACATTTAATTTGCTACAACACTTAAATTTCACCGACATCCACAATGAAAAAAATTACCTAATGAGCAAAAGAGCAGAACTAAACTGAGCTGATGAAGGAACAAAACCTAATCTTATAGTAACATTGCCAGAAGGATGCAATAAGAATGTACTCGCATCTCTATGTATGTGCACTCCAGGCAGCTCTATCCCTGGATACTTTGAGCGTGATAAAGTATCCACAATAAAATCGTTTGGATTTGAATGCGATGAACATTGGTTGCATGACGGCCTTAACCTGACAGCAGACAACATTTGTATTATTAAATTAACATTAACAAATGTTACTTTTGTTACACAACATTAACAAAACCAAACACATTTGTAATAAATTCTGTTTGCACATGTGTACATATGTGTGCGGTGTGAAAAGTAACATTTTTGAACTTACATTGTTTCAATTAAATTATATAGTTTTGATAGTAATTTCCAAGTCAGTGAAACTACAGAAGTGTTTTTTTTTTTTTAGGAAAAAACTAATGTGTATACAAAAACATCCAATTTAATGTACACTTTAAAAATGAGTTACTTGTTAAAAAGATATATTAAAACAAATGTGTACAATATTAACTAATGAGCAAAAGAGCAGAACATTTTCCTTAGATACACACACTTATGGATTTCACATACCTGTACTACAATCATATAAGTCAACAAATGACTTCCAAATTTAAACATGTTCATAACAAATCATACAGCCTGTATGCTAAAATCTCCTTTACACTACCTCCCATTTATTTTATTTCAGAAAACTTTTCAAATGAAACTATTCTTGGTAAAACTTACCCACCATGTCCATTTTTGTTAAGCTAGAAACATTGTTATATCCTATATATGATATATTAAAACTACTAACATACTTTTGGGATTACTTTGAATTTATATAATTCTAAATACAGTAGAGCATTGATTATCCGAACCTCTCGGGACGAGGGCCCATTCGGATAATCGATATTTCGGATAATAGATTGTAAATTGAAAACATTATTTCTCTTTACAAAAACAAAGGTTTTTATTACAAAGTCATTTCTAACATACTGTTACATAATTACAGCAACCTGTATACTGTATTGTAATGTATTACTAAGGCTAAAACTCACTGAATTAAAACTGAGTGTAATTAATAAAAACCAAAAGTTAATTTAAACAAAATTAGAGTTTAAACAAAGTTAATTTAAACAAAGTGTCCAAACACTGTACTATAAAATTAATTAAAAATTTAAAAAAAGAACAAAACAAAACATACAGTATCATGGATTTACACTTTTTTGAAGAACTGTTCTATCACTGTCTGCTTCAAACATTATTACAGTACTGCTTCAGCTACAGTGTTTATTTATTACTGTACAGGACTGTAATAATTTATAATACACCATTTTTTAAGTTCAATAAATATCCAATACGCCTACAAGTGTCCACTACATTACTGAACAGTACCGTATATAATTGCACTTTTTATCGAGTTCGGATAATAGATCGTACGATTAATGCATGTTCGGATAATCGATGCTCTATTGCAATTATATATTAGAATATATCTACTCAATGTTTTTATAATTTGACATGGTTTTAATTATCAGAAATGACAAAATGATTTCTTACCTTTCTGGTAACCTTTCAAGTAAGCTTCCAGCCATGGGATATAAGTTTTCCAACATAACTTGTACAAGAAGTGGATCCCTCGTGCCAGGATTTGTTATTGTGACTATGCGATATGATGTATTTCCCACTTGCGTTAGTGGGAAAATGACATTTTCTGATGGTGTCACTAGAGAGGGCCACGACAACCTAACATGAGCACTAAACGCATGATCCCTGACTTCTGTTGTGTCAAGACGTAATGACAAATTCAGCAGATGTGAAGATAAATTCAAATAGTGGTCATAATGGGCAGCTAGCAAGCTCAGATCATAATCGAATGTATGTGCTGGTAATATCAAAGTGTCCAACCATCTTGTGCTGCCTGCTAAAACAAAACAATGATTGACGATTTAAAAAATATTTAACTATTATTTTTAACTGTCAACATTCTAAGGAACATAGAGAAACAACAATTTTTAATATTCATTTTGTTCAGCAACAAAATTATGAAACGGATTTTTTTATGGAACGGACTAACCTAATTTTACAAAATGACAGCAGTGACTTTCAAAATAACAAAACATCCACTATGTTTTGTAGAAGTATCTTGTTATTTTCAAGACTACTTGTGCAATGGGGCAAAAGGGGTGAGACAGGTTTTGATCATTTTAACCAGTAAACCAATCTATTTGAGAGTTACTATTCGGTAACCGTCAGTGCAAAGTGCGCATTGGGAATCGTGACCAAGAATATACGATGAATAGAGTATATCTTCGAGACTGTCGCGGCCCGGCACAGGAATGTAAAAATTGTCAACGAGGGAGCGAATGCGCCCCCAAGTGTGCGCTCAGGCGGCCAACGTTCTCATGGTTTGGTCACTTATGAATACATTTTTTTCTCGTCCGGTGTGCTGAGAACAAAGTCAGTCGGCAACTAACATCTCAATACGATGGACGCTAGTAAGTAGTTGCGTCCACCGGCTGGGCACAGTTTTCGTCTCGCCCGCATATCAAAATGTGAAAATAGAACAGTTTTTTGTTGTACGTAGCGGCGGCTGTTGCGAGGTTCTGTATATAGGCTCTCGAGCCGAAAACCTTTTAAAACTCATAAAAATGAGTTAAAAGTATAATTGGAAGTGATCTAACTAACTTACAACACGAAAGTTAACCGTTAAATGTGAATAATTCGACTGTAACAAAATGTGGTGAACAGACAAAACATCCGAAGTGGGACATGTGATTGGAGGAGACACCGACGGCCACGTAACGTTATATAAATTTTAATATAAAGAGATCTCTATATTAGGGGGAAAATTTAAATATTGTGTGAATGAGCGTATGCATAAGTACTGGGTTGTCATTACATAGTATAAGTAATTAATAATTTGTAGTTTAATTAACCAGTTGTATGTAATGGTAATCAATGAATGTCAAAGAAAAAGGAATGCTAAATTTTGTCGGTAGTAATGTTTGTTAAAATTTAAATCTGTTTAAATTTGGAAGACTATATAAAAGAGAAGTCATACTAGTATTTTATAAAAAAAGAATCACATACAGAGAATAAATAACTTTTAAAATGAATAAAATGAATTAATAGCGTAACCATGCGTTAAGTCAATTATTACGCCAAATTAACATCACCTATCCCATATAGAAAATTTCGCCTAACGAACCTGGTAAGTAAGTGAAAGTGTTTTAAGGTCTCCATATCTGTCCTTTAAAGATATTGGTGGCAACCTATAAGTAATTTGGAGTCTTCTGTTTTGGTAAGTCAGTGTAAAGTGTAATCAGGGCCAGTGTGTAAAAAGATCGCACGCAGTAAGTAGAAGTCACGTGGTGGAAATTAGTAAGGTAAAGTAATAGAAAGTAACAAATGGCGATCCCTGCCAGTATAACTCAGATGAATCTATTCATATGGGTTTAGGCCCGATTCGAAGTACGTAATAGGTGGTGATAATAGGCGGTTTTTGTAATAGTAAAAAATTACGAGATTTGTGATTAGAGGTTAAGATGTAAAACACTGTGAGTCAAAGTTATGAGATTTTGTTTAGATAATAAATAAGTAATTAATTCATAAAAATGGAAAATACGGAAAACAAAGCCAGTTTGTCTGACTCAACTGTTGTAAGTGAATCAGAAATTCAGTCAGAAACTCCTAGAGTAAATAAAGAAAACTGGACAGAATCAGCTGTTATGGACGAGGTGAGAGTTCATTCAACTCCCGTCTCGTCTAGGGAAAGTAATAAAACTGATGACGAAACGAGAAATTGGTTTCGTGAGATAATGGGGGAGATTAAACTGATGTCTAATCAAATGTCTAATCGTTTTGACGCTAAATTTGATGTAAAAAGTAATAAGTTTCACACTAGATTTAATGAAATAAGTAGCGACATCAATAATCGTTTCGATGTCAATGATAAAAAATTTAATGAATTAAGGGATGAGATTGAACAACAAAATATAAAAAACGAAAGTAATTTGAATAAACAGCTAAGCGAGATTAACGAACGGTTCATGACATTTAAGGAACAAGTGATAGAGTCAGTAGAGGAACGGATTAAAAGTAAAGTAACTCAGATAATTAATAACAAGGTAAGTGATAATTACAGTAATGAATCTAATATTGAAGTAAGTGATAACAATGATATAATTAAAAATGGTGATGTAATTGAAAATGTGGTATCAGAGAGTGATACATTGAATAATGATAGTGACGATGAGAGTTTAGTAGGAGTAGAAATTAGTGATGAGGTAGTAGTTGTTAATGAGATTGAGAGAGAGCGTGAAGAGATGAGTATGGAGGGTAAATTTTCCCTGTAGTATAAGTGGAGTAAAGACTCCACATGTGTTTTATGAGGACGAAGGTTCCTCCAGAGGTTATGTGGGAGACATGGTGTCTCCAAATGGTCCCTTAAGTTTTTGTGGTGATGTACCTGGTAAAGCCAGGAAGTATTTTAGTGATTTTGTGTTGCCCTTTGCATGGAATGAGATAGTTCAGGGGGGTTGTGAGAGGTATTGTGATGAGAGAGAGAGAGAGAGAGAGAGAGAGATTTTTGAGATTAATAGAGGTTATGAAATGTTAGTGCAGAGTTTAGATATTGAGAGAGGTGAGAAAATTGACTTACCTTGTGAAATAAAGATGGATGATTTTGATGATACCGCTGTAGATGATAAACAATTACCATGTACGATTATGGATATAGTAGAAGAATATAACATAAATTACCTTATCTTGACCAAAAATACTGACGGAGACAGGACGAAAATTACCAAGGTAGACGGGTTTTATGAAATAATGGGAGACAAATATGTAGTTAATTACTGTGTTAATATAATTAACGAAAGTGGTCATTACAATAATAATTATAATGTAATGTATGTCGATAAGAATGAGTTGTGTTATAAATACATCAGGTTAATATATGATGATGGGGGTTAAATAAACAATCACTGAATGGACATTTTGTAACGTGACGATTATTGAGGAATGTTATTGTATTAAATTTTTGGGGTTTTAGAAAAAAAAAAAAATTCATAAATATAATTTCCATCTGTGACCAGGCCACGTGTTGAATAAAGCATTGCTAACAAAGGAGCAATACGGCTTAGCAGTTGTGTAATCGTTACGAAGGAATGTACCAAGCGTCATTTCTACGAATTTTGCGAGTGTGTGGCAGTACGTCCGAGCGCGTCACACCACCAGGTGCACGGACCAATGCCGACTTGTAAAACTCAAAAATGGCTAGAGACGAAAACTGTACGAGCACATGGTCCATGCTGACAGATGTGAGTCGTAAGCCAAACCCTTTTTGTGACGTCCACCAGTGCTGAACAAATATCTTCTACGACCAACACACAAGAAACTACATGTGTTAAATGGGACACAGCTGTGGCGACAAAATACAAGGCTTTGTTTTCCACCTAAAAAGGCACAATCTAGTTGGCAGTGAACGTAGAGATGCTGTGCCCAGTCCACGAGAAACCACAACAGCTAATAGGCACAGTTAGTACCGCGTGGGCCCGGTCGGTCTAAACTTTCTAAATATGAATAACTCAGTGTAATACCGCCTTTTTACCGACCGGGACACAAGGAAATAATGGATGTATAACGGGAGAAGTGCAGTGAACTGCGGGGGAGAAGCGGACCAAGTGTGTGTGTAGTGAATAACAATGGTCATTACAATCCGACCATTGAAGTGTTTAATTGAATTTTAATCGAAAGATTAAAACACAGAGGTAAGTGCGTGACAATTTATTCCATTACACTGAGTGCACTAACCTATATGTTTTGTAAATAAAAGTAATACAGAAACGGAGTATTAGTAGGGACACAGTAGCAATAGTGCATATATTGTAACGTAGCGGTTTAGAGTGTGTACCTTCCGATCCTTAAATAGTACTTTACTTAATGGAAACTTTGTTTTATTTGCCCCACGTTGTTAGCGTCAATTTTGTAACGTAGCGGTTTTTACTCAGCGGTTTCCGCCTCTCCAAGACTGTATTGCAATTACGGGTTTACAGTTAATTCAGCCCTCTGTTGTAAGTGTCAATCTGTAACGTAGCGGTTAGTTAGCGAAACGTCCGTCTTATTCAAGCCCCAATGTTGGGTTCGCCAATCTGTAACGTTACGGTTTTATTGCGGTACCAGCAAAACGTCTGTCTCGTTTACAGTCTTAGATCGGTCAGAACACCCCTCCACAGTCGCCACTTATGAATTATAAAGACCGAAGTTTAAATAAAGTGGTTGGTAATGTTACTCAAACAAAGCAGAAATCGAGTGTGTGTGATTTGGGTCAAGTAGGGAAGTTGTTTAGCCTTATTTTGAAGAGAGAGCAAGTACCATTTGTTTACCCTCGGTTTGGACGAATTCTAAATTTTTCAAATATTCGCCGTGAACCGAATCAGCTGACTTTAACACTAGTCTCCAAATATAGATTAACCAGACGACACTGTGGCAGTATACGATCCGGTGGATCGTCCTCTTCTTAATTTTTTTCTGAAACCTACTACAACTACCCACTACAAGAAAGGACACACATTTTTATTTTTAATATCAATTTTTCAATAATATTTATTAAGAATATTATTGGTTTTTCTCTTCTGCCAAAATACAAATATCACAATCGATCTTTTCATTAATTAATACATGATATCGACTTCAGTGAGTAAACATAGAATTGTCAAAAAATATATGGTTTTTGACCAAATTTTATACTATATTTAAAACATCAATCAACATATAATTCTTTTATTTATTTCCCCAGGGTTAAGGGTAAGTTCTTTTTGTTATGAGATGGTCAGAAATGGATAATTATACTACGCTTTACAAATACAGAAAAAATATTCAAAATTTGTTTATTTTCGCTTAGTACGTAGTTCCGGAAATGTCCGTAAGAGAGCAGAGTGCGTTTGTTTTCATTAAAACATGTGGTTATTTTTTAATAGTTTCTGTACTACACTACCATTCGGTTTGAGTTTTCTTCGTTAAATATTAAACGAAATGTTTATATTACCTCTCTTCTTGAAGTTCTTACTTGGATGAAGCCGTTTCTCCGGTGGAGTTCGTATTTGGTTGTAATTTCATAACCGTCCGGCAAATATTATCTCGTCAAAACTCGAAACACAGCGAAGCTAGGCCTGATCGTCCAAAAATGGTTTTCTTTCACTTTTATTATGGATTATAGCAATTTAACTTTGATAAATAAGGTAGTAGTACATAATGTTCATACTGTTGTTTAATTTTGTACCAATTTTGTGCTTTTCAAAGATTTCTAAAAGGATATTTTAATAAAATTGTTGTCTCATCATTTTGTCAACTGGACAGGTTTAATTTTTTTTCAATTAACAATACTTGTTATTTTTCGTTACTCTTAGTAACCCATAATTTTTATATATCTTTTTATTGGTTCTGCTATTTACTTTTTAGTATATAGGCAGTTTGTAATTATTATAAATTTATTTTTTATTTACAGAAAAATAATTCTTTTTAATTTTGGTTTCTTTCCCAATTTGGTTTACATAATAGGTTTCTGTTTATTTTCTTATAACTTTGTATATAAGTCTTTATTATTATTATTAACTTTAAAGGAATTTATATATTATTTATTAGTCTCTTATAGTATTCCTACACTGCACTACTTCCTTCTGACATTTCCCTCATACAGTATTATTTTAATTTTTTATTATCATCTGATATTTAAATCTTTTATGTTTTTTAAAACGAACCCTGGGTTATCTTATACTATAACATAATTATTTAAAAAAATATAAAATTAACTTAGGTATTAAATTTTGTTGTCTACACAATATAAATACTACAATAACTTAACAAAATACATAATTAGTTAGTAGCATCATAGTCTACTATCATCGTTTATAATTCTCACACCTACAGTACAATTCTGTAAGAAGTTCCCTTCACTTTCACTTATTACCTCATTGGGTACACTATAACTCACTTGTCACTGTATATCACTTTAATCGTTTATAATGTTTAGTGATACAATTTAATTTTGAGCTCGTTATAGTTTACCCATTTCTGACCTTTATGGTATTACAAAAGTTATCCTTTATTGGGACCGGGTTATGTACCGTTACATAAAGCCCCCCCCACTAGAACAAATTTATTTTGGTTTTACTCGTTTATTAAAATAAATTGTTGATTGTTTCAATTCTCCTAATATTCTTGGTTTTTTTCTTCGTAATAGTGTTTCATTTCCGACTGGTTATACTGACTGGTAATTCCGACTGGTGGTAATTGCTGTTCTCTTACTCTACTCTCTCTCTCTCTCTTGGAGGCAAATTCATCAATTATTTATTTCTCTGGGTAGTGGTACTTCCACATTTTATTTGATAAGGACTGGTCACACTAATCATATTAAACTTGTTTTAACACTCATTTCTATTTACTTCTATAACTTATCTTTATCAATTAAGCTTCGGTCTGCTATCTTCCTTCTATTTTCTTCATCTATACTTCTGGAATCTAATATCAATCTATACAGCTATTTTATAATTATTATCCCTTAAATATTCAATTTCCCTAACATTTTTCCCTATCTTGTGCGGTGGTACCAGTCGGGTGGCCACTCTGGGTCCATACTCCGCTGTCCATCCTTACACCTTCTGAGACCAGGGGAACATCATCCCTGCTCATAAAAATTATTGCTGGAACATTTCTACGGTCAATACATAAAAATAAAAAGATTATAAGTAGTAGTCAATTAGCGACTAGTACTAAACACTTTTGGGATTCTTCATACTGTAGCTGTTTGCATTTATTTATATATTTCTTCTTCTCCTTGATTCCTTCTTCTTTTCCATTAACTAATAGCATATAACATTATTGATAGGCCTTATGTTAAAATTCTTTTGACTTTACTTCTTGTGACATATTTCTCCGTATTATTTCTTCTTATATAATCTTCAATTCCGAGAAATTCTTATTATTGTATTAATTATCATCCTCCTTCAGTTTCATTGGAGTCATTAAATTATTCTTTATTCTTCTTATCTGAGCACATTACCATCAATTGTTTTTGTTCATTTAATTTCTCTTCTGTTGGTTACCATTAAAAATATTGCTTTTTCCTATTATTTCATTTTAATTCAATTCTTTATAACTCTTATTTACTAATCAGTTTTTATTTTTTTTGTTAAATTAAATGGTTTCAAAATATCTTAAATCGTATTATTTCTGAATAAATTAAGTAAGTTGTCCTTACATAGTTTTTATTAAATCGTCTTGTTCCTAGATAAATTGTTGAGTAAGTTGTTCTTAAATTTTTTTTTTTTTTGAAATTTGGGGTATTTATTCTCTTTATTTTAAATTATATTGTTCCGAAATAAATTAAGTAAGTTGTCCTTACGTGCTTTTTGAATTTTGGGGTTTTTCTTTCCAATGGGTTGCTGGGTCAGTTTTCAGAAAATCAGTCCCCTTTTTTTTTCTGGTTGGTTATTGTTTAGTTTAACCATGGTCCATTAATTCAGGTACTCCCTTTACTCGGATTACTGGGGTATTCATAATGATTTTGGTATTTGTTAAATACCTCTCTTTCACCTGGCATCGTAACTCAGTTGATACAAAATCTTCATTGAAGTCACGGTTTTCCGTCATTGTTAGTTCTTTTTTAACTAACAGGTATTGCACCTCCTCTGACATAACATATTCACTCATTTTTAATATCATTCCATTCCCGTTTTCCTCTGGATTATTTACCAAATTTTTTAATGATATATTCCGTCTTGATGATATGACTGATATCTTCTGATGCACTTCAATTGTCGACATTTTTAACTGATATTTAAATTTATTCAAGTTTTTTGTTATTATTCTATGGTGGTTTACCTTTGATATTTTTATTGAGTTTTGTCTGCAATTTCTAACTTTATTTAACTCCCTTTGTTTATTAATGGGAGGGTTAAATATATTAATTAATCCACCCTTCCTCATCTCCATTTCTTCTTTTGTATTGAATATTTTCTTTCTCCATATTTTCCTTATTTTCTTGATATTCTCTTCCATGTTCGTACTTATTTTAAAACCTTCAGAAGTGCTGTCTAACGTTTCATCCAAATGATTAAAACCACTGTCCATTTGCTTATCTGTCTCCTCCTTGTATGTATCTGCTTTTTGGATAACCGTATTAACATTTTCAAACTTCTCTCCGAAAGTTTTCCATATCTCCTTATTGAACTTCTCCATCTTACCCTCAATCCGCTTTAAATTCTCATTATTCTCTTCAAATTTTGCATTCATCTCTTCTCTTTGTCCTTCAACAGTTTCTTTCAGTTCATTGTATTGTTCATTCATGGTTTGTTTGATATTTCCATGAATGGTCTCTATTTTTTCATTTAGTTGTTTGACTAAACTTTCCTGAATGCTATCGATTTTCTCATTGGTCTGTCTATTTTGTTCCTCCTGTTTCTTAAAATTCTCCTTATTTTCCTCATTGGTTTGCTTCGAGTTTTCCTCCTGTTTCTTAAAATTCTCATCTATTTTATCAAACTTCTCGGCTATAAATCTCATCATGTCTTGCCAATTTGGTTCTCTCCTGGCTCCCGCTTTATCTGGTTGGTCCCCTTGGGCATCCTCTTCCACTATTTCCTTTTCCGTGCTCATAATTGCTTCAGTTTCTTCTTTATCACCTACCGGTTGTTCCATTTCACTGTCCGTAAATATTTCTATCTCTCGTTCCTGTCCACCTTCTTCCTTCTCCTTTTCTTCTGCCCTCTTCTTCGATCTGCCTCTAGTATTATGCATTTCTTGTTTTCTCATAACTGCCGACGATAATTAGATTTTTTGGTATATTAATTTATTAAATATATCAAAATTCTTTTCTAATTACAGCCCTTTTACGTTGAGCGCCAATTTGTAACGTAGCTGTTTTTTTTCTCAGCGGTCTCCGCCTTCTCTCCAAGACTGTATTGCAATTACGGGTTTACAGTTAATTCAGCCCCACTGTTGTAAGCGTCAATCTGTAACGTAGCGGTTAGTTAGCGAAACGTCCGTCTTATTCAAGCCCCAATGTTGGGTTCGCCAATCTGTAATGTTACGGTTTTA
Source organism: Magicicada septendecula (assembly GCA_034769895.1). Lineage (NCBI taxonomy): Eukaryota > Metazoa > Arthropoda > Insecta > Hemiptera > Cicadidae > Magicicada > Magicicada septendecula. The sequence goes on from CM068369.1 coordinate 50,631,944, forward strand.
TTGAGGTACCAGCAAAACGTCTGTCTTGTTTACAGTCTTAGATCGGTCAGAACACCCCTCCACAGTCGCCACTTATGAATTATAAAGACCGAAGTTTAAATAAAGTGGTTGGTAATGTTACTCAAACAAAGCAGAAATCGAGTGTGTGTAATTTGGGTCAAGTAGGGAAGTTGTTTAGCCTTATTTTGAAGAGAGAGCAAGTACCGTTTGTTTACCCTCGGTTTGGACGAATTCTAAATTTTTCAAATATTCGCCGTGAACCGAATCAGCTGACTTTAACACTAGTCTCCAAATATAGATTAACCAGACGACACTGTGGCAGTATACGACCCGGTGGATCGTCCTCTTCTTAATTTTTTTTCTGAAACCTACTATTGTCTACCCACTACAAGAAAGGACACACATTTTTATTTTTAATATCAATTTTTCAATAATATTTATTAAGAATATTATTGGTTTTTTCTCTTCCGCCAAAATACAAATATCACAATCGATCTTTTCATTAATTAATACATGATATCGACTTCATTGAGTAAACATGGAATTGTCAAAAAATATATGGTTTTTGACCAAATTTTATACTGTATTTAAGACATCAATCAACATATAATTCTTTTATTTATTTCCCCAGGGTTAAGGGTAAGTTCTTTTTGTTATGAGATGGTCAGAAATGGATAATTATACTACGCTTTACAAATACAGAAAAAATATTCAAAATTTGTTTATTTTCGCTTAGTATGTAGTTCCGGAAATGTCCGTAAGAGAGCAGAGTGCGTTTGTTTTCATTAAAACATGTGGTTATTTTTTAATAGTTTCTGTACTACACTACCATTCGGTTTGAGTTTTCTTCGTTAAATATTAAACGAAATGTTTATATTACCTCTCTTCTTGAAGTTCTTACTTGGATGAAGCCGTTTCTCCAGTGGAGTTCGTATTTGGTTGTAATTTCATAACCGTCCAGCAAATATTATCTCGTCAAAACTCGAAACACAGCGAAGCTAGGCCTGATCGTCCAAAAATGGTTTTCTTTCACTCTTATTATGGAGTATAGCAATTTAACTTTGATAAATAAGGTAGTAGTACATAATGTTCATGCTGTTGTTTAATTTTGTACCAATTTTGTGCTTTTCAAAGATTTCTAAAAGGATATTTTAATAAAATTGTTGTCTCATCATTTTGTCAACTGGACAGGTTTAATTATTTTTCGATTAACAATACTTGTTATTTTTCGTTACTCTTAGTAACCCATAATTTTTATATATCTTTTTATTGGTTCTGCTATTTACTTTTTAGTATATAGGCAGTTTGTAATTATTATAAATTTATTTTTTATTTACAGAAAAATAATTCTTTTTAATTTTGGTTTCTTTCCCAATTTGGTTTACATAATAGGTTTCTGTTTATTTTCTTATAACTTTGTATATAAGTCTTTATTATTATTATTAACTTTAAAGGAATTTATATATTATTTATTAGTCTCTTATAGTATTCCTACACTGCACTACTTCCTTCTGCCATTTCCCTCATACAGTATTATTTTAATTTTTTATTATCATCTGATATTTAAATCTTTTATGTTTTTTAAAACGAACCCTGGGTTATCTTATACTATAACACAATTATTTTAAAAAATATAAAATTAACTTAGGTATTAAATTTTATTGTCTACACAATATAAATACTACAATAACTTAACAAAATACATAATTAGTTAGTAGCATCATAGTCTACTATCATCGTTTATAATTCTCACACCTACAGCACAATTCTGTAAGAAGTTCCCTTCACTTTCACTTATTACCTCATTGGGTACACTATAACTCACTTGTCACTGTATATCACTTTAATCGTTTATAATGTTTAGTGATACAATTTAATTTTGAGCTCGTTATAGTTTACCCATTTCTGACCTTTATGGTATTACAAAAGTTATCCTTTATTGGGACCGGGTTATGTACCGTTACAATATGTAGAGTAATGACAGTGATGTAATTGGAGAGTAAATAATTGATGGTGAAAATTTGTGAAGAGAGTGGTATGATAAGGAGTCCTCAACGCAAGGCGTTGGTGGGAGGTGAATAGTTTTAAATGAGGTTTGGTGGAGTTACCTGGGAAAGGGCCAGGAATTCCCTAATAAGGGAATGAGTAAAAGGGAGGGAACACACATCCTAAGTACAAAGAGGGTATCGGGTATTTTGTTATAAGAGTAGAATGATTTAAGGTGAATTAGAGTAGTAAGTTAATTGAGGTAAATATTTTTTGAGAGATTGGTGTCACCCTATGTAAATCTGTTAGTGATTGTTAGAGTAAGAAGGGGAGTATGGTTATATTTAAACGCCCATTCAATAAATTAGATCATTATGAATAACTGAGAATCACCCAAACGAAAACGATTAACAGAAGTTCGTAATTGAAGTGTAATAATAAAATGTAACAGAGTAAAGCGTTAATAGAAGTTAAAACTAAACCTAAGATTGAAATGTTTGTAATTTGATTCAGAGGCCAATTAAATGTTTTTGTAATGGAATGAGATTTGTATTATATATGAATGTTTATGTTTTAAGATGTTGTACTATGTTAGAGTGTAAGAATTATAAACATGTGTGAGGTATGTTACGTTGTATGATTTTTTGGAGTGTGTCTAGGGTAAGGTCATTCACCTGACCATGAGACATCAGCTGATGACATACTACATCATGTTCCTTATAACTGATTTGTAGATTCTTTTGGTAATCAATTTAACTAAATGATTGAATAATAAATTTTATTGACAAAATAATTCTTTTTGGAAATTAAATTTTTTTTTGAAAAAAAAAAATGTTTTTTGCCGTAAAGGATTCCATTTTAATTCTTTATGTTCACTATAGGTAGAGAAGGTGTCAGCTGATGTATGATGTTTATGTTAGGGTATATTTTATAATCATGTGTAGTTGTGTTTGAATAAGTGGATAGGGACAAGTTGTTTATTTTATTTTATGTAACAGGATTGTTAACAGGTAAATTAAGAGGAGTAGTAAAGAAAAAATAAATGCATAAAGACTTTGAGTTTTGAAAATTATGTTTAAATTAATTGAACCAGATAATGTAAAGTAACATCCAAGTAAATTTTTGATAGGGTACATAGATTTATTTAACTGTTGGAACCAAATTCGAATTTTATATTATAATAATTAATGTGCAGATAGTGTGTAATTAGTAATGAATATGTGTACGCACCCAGTACTTGCTAAAGGCAACCCAGTATGTATGTAAGGGGAGATATATATCGGTTGAGGATCTGGTATGGTATAAGGCCAGTTTTTGGAATTTTATTCAGTATGTTCCAAGGTTAGGTGGTACTGTGGTGAGTAACTGTCCGACGTTACGGTGTTGGGATCTCGAACAGAGAAGTCCAGTAATATCGTTCAGATGCAGTCATAGTCGCCGAGCTAGGGGGGTAGTTTACCCATGACGTGTTTAGAAATTAAAGGGGGGTTGTTGGCGCCATATCCTCACTGATCCTCTTAGGGTTTAGCAATGAGAGTTTTCTGCTTCGGCAGAAAACCTCTCATTGGGGGGGGTTTGTAAAGTTACTATTCGGTAACCGTCAGTGCAAGGTGCGCATTGGGAACTGTGACCAAGAATATACGGTGAATAGAGTATATCTTCGAGACTGTCGCGGCCTGGCACAGGAATGTAAAAATTGTCAACGAGGGAGCGAATGCGCCCCCAAGTGCGCGCTCAGGCGGCCAACGTTCTCATGGTTTGGTCACGTATGAATACATTTTTTCTCGTCCGGTGTGCTGAGAACAAAGTCAGTCGGAAACTAACATCTCAATATGACGGACGCTAGTAAGTAGTTGCGTCCACCGGCTGGGCACAGTTTTCGTCTCGCCTGCATATCAAAATGTGAAAATAGAACAGTTTTTTGTTGTACGTAGCGGCGGCTGTTGCGAGGTTCTGTATATAGGCTCGCGAGCCAAAAACCTTTTAAAATTCGTAAAAATGAGTTAAAAGTATAAATGGAAGTGATCTAACTATGTAACGGTACAGACCGATGAGATTTTGTAAGTCAAATCTTTTCAATATTATTTGCAACCAAGTATATACGGTGAATAGACTGTAGCGTAGAAACGTCACGTTGTGGCATTGGAATGCAGATTTTCAAAGAGGGGTGCGCTTTCACATTTATATGCGCACTCAGGCAGCTAAGTTCCCCATGATTTGGTCACGCACTAGTACATTCTTTCGCTGTGTGTGTGCAAAAAACAGCAGCAGTCGGCAAATAACATCTGAAGGCAGCGGACGCGTGCAGTGGTGTGCGACGCTGGCTGGGCAAAGTTTTATCTCATCTGCCTATAAAAAAATGGTAAAATAGTTAAAGCTCAGTCGACAAAGAAACCTTCCCCCGGCCGGGTGAACACGTAGGCTCGTGAGCCTAAAAAACTTCAGTTTGGACTTTCAAAATTTTAAAATGTGGTTAAATTTATAATACAAAGTGGCATAAAACATAATGTGAGAACGAATTACCCTTCAGTGACGTAAAAAACAAATTGTGAGAACTACTTTTGGACTTGTGAGTGAATAAATCCACCGAGTACAACACGGGGTTGACCAGGGCGTACGGAGAAGTAACAGTGCAACTTTCTTCTTAATCCTTGCCATAATTATGTAAAATTTTTATAAAGCGCTAAATTTAGAGTATGGGGAAAATTTAAATATATATACAGTAGAACCTCGTTATAACGGACCCCGTTACTACGGACTTCTTTTACAACGGACACGTCTTTTACGTCGTACCCCCACCCCCTAGTAACTAAGTCAATGCACCGGAATGACTCACGTCCGCCCGCCAGTGCCGAATCACAGTTTTCAGAGACAAACACCCTTGTCAGTTATAAATCGTTGAAAGTTAAAACCCAACCCCAATCCACCATTGAATTAACTGGTTTGAGAATTAACTGTTGAGATAATAACAACAAATACAGGAAACTGTTTGTTTGAATGGTAAGGGAAAGGGAGTTGACAACAAAGAAAGGTTAACGCCTTAGCCAGGTATATTTTCACTTTCACCACTACTGGTCAGTATTGTTCAGTTGTTTGTGGCGCACAGTCACACGTCCTGCCTATAACTTTTTTTAATTTATTCAAATCATGTCGTTAAGTAAGCCAAGTGTAGAACAGAAACGGAAGCGTAAGGCGCTCAGTCTTCAAGATAAACTCTCCATTATAGAAAAATTAGAAAAAGGAGCGTCTGTTTCTAGCATTTGTCATGAGTATGAAATCGCAAAACAAACCGTATCGGACATTAAAAAATCAAAAAATGACATTCGTAACTTTGTTCTCAAGTTCAATGTAGAAAAGGAGAAGAGTACAGCTAAGCGTATGCGGCTGCCTTCTATGGCAACACTGGATGATGCAGTCTACAAGTGGTTCTCTCAGCTTCGTTCATGTGGAATGGCTGTTAGAGGAATTGAAATTCAAGCGGCTGCCGAAAGACTCTCCAAACAGATGGGACTTGAACAGTTTAAAGCGAGCTCTGGTTGGCTGTTCAGGTTTCGTCGACGTCACAACATTTCAAACAAGAAGATTAGTGGGGAAATTCTTAGTGCAGACTTTGAAGCTGTTGAGCCTTTTATAAAAGAACTAGCAAAATACCCGTGCTTCGCTACGGAGTTTCACGTTGTACGTAATTGTACAATTATTGCTCGCTTAATAGTATAGGATTAGATAGATTGTACAAATTCTCAACTCTTAGTTTGTTTATTTACAAACTATTGCAACAGCTATTTATTATTTATTTCGAGAAAATCGTTAGAGCCGTTTCCGAGAAAAAAAGGACATACATTTATTAATTAATTGAACTTCGAAATTTTCTCGACTATAAGAACCTGCAAACAACGAAGTTTTTTTCAATTTAAAACAATGATTAAAAACTCAGGACTAAATGTATTCGGGGTTTCCAGTAAACTGAGATGTCAACCACTTACAGTGGATAAATTTCAGTATTTGGTTTTTTGCCCCTTAGGAGTGAAAGTTTGTAAAACCGTTTCTTAGTGAGCACCTAAGACCTATGATGAAGCTATGTTCAAAGTTTCATTGATATCCATTCAGTGGTTTCAGAGATATCGTGAAACCAGAAGGTTTCAGAGGTATCGTTCCGGGGAAGGCCCGTCGGACGACTCCCACGCTATTTCCTACGCGGGAGACTTCCACCGATGCTATGGTAACCAGAATCTATTCTATTGGGTTGCCATAGTAACCAGATCTAATAGTTTTTTAAGACCCAAAGGACCCCCAGAGGATCGTATCGAAAAAACACCTGTCCTATGTTGGTTCTCCTGTTGCGTAAAATATTTGTGCCAAGTTTGGCTGAAATCGGTCCAGTGGTTTAGGAGGAGATGTGGAAGACCCCATCGAAGAAAACACCTATCCTATGTTGGTTCTCCCGTTGCGTAAAATATTTGTGCCAAGGTTGCTTGAAATCGGTCCAGTGGTTTAGGAGATGTGGAAGACCCCAAAGGACCCCATCGAAGAAAGCACCTATCCTATGTTGGCTCTCCCGTTGCGTAAAATGTTTGTGCCAAGGTTGGTTGAAATCGGTCCAGTGATTTAGGAGGAGATGTAGAAGACCCCCAAAGGACCCCATCGAAAAAAGCACCTCTCCTATGTTGGTTCTCCCGTCGCGTAAAATATTTGTGCCAAGTTTGGTTGAAAACGGTCCAGTGGTTTAGGAGGAGATGTGGAACATACATACATAGATACAGACATACAAAGGGGGGGGTTTGCCCCTTAGGAGTGAAAGTTTTTAAAACCGTTTCTTAGTGAGCACCTAAGACCTATGATGAAGCTATGTTCAAAGTTTCATTGATATCCATTTAGTGGTTTTTGCTCTACATTGATTCTATGTCAGTCAGTCAGGCAAACTCCCCCCCCTTTTTCCCCTTTTAAAGGTCGAATTTCCAAAAATCCCTTCTTAGCAGATACCTACATCACATAAGGAACCTACATGCCAAATTTCAAGTTTCTAGGTGTTATAGTTTCGGAGATTTCGTGATGAATCAGTGAGTCAGTCAGTGAGTCAGTGGTATTTCTCTTTTATATATATAGATTAGACGATTTTATTGAAAAAGAAGGTTATCAATTGAGCCAAATTTATAACTTTGATGAGACAGGTTTGTTTTGGAGAACTCTACCTGACAATACACAAGCTGCAAAAACCGAAAAAACTACGCCTGGTAGAAAAGTCAGCAAGAAGTGTGTGTCAGTTTTGTTGTGTGCAAATGCAGACGGCACTCATATGCTTAAACCTGCTATCGTTGGTAAAAGCAAAAAACCAAGGGCACTTAAAAATGTGATGGACAATTTACCAGTTCACTATTATAGTTCCCGAAATGCGTGGTTTACAACTGAAATAACAAGTGATTGGTTTCATAAGAAAGCTGTGCCAGCAATTATAAACCACCAAATGGAAATTTTGAACATTCCAAAAGAAAAAATAAAAGCTTTGGTTCTTTTGGATAACGCACCAACCCACCCTGATGTTGACAAACTCTGCAGTCGAGACAAGAAGATAAAGTGTAAGTTCCTGCCTCCAAACACAACATCCGTGTTTCAGCCCATGGACCAAGGAGTAATTTATACTGCCAAGCGGCTTTATAGAAAAAAATTTCTCAATGAAATCTTAGAAGTTGATGAGCCATCCACTGCTGAAGAAGATAGAAGGGGCCAAGACTCTTCAATACTTGAAGGCCTACAACATTCGATCTATGATTCACAACTTTGCTGATGCTGTAAAAGAAATTAAACCAACTACTTTGGTGAACTCATGGAAAAAACTGTTAAAGAATGAAGAAGCATGTTTAGAAATAGAAAATTGTGAGACAGAAGATTTCCGTGAAACTTTGCAAAGAGGAGGGGAGGAAGAAGTTTTATTGGAAGATGTGGAGACCTGGCTTGAAGAAGATGAAGATGACCCTGGATTCCACTTGTTGACGGAAGAGGAGATTGTTGGCAGTGTCACTGAGAAAGAAGACTCTTTGGAGGACGAGGAGGAAGACTTACAAGAGGAAGACAATACTCAGGCAACAATAAAAGTGAGTGAAGTGAAAGAGCATTTAAATTTTGTCATTAAATATGTTGAACAATCAAAAAAAGAAAATGTGTTTGCTTACTATGAACACTTGCGGCATCTTCGTCAGTTACTGACCAACGAAATAAATAACAAACAAACACAACAAAAAATCAATACTTTTTTCAAACCAGTTAATGTTTTAGTAGTAATAACCTAATGAATAATAATGAACCAGGCCCTTCTTGTTCAAGAGAATAAAACAATAGAATGTATATAAAGTTTCAATTCTGGTCTATAATGTAAATATGAACAGTATGATCTCATTTGTCATGTATGCTATGTAAAATGATGTCAAGTAAATATAAACATGTTTTATACTAATTTACCGAGTTTTATTGATGTAAATATGACCTAATAAGACTTATTTGTTATATAACGGACATTCATTACAACAGACAACCTTTAGCCCCAATTAGTCCGTTATAATGAGGTTCTACTGTGTGTGTATATATATATATATATATATATATATATATATCTTTATATATATATATATATACATAAAATTCTTCTGTACGTGTGTATGTCACTGAACTCCTCCTAAACGGCTGGACCGATTTTGATGAAATTTTGTGTGTGTGTTTGAGTGGGTCCCTGGATGGTTTAGATTCACAATTGGACCCGGTAGGTGGCGCTGCGATCGGGTTCCAGGAAATCTATATCTATAAAAATGAATGTTTGTTTGTTTCTTTCTTTCTTTGTCCCGTATGCGTTCCTATACCATTCATCCGATTGCGATGAAACTTCGGTGAGTTGTTGTGCGCACGCCCGCGAAGGTTTATGAATTTTTTTCGATGGGGTCCTATGGGGGGTTCTTGGGGTCTTCCACATCTCCTCCTAAACCACTGGACCGATTTCAACCAAACTTGGCACAAATATTTTATGCAACGGGAGAACCAACATAGCGTAGGTGTTTTTTCGATGGGGTCCTTTGGGGTCTTCCACATCTTCTCCTAAACCACTGGACCGATTTCAACCAAACTTGGCACAAATATTTTACGCAACGGGAGAACCAACATAGGATAGGTGTTTTTTTCGACGGGGTCCTTTGGGGGGTCCTTAGGGGTCTTCCACATCTCCTCCTAAACCACTGGACCGATTTCAACCAAACTTGGCACAAATATTTTACGCAACGGGAGAACCAACATAGGATATGTGTTTTTTCGATATGATCCTTCGGGGGTCCTTTGGGGTCTTTCACATCTCCTCCTAAACCACTGGACCGATTTCAACCAAACTTGGCACAAATATTTTACGCAAAGGGAGAACCAACATAGGATAGGTGTTTTTTCAATGGGGTTCTTTTGGGGGTTCTTTGGGGTCTTCCACATCTCCTCCTAAACCACTGGACAGATTTCAACCAAACTTGGCACAAATATTTTACGCAACAGGAGAACCAACATAGGACAGGTGCTTTTTTTGATACGATCCTCTGGGGGGTCCTTTGGAGTCTTAAAAAACTAACTTATTAGATCTGGTTACTATGGCAACCCAATGGAATAGATTCTGTTCTAAATATATTATCGCATTAAATTGAAGACCACGCGAACGAAGTCTTTATATATTATATATATACAAACACTTTCTTTCTTTGAGTGGCATTGCAACGCATGCCGGGTACTCGCTAGTTATATATAAAAATGAATGTTTCTTTGTTTGTCCCGTATGCGTTCCTATACCATTCATCGGATTGCAATGAAACTTCGGTGAGTTGTTGTGCGCACGCCCGCGAAGGTTTCTGAATTAGTGGTGTTTTTTCGATGGGGTCCTTTGGGGGGTTCTTTGGGGTCTTCCACATCTCCTCCTAAACCACTGTACCGATTTCAACCAAACTTGGCACAAATATTTTACGCAAAGGGAGAACCAACATAGGATAGGTGTTTTTTCGATGGGGTCCTTTTGGGGGTTCTTTGGGGTCTTCCACATCTTCTCCTAAACCACTGTACCGATTTCAACCAAACTTGGCACAAATATTTTACGCAAAGGGAGAACCAACATAGGATAGGTGTTTTTTTGATGGGGTCCTTTTGGGGGTTCTTTGGGGTCTTCCACATCTTCTCCTAAACCACTGGACCGATTTCAACCAAACTTGGCACAAATATTTTACGCAAAGGGAGAACCAACATAGGATAGGTGTTTTTTCGATGGGGTCCTTTGGGGTCTTCCACATCTTCTCCTAAACCACTGGACCGATTTCAACCAAACTTGGCACAAATATTTTACGCAATGGGAGAACCAACATAGGATAGGTGTTTTTTCGATGGGGTCCTTTGGGGTCTTCCACATCTCCTCCTAAACCACTGAACCAACATAGGACAAGTGTTTTTTTCGATACAATCCTTTGGGGGGTCCTTTGGGGTCTTGCACATGTCTTCCTAAACTATTAGACCGATTTCAACCAAACTTGGCACAAATATTTTACGCAACGGGAGAACCAACATAGGACAGGTGTTTTTTCGATACGATCCTCTGGGGGGTCCCCCAAACTATTAGATTTGGTTACTATGGCAACCCAATAGAATAGATTCTGTTATAAATATATTATCGCATTAAACTGAAGACCACGCGAACGAAGTCGTGGGCAACAGCTATTTATTTTTAAGAAACCTACTTTAATTGAACTTTATTAATTAAACTAACATTTTCATTACGTACAACGTGAAACTCCGTAGCGAAGCACGGGTATTCCCCTAGTATATATATATATATATATATATATATAAGAAAGAAATATTTAAGCTAACTAGAGTAGGAAAGCTATATTAAATTTTCGATGTAACATTAGTATCAGTAATTGTTCAAAGAAAAGATAAAGTTGGAAAGTAAGAAATTTAAAAAGAGAATATAAAGAAATGTATTAAAAAGAATAAATCCATTACATTATTTCACTTGATATATATGTGTGAATAATCATTTCAAGTACCTGATTTCATTTTCTGTGCTGGTAAATTCGCTATACGAAATAGGGTTACACCACTAGACGATCTGGCCAGAGAAAGTACAAATTAAAGGTAAGTTGGGAGGGTGTGATTATATAATTAATTATTTAAAAAGTTATAAAACACGACAAATGGTGCGGCGTGACCAGGATTTGGAATAAATAATGTATTTATTCCAAATTGGCCTATTTTAAAGCACAGAGAATGGAATAGGGTTGGCGGAAGCCGAAAATAGTTTGCGTAAAATTTACGTAACATACGCAAAATAAAATTACGAGGTGTTGATCAATTGTGCGTGTTAGATTACAAGTAAAATTTAATAATTATTTAATAGACCAGTAAAATAGAACAATAAAAATGTCTGACAACGAAAAAGAAAACAATTTGATACACGCAGTAATGAATGAGAGTGGCCTTGGGTCAATGGACCCGTCACCGAGTGCGAGTGAATTAAGTCGGTCAATGCCAACACAGCTGTTTTGAGCAGTCAATCAGTAACTAACGCTGACCTAACCGAGTCAATTATAATAAGTAATGCTGAAGCAAAATCTACTCCTGTAGTGATAAAAACAAATACTAAAGAAAAAGAGCTGTCAATGAATTACCTATTTAATTTTATGAGTAAACGTTTTGATGCCAATGACGAAAAATTCGATAGAATAAATAGTCGTTTCGATGTTAATGATACCACATTTGATAAATTGAGTAAGGATATTAATGAACAAAAAATAAAATGCGAATGTAGGTTCAATGAAATTAAGAATAATTCTGATGAGAAGTTTGATAAAATAAATAATCGTTTTGATACAAACGAAAGTAATTTTAATTAAATTAGAAATGAAATAAAGCAAGTTAATAAAAATGTAGAGAAGACCAATGAGATATTTGAAACTAAATGTAACGATTTAGTGCGGAGTATAGAGTGTATGGGAGTGTGGAGAAAAATACGGATAAGTGCAGTGTAAACGAAAATAGCGGAGATACAAGTGATAAGAATGTGGTAGTAGACAAGGTGAGTAATCATGATAATTATAGTAATGAGTTAACAAATAATAGCAAAATAAAGTGATAACGAGATAATTAAAAATGTGTTAGAAAATAAAGTGAATAATAATAGGGGAGATGAAGTTTTAGTGGAAATAGAGAGTAGTAATAAGATAGTGGTTGAAGAGAGGTTGGGTTTACAAAGGGCAAATTTTTCCCGTGATTTAAATGGAGTAAAGACTTCAATAGTGAGTTATGAGGACAGAGTTTCCTCACGTGGTTATAGAGACAAGGTGTCTCTAAGTAGGTCCCCTTTTGTGTATCATGAGTTCCCTGAAAGAATCAGGATGGGTTGTGATAATGTTATGTTGCCTTTTGTGTGGAGTGATAGAGACAAAGTGAGATGGTGTCATGATGAGAGGTATTGTGAGAGAGTGGTAGAATTATTCACATTGAGAGAGAGATAATATTCTTTGATGTTGTTAGAAGTTACGAAGAGCTACTGGAGAAAATAAAGAGAGAGAGAATTAGTAATATTGTTGACTTACCTTGTTATGAAGATATTGCAGAAATAAGTAATAATAACATTGATAATTATATTGAATGCTTACCTGTGCATAGACGTGGAGTATTAATAATAGATGATTCTGAAATTGAGAGGTTAAAATACTTAGGGGTGGTGGTTAATAATACAGACGGTGACGAGACCAAAACTAATGAGGTTGACAGGCTATATGACTTAATAATAATGTGGGATAATCCAGTAGATTATTATGTGGGTTTTACGGAACAATTTGAAATATTAGAGAATTATTATACAAATAATAATAATGAAATGAGTGTAAGTAAGAATGATAACTGTTATATAAAAATAAGACTATTGTATGATGATGGGGGTTAAATAAAATATCGGTATGGAGAACCATACATGACTTCCATATTCTAAGATTTATATTTAAAATCATTTTCAGCCAAACAACCAGGCTGTGTCTTACCTGCCTTTTTATTGCTGTATTAAATGAAAAATATTATATTACATTAAAATGAAAAAATTATAATTTTATTGCCTGGCAACAAAATTATTTTATTTTTAACAATTACCATTGTTTCAAAAAGTTTAAATAAATTTTCAAGTACTTTACTCTTGTTAAAACGTAAAAGGTTGCAGGTAAACTACCCCTTCCCCTTAACCGATCTTCACCAAAATCGAAAGTCATTGAGACCTCTACAATTCAGGGAAGTATGCACAAAATTATTTCATTCTGTTTGAATTTGCGGCTGTTATCGTTTGCCATAGAAAATACGCTTGATAAAAAAACGTTGCAGGTAAACTACCCCTTCCCCTTAACCGATATTCACCAAAAACAATAGGTCTTGAGTACTCTACAAATCAGAGCTGTATGCAAAACATTATTTGATTCTGTTTGAATTTGCGGCTGTTATCGTTTGCCATAGAAAATACCCTTGTTAAAAAAACGTTGCAGGTAAACTACCCCTTTCCCTCAACCGATCTTCACCAAAAACAATAGGTCTTGAGAAATCTACAATTCAGGGCTGTATGCGAAACATTATTTGATTCTGTTTGAATTTGCGGCTGTTATCGTTTGCCAAAAAAAAAAAAAATTTCCCTTGATAAAAAAAACCGTTGCAGGTAAACTACCCCTTCCCCTCAACCGATCTTCACCAAAAACAATAGGTCGCGAGTACTCTACAAATCAGGGCTGTATGCAAAAAATTATTTGATTCTGTTTGAATTTGCGGCAGTTGTCGTTTGCCATAGAAAATACGCATGATAAAAAACGTTGCTGGTAAACTACCCCTTCCCCTCAACCGATCTTCACCAAAAACAATAGGTCTTGAGTACTCTACAAATCAGGGCTGTATGCAGAAAATTATTTGATTCTGTTTGAATTTGCGGCTGTTATCGTTTGCCATAGAAAATACCCTTGTTAAAAAAACGTTGTAGGTAAACTACCCCTTTCCCTTAACCGATCTTCACCAAAAACAAAAGGTCTTGAGAACTCTACAATTTAGGGCTGTATGCAAATAATCTTTTCATTCTGTTCGAATTTGCGGCTGTTATCGTTTGCCATAGGAAATACCCTTGTTAAAACATAAACCGTTACAGGTAAACTACCCCTTTCCCTTAACCGATCTTCACCAAAAACAATAGGTCGCGAGTACTCTACAAATCAGGGCTGTATGCGAAACATTATTTGATTCTGTTTGAATTTGCGGCTGTTATCGTTTGCCAAACAAACAAAATTACCCTTGCTAAAAAAAAACCGTTGCAGGTAAACTACCCCTTTCCCTCAACCGATCTTCACCAAAAACAATAGGTCGCGAGAACTCTGCAAAACCGGGCTGTATGCAAAAAATTATTTGATTCTGTTTGAATTTGCGGCAGTTATCGTTTGCCATAGAAAAAAAATCTACAGACAGACAGACAGACAGACAGACACACAGACAGACAGACAGACACACAGACACTTTTCGGAAAACGACTTTTTTTCATGTTTTGAGTGTAGTAGAATCAGAATCTGCAATAATCTCGAACACGATTTTTTTTGCCATCACCATACTTCCATTCCTTAAGGAATATGGAAGTAAAATCAGTGAATGGGCATTTTAAATATTTTAGTTTATGGTAATGACCTTGCTAATTTAGGAAATGAGGTGTGGTAAACGGAAAAATAATGACAAAAAATTGTAAATAAATTTATAGTGAAATTAATTGTTTGTGTTGTAAAAGGTATTCTATGTAAACAATGTGTGCATGTAGTAGAAATTGATTTTAATAATAATATTATTTTATCAGACAAAATAAATAATGAGAGGTGGTAATAAATGAATTAGAATTGTTTTGAAAAGTTAATTAAAGTAATACTGTGTTTGAATAATTGATTGAATCAAATAATTTGAGATGAATTAATTGATTAATTTAAAATGTTGTATAAAGAGATTTTGATAATGATTTTATATGGTTTATACTTGGTAATAAACAGTAAATGAAGAAATGTAAAATGTGTTTAGTTGGAGTTATATGATTGTAATGTTTCAGAAGGTACATATGATTGTATATGATCTGGTGGTGATGAATTGTTTATAATTTTGTGTAAATAACAGGAATCATGTGTTTGAGTGATGTACTGTAAGTATGAAGTTTATAATGCAGTTTAAATCAAATAGAATGTTTTAATGTTTGAATGATAAATTTTAAATGTGTTTAAAATGTTTTAAATTAAATTATGAAAGTAAATTTGAGGTAGTTATGAGTTTTCTAATGTAATTTTCAATGATCATATTAATGTAAAATGTTTGGGTGAAAATAATTATTTCAATAAGGCATTTGAATCAGTCAGGGTTAATTTTAAATGGGTGTTAGACAGAATAAGAATTTTGGGAATATAAATAATACAGAAACAGGGTAATAGTAGGGACACAGTAGCGATAGTGTATACATGTAGAGCAATGAGAGTGATATAATTGGAGAGTAAATATTGATGGTGATATTTTTTAAAGATGGTTTGTGGTAAGAAGTCCTTAACGACAGGCGTTATGGCGGGAGGGAATAGTTTTAAATGGGGTTTGGCGGAGTTACTTGGGAAGGAACCAGGAACTAATAAGGGAGTGAGTATAAGGGAGGGTACACACATCCTAGTTGCAAAGAGGGTATAAGATATTTTATTATAAGAGGAGAATAAATTGAGGTAAGTGGAATTAGTGTTGAAGGGGGTTATTATGGAGAGATTGGTGTCACCCTATGTAAATCTGTTAGTGATTATTAGAAAGGAAGAAGGGGGGTAAGGTTATATTTAAATACCCATTTGTAAATCGAATTATTATGAATAACTAAGAATCACCGAAACCCATTAATGAACAAAATGTTAAATAAAAGAAAATTCATAGTAGAAAGGTAATAAGAAATGAAATGTGATGTAACATGAATGTTAATAATAAATTTGAATTTTTATAGAATTAAATGGTACAATAATGAATAATTAAGTTTGATATAAAAGAGGTGATGGAAATGATAACAGTAGTGTTTAGAATTTTTATACAAATTATTTAAATGTGAATTGTTTGGTTAAATGTAGCAATGATATTGTTCATGTATATTATGTTATTATGCAAGCTTAAGGGGTAATTTTGGGGGGTTGTTTGGTGTCATTAGAAGTGAAAATAAATTGTGGAATGTAGAGACAGCAAATGTAGAAAGACATAAGTTTAGATATAGGTAGGCTATTGCAGTGGCGGCATGTGCCACTGTAGATAGCAGTAAGGGTTGATGAGTAACGTCAAGGTACGTTACCATCATCAGAGGCCGAAACTGGCGTATATACACTGCACAACCACTTATATAATTTTATATTATATGTTAATTGCTACCGTGCAGTGTATTCTAAAGACGAAGTAAAACATGCGAATGAGAGATTTCCCCGCCTTTTCGGGCGATTACTGTCTTACCAGCACTAACCGTGGTTTTGGACGACAACCAGCTGTGGGCAGCAATTGTAAAACTGACCATGGTTGGTTGTCCTTGAAATTGGTGAAAATTGAAATTAACGGGGGGGCACTTAAGGGAAATCCCCGGAACTATGGAACAGCGGCTATCACCTTGTTCGAGTAGGAACAGCAAAACAGGTGATAGACCCGTTTTAAGGTTATAAATATAAAATTCAGATATTATAATATCTGGCAATTTAAAAATGTAAGACCGAAGCAAGGACAGGAGATGCCAAAATTCCTCCAAAACTTCAGTCCTTGTGGAAGTAACTGGACGTCACAGTCCAGGGGGGGGTCATAGTGTGTGTGGAAGGGAGATTACTCGGGGGAGTAACGAATTAAAACTTCAAACTGACGTATGTTGATGAGATGACTAAATGATTATTGTGCTCATAGCAATGAACACCACGGATACTGTGCAGTCGGCATTGTTGTCTCAAATTGTACTGATAGTCTGATTATTGCTATAATTGCTTATGACGTACATTATATTCACTTACCAGAAATAACTAATTTCATGACTTGGAGATTATAAAAGTAGAATATTTTAAATGTAATAATGTGTATGCATCTGTTTTTATGTACTTGGCCATTTCAAGTAATTAATATTTTATGTAACTTGTTTTTATGTACCTAGTATTTTTAGTAATTAATATTTCCTGATGAGTTTTTCTTGTTTATTCACAGTATGTATAGTAGGTCAACATGATTGTAGGATATGCTCATGACATGGGGAATTGATATGTAATTATTTTGAAATGTAATGTATAGCCTTGTTCCCACGGCGCGTGGCTTGGCGAGCCTCAAGTTGCTCAAGGTTCGTTCTGTGGACTTGTGGTCTGTTGAATCCCGAGCTCGCGCCGTTCCCACAGCGCGTGGCTTGGCAAATCTCGAGTGGCCTCGAGTCGATCACTTCTCGTCAATACACCATTGCCAGACGTTCTCTTGAAGTTATGTTAGTTAAGTCTCTGAACAAGTATGAATAAAGTTTACGAATCGGACAATGACGAGGAAGTAGCGTGTGCCGCAGCGGCTTATGTACTGTTGAGTGGTGAATTTTTGAAGAGGAAAATGGTGAAACCCAAAAGGCGTTGGTGGATGGTGTCATTAAATAAAAGTCGAAGAAGGTAATTATAACAATATTGCAACTAATAAAATAAATATAAAATTTAAATTAGGCCGTTTAAACAAACTGCAGTCAAACTAACTCCGATTTATTTGTTTGCAGATACAATGCTAGTGATATGCTGAGTGACTTAAGAAAAGAACCATCTGGCAGATTTGAAAACTTTTGCCGAATGTCAGCAACTGATTTTGAATATTTATTGAGTAGAATCGGACCATTTATAGCGAGACGAGACACAAACATGCGAAAAAGTATTCCCATTCAAGAGAGACTAGCTGTTACATTATGATTTTTTGCTACTGGGGACAGCTATGCCAGTTTATCCTACTTATTTAAGTTCTCAAAGCAAACCGTATCCAGATGCGTAGATGAAGTGTGTACGACCATAACACAAGAGCTGCAAGAAGTAAAGGTAAGTAAATAAATAAACTCTTGTTTACATAAATTTAAAAGTTTAATGCCATTTTAAAGAAATACAATAATTAATAAGTGATTAGTGTCATTATTATGAAGTGAAATATTACTGCAAAGTTATAAGT
This sequence comes from Magicicada septendecula, assembly GCA_034769895.1. Taxonomy (NCBI): domain Eukaryota; kingdom Metazoa; phylum Arthropoda; class Insecta; order Hemiptera; family Cicadidae; genus Magicicada; species Magicicada septendecula. The sequence goes on from CM068369.1 coordinate 50,650,151, forward strand.
ATAATTTGTAAGTAAAATAATCATAAACGTTAACGAAAACTAAGATTGAACTTAACTTCAAATAACAAACACAAACAATAATTTTAATCAGTGTTGAAATTTTGAAGAAGGTCAGCAACACTTGGACAGTGCTCTTCACTTTGGTTGTCATTCAGACCTTGTTGTGGTGTACTTGGAGTTGAAGGAGTATGCGCAGGCGAGGCATATGATGCAGAACTTTCACCAGATACATAAACGGGTTGATCCTGATGTTGATTCATAGCATGACCTTGTTGAACATAACTTTGAAAATATCCAGGTTTTTGATAGTAATGATGAAATGGCATGTTGGGCTGTTGTTTCCTCGCGTTCTTGAAGTGAAACATCAAGTTGTCAATTTTGTGCATCGCTATTTCGTGAGTGTCATCATCTAGGGCTCTTAATTTATAACATAGTAGCTCACAAAACATATAGTTTTGGTCTTTTGCTACTTTAGGTTTAGCAGCAACTTGTTTCAAGAAAAGGTACGCCTCATCCATACGTTTATCGACGTGTCCTGCCATTTCGGCTTTCCTTTTTTTGCCTTTATTAACTGCAGCTGTTCCCGTTGTGTCATGACTCTGTTCACCTTGAGATGCACTGTTCACGTCAGAAGATTCTACCGGATCAGCGACATTTTCATCTTCGTTATCTTGTAGATCATCTTCATTATCAGGTTCATTTTCCGGTCTCTGAAAACAAAGCATAATTGTCAGCCTTTTTGAAACCATGTTGTCCATATATTACCCTAAGCCCCATATATTAACTAAAAACTAATAATCTACTACTAAAAAAATAATAATCTATTCTCTACTATATATATATATATATATATATAAGCAAATCTGTCGACCGTTCATTACATTTACAATAACAACCCTTTTTTTTTACAGTTGCCTAAGAATGAACATGAGTGGCTGAAAATAGCACAACGATATGAAAATCAATGGAACTTTCCGAACTGTTTGGGTGCGATTGACGGGAAACACGTCGTAATACAGTGTCCAGTGAATACATCCACAGAATTTTTCAACTATAAAGGGACCTTCAATGTGGTACTTCTGGCTCTAGTGGATGCCCATTATTGTTTTACATTTGTGGACATTGGATGCCAAGGTCAGATAAGTGATGGGGGAGTTTTCAAAAATTCATCTTTGTTCCCTAAACTGGAAATGGGTCAACTGAAACTTCCGCCTGATGGGCAGCTGTCTTCATCTGATAAAATATTACCATATGTCTTCCTTGGCGACTCAGCTTTTGCCTTAAGTCGTCACATGATGAAGCCATATCCGGGTATCCAAGAAAAAGGAAGTGCGCAAAGAATTTTCAACTACCGGTTATCTCGTGCATGCCGTGTTGTTGAGAACGTTTTCGGTATAATGGCATCAGTTTTCCGAGTTTTTAGAAAACCAATGGTGCTAGAGCCCGATAAAGTGAGCAATGTTATTCTAGCGTGCGTCCTTTTGCATAACTTCATAAGGAGAAGCCCAACGTCAGCATCATGTTATACTCCTCCAGGTACATTTGATACCGAAGTAGATGGTGAAATCATTCCCGGATCATGGAGAAACGACCAAAGTGGAATGACGTCCTTCATGACCATAAAGAAGGCGGCTAGAAAACCAGGAGAAGAAGCTAAGGCTATTCGAAACTCTTTTGCTGAGTATTTCACAACAAGTGGCAAGTTACCTTGGCAAGACAAGTATTGTTAATTCAAAAGTATGTGAACACCTGTGAAAATAATGTTTGTAATGAAAACTGTGTAACTGACTCTTACTAAAATGTGGCTTACTTTTTTAAAATGAATCATGGATGTGAAGTTTGTCTAGTTTAAATTATTTTATTATATATATACACAAACTGTCAAATAGTGAACACCTACTTTTGGTTTTTTGTCCCAAACGTTTCGACGTGGTGTCCGTCTTCCTCGGTGGGATTTGAAATATAGAATGTCTGTACAAAGTAACCGTTATGGGTTGTAGGTGTGTGTGGTGTTCTACATAATACACGTGTGGTGTTCTACCTACATGTGGTGTAGGTTGTAACCAGTTCTACATCGGCCAGACGGGAAGATCTTTTTCCTCAAGATACTCTGAACATTTAAAAGCCCTCACCACAAACTACATACACTCCACATTCGCCACACATTTACAAAATGAAAACCATGGTTACACAAACATAGAACACAACATGGAAATACTACACTACTTACCTAAAAGTAGAAAACTAAACACAGCAGAACAATATGAAAATATCGGTATGGAGAATCATACATGACTTCCATATTCTAAGATTTATATTTAAAATCATTTTCGAAATGAAATATTACCATAGAAACTACTTCTTTCTACTTACTGCTTCAGCCTTAACCACAGTACTGTGGTCACTAACGTATACCACCTAACGTTATCGCACTCGATTTTCACTGATGATGGAAGTCGATGGCATTGCCGAAACGTCTGGTTTTGTAGAAAACATTGGACTACGGCCAAATATCCCGGGAAGGAATTTTAACAAAAACTACTTCTTTGTTGCCGATAACGTTGTACACATATATATAAAAAATATGCATAAAATTAATGGCTTGTATAAGTTAATGATTGATCTCCATTAAGTACTGCTCAAGTTTCCAAAGTTTTAATATTATGATGTCCGTAATTAAAACATCAGAGCAGGTTTAGTGTGTATGAGGGTACACCGTGGACAAAAATTTTCAACATTTCCTATTGAGCGTTGCTTAGAATAAAGCTGTGAATCTACAGTGTACGTTTCACAGAACAAACACGCGGAAAAGAAGGAGCGCTCCGAAGTCACTCATGGACCCTCAGCATCTTGCAGAGGGTTCATTCCCTAAAGACGAAAAGTCTGTCTATGAATCGTTCCTCTGTAAACACGTGCAGTTACACTGCCCAGCGATCCACAGGAAGCAAATCGCTATCCACGCTGGTCACTTTTTCGGCTTGCATTTGTTATGTTGGTATGGGTTCGGCACTTTCCATTTAAAAACCGTGCAAATGTAAGAAAATAAACATGAATGAGGCCAGAAATAACGCGAATTGTGTGTGTGTGTGTGTGTGTGTCTTCCCTGCCTTTTCATTGCGGTAGTCATAATAATAAAATGGAAACGTAAACAGTACATAACTGAGAAAAAAATACATAAATGAAAAAATTATAATTTTATTGCCTGGCAACAAAATTATTTTAATTTTAACAATTACCATTGTTTGAAAAAGTTTAAATGAATTTTCAAGTACTTTACTGTTGTTAAAACGTAAAAGGTTGCAGGTAAACTACCCCTTCCCCTTAACCGATCTTCACCAAAATTAAAAGTCCTAGAGTCCTCTACAATTCACTGACGTATGCAAAAAATTATTTGATTCTGTTTGAATTTGCGGCAGTTATCGTTTGCCATAGAAAATACGCTTGATAAAAAACGTTGCAGGTAAACTACCCCTTCCCCTCAACCGATCTTCACCAAAAACAATAGGTCTTGAGTACTCTACAAATCAGGGCTGTATGCAGAAAATTATTTGATTCTGTTTGAATTTGCGGCTGTTATCGTTTGCCATAGGAAATACCCTTGTTAAAAAAACGTTGTAGGTAAACTACCCCTTTCCCTTAACCGATCTTCACCAAAAACAATAGGTCTTGAGAACTCTACAATTTAGGGCTGTATGCAAATAATCTTTTCATTCTGTTTGAATTTGCGGCTGTTATCGTTTGCCATAGGAAATACCCTTGTTAAAACATAAAACGTTACAGGTAAACTACCCCTTTCCCTTAACCGATCTTCACCAAAAACAATAAGTCTTGAGAACTCTACAATTCAGGGCTGTATGCGAAACATTATTTGATTCTGTTTGAATTTGCGGCTGTTATCGTTTGCCAAAAAAAATAATTTCCCTTGATAAAAAAAAAACCGTTGCAGGTAAACTACCCCTTTCCCTCAACCGATCTTCAACAAGAACAATAGATCAATAGATCGCGAGTCCTCTACAAATCAGGGCTGTATGCAAAAAATTATTTGATTCTGTTTGAATTTGTGGCAGTTATCGTTTGCCATAGAAAAAAAATCTACAGACACACAGACAGACAGACAGACACACACACAGACACTTTTCGGGAAACGACTTTTTTTCATGTTTTGAGTGTAGTACAATCAGAATCTGCAATAATCTCGAACACGATTTTTTTTCCCATCACCATACTTCCATTCCTTAAGGAATATGGAAGTAAAAAGTCGTTTTCCGAAAAGTGTCTGTGTGTCTGTCTGTCTGTAGATTTTTTTTCTATGGCAAACGATAACTGCCGCAAATTCAAACAGAATCAAATAATTTTTTGCATACAGCCCTGATTTGCAGAGTACTCGCGACCTATTGTTTTTGGTGAAGATCGGTTGAGGGAAAGGGGTAGTTTACCTGCAACGGTTTTTTTATCAAGCGTATTTTCTATGGCAAACGATAACAGCCGCAAATTCAAACAGAATCAAATAATTTTTTGCATACGTCCCTGAATTGTAGAGGTCTCAATGACTTTCGATTTTGGTGAAGATCGGTTAAGGGGAAGGGGTAGTTTACCTGCAACCTTTTACGTTTTAACAAGAGCAAAGTACTTGAAAATTTATTTAAACTTTTTGAAACAATGGTAATTGTTAAAAATAAAATAATTTTTTTGCCAGGCAATAAAATTATAATTTTTTCATTTTAATGTAATATAATATTTTTCATTTAATACAGCAATAAAAAGGCAGGTAAGACACAGCCTGGCTGTTTGGCTGAAAATGATTTTAAATATAAATCTTAGAATATGGAAGTCATGTATGATTCTCCATACCGATATTTTGATACACTTGTCCAAACACACACTTTGAATCCCAGCGCCAATTCCCCCCACCAGCAACCCCCACAATTCCCCCCCACACACACCTACAACCCATAACGGTTACTTTGTACAGACATTCTGTATTTCAAATCCCACTGAGGAAGACGGACACCACGTCGAAACGTTTGTGACAAAAAACCAAAAGTACGTGTTCACTATTTGAAAGTTTGTGTATATATTGTAACAAATCTATGTTCTCTAGCGTTTTTAATTATATTTGAGGACGTGTGAAAGCCCCACTGTTGGGTTCGCCAATTTGTAACAAACCACGTGGTTTCTGTGTTTTATTTATTTATTTATTAACGATTATATCTATTCAGTTGTTACCGATGAAACCTCCTGAAAATATATTATTAGGCAAATATAATTATAATTATGTTCTTTCAACTTATAATCGTACTACGATATAGGTTTAACTTAGTATTCAGTAGTTGGGTAATATTAACGATATATATAGTGTATTGACTGAATGTAATGAGTATTCTTGTCAACCCTAGTCCCTCGATGTTAGAAAATTCTATTCAAATTTTGTACAGAAAACACGCTAGTTCGGCAATCTCCCGTTCCACCAGCTGTAAGCACTTAGCGCTGTTATTTGTAATAATCGTGTTTCTAGGTTAGCCGTTCATCGGGTTTGAATCAACCTTTTATTGTAAATTATTCCACCCACTACATATAGTATCTATTCTGCAATAACTTCAAACATTATCTCATACAATAAAGATCCTTTATTAATTTTATCTATTATATCACAGTTACCATTATCTCCAAAATAATAATACAGTGGAAATCGTTTAACGCGAAAACGGTTACAACAAAATATCGGTTAACACGAAATACCACTCGGGTACCGATCGCCGTTTGTTATGTACAGTGTATTATTTGTACGGTTAACACGAAAGGTTTGCCTGAAAAATATCGGTTAACACGAAAAATGTTTGTTAAAAATAATTTTTTGTTGGCTGGCTTTTAAGTAACTGCATACAAAATAAAGCCACACAAGTACGCCCAAAAGCTTGTCTTCGATGTAACGGAATCCATTCTTCATCTCTAAAAGAGAAAGAGCAGGTAGTGACCATAGTTTGTTTTGTCTACCTGTTTTGTTTTGTCTTCAGTACCAAGTTCTATTTACAGTACGTACTGTATACAGTGTACCGTTGTTTACGAGAAACCATAGCCTCTCCTTCAGCACCAAATGTGTTGTTCATTGACCGCAAATAAACCGTTATCGCTTACATTAACTACCTACTCTATAGGGTGTGGTGAGTTCAGTTCAGTTGTATTCTGTGCGCGTACAGCGGTGGTAAAGTTTGCGGTACGGTACCGATAACATTTTATTGTAAAAAATTTACTCAGTTGTGAGGATTAACTGTTTACTTTTTTACTGTACAAACTTCTTAGTCTTTTACAGCCAGTTAAGTGACGTTAAGCGTGTGACATGTACGTGTTAAGTGAAGTTACGCTTTCGTAAATTTCGTTTTTGCAGTCCGGAAGTAAAATGGAGAAGAAAGTGTGTAAACAAAGTGCCCTCTCTTTAGAAAAAAAAGTTGAACTCCTCCAAGCTGTTAATGAGGGTATTTGAACTAAAACAGAAATCTGTAAAACATTCGGTATACCAAACTCGACGTTATCCACGATTATAAAAAATAGAGATAAACTTTAGAACTGTATGAGTCGGGCAAGTTTGAACCAGGCAAAAACGTTTCCGTAAGGCAAACCACGAAAACTTAAGAGGCTGCTCTTCTTGTTTGGTTTAAGCAAGCAAGATCACAAGATGCTCCTATTTCTGGACCACTACTGATGGAGAAAGCAAACGTTTTTGCTGAACAGACGAACTTAAATTTCACTGCAAATCCTGGCTGGCTAGAAAGGTTTAAAAAACGAAATGGCATAACCTTTAAAAACATCTGTGGCGAATCAAGACAGGTGTCACAAGAAATGACATCATCGTGGTTGCAATCTACGCTGCCTGCAATTTTAAAAGACTATCCACGTAAGGATATTTCAACGCCGATGAAACAGGACTATTTTTCCGTTGTATGCCCGATAAAACACTTTTATTCAAAGGGGAGCAGTGCTCTGGTGGTAAAAAGTCCAAAGAGAGAGTGACAGTGATGGTAGGTTGCAATGCTGATGGGTCAGAAAAACTTCCATTACTTGTTATAGGAAAAAGTTTAAAGCCGCGCTGTTTTAAAAATGTTAAAAACTTGCCAGTAGAATATAGAGCTAACAAACGAGCATGGATGACGTCTAAAATTTTTACCGAATGGCTGGTTTCGTTAGAAAAACATTTTACTTCTCAGAAGAGGAAAATTGTGTTAATTATTGACAACTGTCCTGCCCACCCATGTGATGGCCTAAAATTGATGGCAATTAAACTTGTTTTTCTACCACCGAACACGACTAGTGTCCTACAACCTTGTGATCAAGGTATTATTCAAAATTTAAAATTTCAGTACAGAAAGTTACTTCTGCGGAAATACTTGGCCACTATTGAGGGGAAAAAAGATTTCTGTGTAAATGTTCTGGATGCTTGTAACTTGTTAAGAACAGCGTGGAACCTCGTGACGCCTACAATTCAAAATTGTTTCGCTCATGCTCGATTCATTTTGAATTCAGAAACTGAATAACCCGAACAAAATGAAATTGATCCTACACTATCTGAAATGTTTAATCGTGTGTCATCTGTATTAAATGTTTCAATTTCTCTAAATGAGTACGTGACTGTCGACGAGAACGTAACTACGGCTCCCGTATTAACAGATACCGATATCGTGGAAACAGTGCAAGTTGACACCTGTGAAGGTGATGATAGTGACGAGGAACTTGACACGGAAAATGATAGTGAAAATGTTCCTAGCGCTACCGATATGCTTTTGTTGCTGAGCCGTGTTCGTCGATATTTTGAAGCCAACTCGGAAGGTGAAATGTTTGAACACGTTGATAAATTAGAACAATTTGTTGAAAATAAAGTAGTGCAAAATTGTGTGCAAAAGAAAATAATGGATTATTTTAAATAAAGATAAACACGAAAACTACGGTAAAGTTGAAAGACATACAGTAGTCTATAAGAAAACCTAAATCATAGGACTAAATTTAGAACAGCTAATAATAATTTTAAGAAAAATTAACACTAATAAACCATGAGGATAAATAAAAGGTTGTATTTGTTGCATTTTACTAGACAGTAAAATAAATAATCTACAGTACACTATTTGTTCACTTCCTCATTTTGTTTCACTTTTTGTTCGCTTAACGCGAAATTCGGTTTACACGAAAAAATAACTGGTCCCCGTCATTTCGTGTTAACTGATTTCCACTGTATTATCAAATTGATTATACAAAAATATATCGATTGTCAATTGATCAAGTTACTTTGACTCATACAAATTAAATATAACAATAAATAATTCTTATCCCAGGGTTCGTAAGATTCTTTGAACCATTAGTAAGGCCAGGTAAAATGCACAATTAAGGTTACTCAAGTATTACAAAACAAAATTATTAACTCTAAATATATTGAATTTAAAATAGGTTGTTTTTTACCGGGTTGGCAGAACTCAAACTGGCACTGGTCGTCTGTAAACAGTGAAGATGTTCAGCTTAAGTTACATTCATCCAGGAAAGCTCTCAGGAACTCTTCTAACTGCTGTTCTTCTCCTATGATCTTGATAGTTGTCAGTCACGGTGGAATGTAAATAGTATCCCAGCTTCTTCTGCAAGTGAAGGTTAACTCTGCAAAACGAGATCTTCGTATGTCTTCTCAATAATTCCGTTAGTTTCGGCCTTTATTTCTCTTAATTAATCTTCTGGTTATAGGAGAAATCGGTTTAATACCGAATCCAGTGGAATTATTCTGGTGAATTATTCTGGGTTTTCAACTCTTTTAAATGTATTCAGTTATAATTTGGAAGTCTAATTAGTTTTATTACTCATCAGTATTATGATAGAATTAGGTTTCAAAGAGGGTTTTTTAATTTTGATTCATATTTTCTTCAGAATTTATTATTCATTTTTTTAAATGTATCTGCCCATCTCAACTCAATAGCTTGTAACAATCAGAACGAATGATTCAATATAAAGAAACTCATGTCCATTTCAGTTGCCTTAACAACCACTTTTTTCTGTCATTGGGTGAAATTAGGTATCCTAGAGCCAGAATTATAGAATATTACTACTCTTTTTCAATAAAATACTCCATGCTTGGAATAATACTAAATTACCTAAAATTCTCACCTAACCTTCCTTCTTAAACAGTAAATGTTTTACCATAGTTTCATTGGACTGGACTTCTTAAAAAGGTATTAATTTCCTTTTACAAATATTAAATTTAGGCCTATAGGTTTTCTTACAACTGTTATAACATTGTTTGGTTTTTTAACTTAATTTTCTTTTACCTGACCTACTGTACAATTAATTATTGGTTAATGGTTATTTACATTAATTTTAACTTCCTGGTTTTTATTTTATTACCTTAATTAATTCGTCTTGGAACCCTTCATTAGTTTACAATATAATTATCAGAACTACTTGTCAAACCTTAAACACACATTGCCCTCCTGGCCAAGTTTACAAACATTAATTGAAACAACTGCATTATTCAATTTTAGACAATACTTAAAACTTAGTATAATGCCTAACACAGGTAACTATACTTGATTGTCTAAAGACGAATTTAACATAAATACAAACATAATCATTGATGAAGTATTCCTATTAAACAACATCAGTTCACTCTTACCATACTCAAAACATAACATAAATATTCTTATATATAATTTACTTAATTTCCGTCAAATATTCTGTGAACATTAACATGCTACAGTATAAAAACAAGCACAATTTATTATATTAACTATTAATTGGTATGGTATTTCATATTCAACATTAATTATTGCCTCTTTTGACTTGAGGTACCTCTCAGATGCATTAATTACTGAGCAACCTTAATTCAGGGTATGGTACTTGACCATAGTTAATTCAATTTTTTATGTAACGTTGGGGACCTCAACTCTGTTACATAACAATATATAATATTTTAAAAAAGTGAATGAAGAGGATGTATAAACAAGACAAATTATTTTAAATTGGAGCCTCTATTCTTAGACATTAATTTATGCTAATGTTGTTACATAACATTTATTGTTAACCTACGAATAACCACTTGAAAAGTAAAAAAATAAATAAATGAAAAGTGAAATAATATATATATAAAAACCTATGTTTCGTCTTTCCACATCATACAATAAGAACCATTACGAGTATTTAGGAAATTCAGGTAAGTTAATAAGAAATGACAATAAGTGCTTACCTCAGTAGTTTTAGTTCCCCTTGGTGTGTAACCAATGTGCAAAAATGACACCATTTTGTCGTACGCGAACCATTCTGGCTTGTATAATTCATTAGTTCCAGCCCCAGTTCTTGAACTGTTTTTTACTTTCATCGCCAACTTCCTGTAGGTAGCCATCAGATTTTCTTTCTTCCTCTTTAGCTCTTTCAAAGAACACTCAACACTCATGTTGCTTTGAATTCGTTTCCAAGCATCATAAACATGGTTCTTATCTTTATGGTGTTCATTTTGTGGATTCCATATGACAAGTTCTCCCTCGTATAAATCCAAAAACTCAATAATTACTTCATTACTCCACTCCATAATGGACTACTGATTATACTACTGATAATGAAAATTGCTATGTTAAAACTGCGAAACTACACTTGTACAAACCACAGCAGGCCGTGGGAACAGGTGCACGAGCCGTACTGAGGCTTGTCATCCGTCGAGCCACAAGCCTTTGATGTCCGAGCATTTACCGACATTTCACGGGAAAGGGCGAGCCACTCCGAGTCCCCTCGAGCATTGACGAGCCTTTACGTTCCCACGGTGCGAGATATGACAAACTTCAGACCAGGCTTGCCAAGCCACGCGCCGTGGGAACAAGGCTTATGTTAGATTAAGTTGTATTTTTTTTTGTGTTTTATATGTATAACATGTACCTACAATTTTGTTTAATTTTGGTGTTTACTTTGAACCAAATGTATTATGCTGAATTTGTGTATGTACACCATATTTGAAAATTAGTTTGAAAATTATTTGAATTTAACGTTGATAATGAAACTTGGGATGGAATTTAGTGTAATTTGAGAAGCAGTTAAATAATTTTAGATGAGTTAATGGAAATGAAAATTTTTGAATGACATAATTAATTAAAATTTAGACAAATTAAATTAATTAAAAAATAGTTGATGCTTTTCATAATTATTCTGGAAATTAAAGTTTTTTGGAAAAAAAAAATTCTATTCTTGGCAGTAAAGAATTTTATGTTAAATTGCAAGTTTCAATATAAGTAGAAAAAAGGTCAGCTAATTCATGATGTGTATCTTATGTTATCTTGGTAATCAACCAACTAGCTAACTAGATAACTATGTTTAAAGTTATGGTAGACATAGGTTGTTTATTACAAGTTTATTATAATAAATTTGTTTATTATTATATTGTTTATTTGTTTATTAAAGTAAATGCATTTGAAAGATTTTAGACATTTTTTGAGAAATTTAAAATTTGCAATGAACTTGAGGAATAGAAAGAAATGAGGTAGACTAACTGGGATGGGGATTTTGATAATGGACCTAGGTTGTTTTCACTAGTGGAATAAAATTTAATTAATTGAATTTATTTTAAAAAAATATAAAAAAAAATTTTTTTGTTTGAAAACGGAGAATTAATCTGTGTTTTTGCAAATATAGAAGGTTTGTGGAGTTTCCTTTAATAATTGATAGATGGAGGTAATATGTAGTCGATAAGGAAAATGTGTATGCACCCAGTACTTGCTAAAGGCAACCCAGTAAGGGGAGACATATCGGTTGAGGATCTGGTATGGTATAAGACCAGTTTTGATTTTTTGACGGAATGATTTGAGGTTTGGTGGTACTATGGTGTGTATCTGTCCGATTTTATGTGTTGGAATCTCGCACAAAGAAGTCCAGTAATCTCGTTCGGGTGCAGCCATAGTCGCCGAGCTAGGGGGGTAGTTTACCCATGATGTGTTAAGAATTAAAGGGGGGTTGCTGGTGCCATATCCTCACCGATCCTCTTAGGGTTAGCAATTAAGAGTTTTTCTGTTTCGGCAGAAAACCTCTCATTGGGGGGGGGGGTATTGTAACGGTACAGACCGATGGGGTTTTATAAGTAAAATCTTTTCAATATTATTTGCAACCAAGTATATACGGTGAATAGACTGTAGCGTAGAAACGTCGCGTTGTGGGATTGGAATGCAGATTTTCAGAGGGGTGCGCTTTCACATTCATACGCGCGCGCACTCAGGCAGCTAAGTTTCCCATGATTTGGTCACGCACTAGTACATTCTTTCGCTGTGTGCGCGCAAAAAACTGCAGCAGTCGGCAAATAACATCTGAAGGCAGCGGACGCGTGCAGTGGTGTGCGACGCCGGCCGGGCAAAGTTTTATCTTGTCCGCCTATAAAAAATGGTAAAATAGTTAAAGCTCAGTCGACAAAGAAACCTTCCCCCGGCCGGGTGAACACGTAGGCTCGTGAACCTAAAAAACTTCAGTTTAGACTTTCAAAATTTTAAAATGTGGTTAAATTTATAATACAAAGTGTCATAAAACATAATGTGAGAACGAATTATCCTTCAGTGACGTAAAAAACAAATTGTGAGAACTACTTTTGGACTTGTGAGTGAATAAATCCACCGAGTACAACACGGGGTCGACCAGGACGTACAGAAAAGTAACAGTGCAACTTTCTTCTTAATCCAAAGGTTTTGTAAAATATATAAAAACACTTGGTAAGTTTCAAAAATTTTTTAATTAACTCTGGCAGCTGTTTCGACTAACTTAAGCCATTGTCAAAGAGCGAGTCTTTGACAATGGCTTAAGTTAGTCGAAACAGCTGTCAGAGTTAATTAAAAAATTTGTGAAACTTACCAAGTGTTTTTATATATTTTACAAAACCTTTGTATTAATATGTTTCACCAAGTGCCCAACGAGTCATCAATTAATATTCTTCTTAATCCTTGCCATAATTATATAAAATTTTTATAAAGCGCTAAATTTAGAGTATGGGGAAAATTTAAATATGTGTGTATGAGCGAGTGAGCAAACTGGGCTGTCATATATATGTATAAGAAAGAAATATTTAAGCTAACTAGAGTAGGAAAGCTATATTAAATTTTTGATGTAACATTAGTATCAGTAATTGTTCAAAGAAAAGATAAAGATGGAAAATAAGAAATTTAAAAAGAGAATATAAAGAAATGTATTAAAAAGAATAAATCCATTACATTATTTCACTTGATGTATATGTGTGAATAATCATTTCAAGTACCTGATTTCATTTTCTGTGCTGGTAAATTTGCTATACGAAATAGGGTTACACCACTAGACGATCTGGCCAGAGAAAGTACAAATTAAAGGTAAGTTGGGAGGGTGTGATTATATAATTAATTATTTAAAAAGTTATAAAACACGACAACTAACTTACAACACGAAAGTTAGCCGTTAAATGTGAATAATTCGACTGTGACAAAATGTGGTGAACAGACAAACCATCCGAAGTGGGACATGTGATTGGAGGAGACACCGACGGCCACATAACGTTATATAAATTTTAATATAAAGAGATCTCTATATTAGGGGGAAAATTTAAATATTGTGTGAATGAGCGTATGCATAAGTACTGGGTTGTCATTACATAGTACAAGTAATTAATAATTTGTAGTTTAATTAACCAGTTGTATGTAATGGTAATCAATGAATGTCAAAGAAAAAGGAATGCTAAATTTTGTCGGTAGTAGTCATGTTTGTTAAAATTTAAATCTGTTTAAATTTGGAAGACTATATAAAAGAGAAGTCATACTAGTATTTTATAAAAAAAGAATCACATACAGAGAATAAATAACTTTTAAAATGAATTAATAGCATAACCATGCATTAAGTCAATTATTACGCCAAATTAACATCACCTATCCCGTATGGAAAATTTCCCCTAACGAACCTGGTAAGTAAGTGAAAGTGTTTTAAGGTCTCCATATCTGTCCTTTAAAGATATTGGTGGCGACCTATAAGTAATTTGGAGTCTTCTGTTTTGGTAAGTCAGTGTAAAGTGTAATCAGGGCCAGTGCGTAAAAAGATCGCACGCAGTGGTAGAAATTAGTAAGGTAAAGTAATAGAAAGTAACACTTGTATAATAAAAATTATTAAAAAAAAAAACATCAAATACCAGATATGTTCTGTGAAACTCCTAAATAACTGTCTGAAGCCATTAAAAGCTGAGCATCCCACGTCAAGTGTCCAAGATGACTAGTTGCTGCAGGGGTTAGAAGGGATGGTGTATCAGGTGTAAAACTTAGTCTTGGGTCTGCTGGTACACTACTCACACCAGTAACAGCCATTGCCACTGAGAATAATGACTGTACTTTCATGCTCTGTATACACAGTTTTCCCTAAACACAAAATTTACTTTTAAACTGACTTGTTACATTACAAAAACAAAAATCAATACATATACCCATTTTTATTGTATACAATATTAACTTAAAAAAAAGTACTATAAGCAAAGCAAAAAAACTTAATCAAATTCAATTCAAACTTACACAAATGAAAAAAAGAGGCATTTTTTCTTTGTGCTGTGATTCTTAATGACTGATCAAGCTGTTTATAACAGAAAGAGTGTTACTTTTTTCATTTATATATACGTACTTTGAAGGCAGTGAGTATCATAAGTTTAATAGCTTTGCCTATAATTGCCTAATGCCTATAAGTATTTAAAAATGATGAGGCCCTGAAAGTCCTCTAACCTATCAACATGCATGCACTGTTTACTAAAAATTTCACTCATAAACCCATGTTCCATTCAAACATTAACATTCTGTTTATCATCAAGCAGATTTCAATTTCTTTTCTAATAACAGAAAAGAAATTGAAATCTGATTTTTACATAAGTAAAAACTTGTGCATGTATACAGGAACTGTCAAATGTATTACCTTAAAATATTCTTATATATTATGAAAATGCAGAGGACACAGGACATACTCCACTAATTGTACACAAAAACTGTCTACAAAAATCTGATTTCAATATGAATAGTTAACAGCATAAGAGTCATGAAATTATGCACCATTGAAAAATTTGTCTTTAAAGATTATCACACTCCTTTAAATATGTGACTACTGAATATCAAAAAATTTTACAGAACATCAAAATATATTTCAGATATGTGATGGGGGGGGGGGGGGGAAGACAGATACAGACAGTGGTAATACAGATTTTGGTTGGATCAGTTCACAGCCACGCAGGCTAATAACATCGAAACACTACACCTCTTAAACTCAGATATGACTACTGCTATATAAAAATATCAATTATATGCTTACCTTTAAAAATAAAATACATTTTATCCATTTATAATTAATGTACTTTAGACTATGTTACTTTAATCAGGCTTTTCAGCCACACTTCATGCTCTTCATACAAGGGCTATTCAGAAAGTAAGTTCCAATAAGGTATTTTTGTTGCTATTTGAAGTACACACCTTAAACTACATTTCTATACAGTTTTCATCATTTTTGAAACACTTTTCATAGCGAGGCACCAGATGTTGTATACCTTCATCATAGAGAAATTTCCTGCCTGTGATTTGAACCATGTATTAACAGTTTAACATCGTTGGCCACCAAGGAAGGATTTCTCATGCTTGAAAGGTGATATTCGCTTGGTCTAAGGTCTGGGTTGTAAGGCAGATGATCAAATTGTTGCCAGCGAAACTTTGTGAGGAGATGTTGCGTTACAGTGGCTGTGTGTGTGTGTGTGTGTAGTGCCATGATTCATCCCAATGTCCCGGGTAAGCACCCTATGTCGCTTACTCTGGATAGGATTAAGCAAAAAAGTTGTATCCATCTTGGTACCATTGAATCGCTCACTGCTTCTTCTCCATAAATATGAAAAACCTGACGCTGAATTTCAATTGTTTTCATGCCTTTTGCATTCAAGAACCGAATCGCATACCCACTTTCACACGCAGTGGACGTCTCGAATTTCTTCGACATTATAAACACATCCAACGAATCTTACTCAGTGCACAGTTGTTTAAAAATAGTGTTGTTGGCTTGGCAATGAATCGACAAACTGGCCGCACAATAGTGTGACGGCATCGATACTGCGGCAATATTTTAAAATGTAACTTACTTTCTGAATAACGCTCGTACATAATTTTTTAGTACTTTACAACCCAACTTTTTCCATATTTCTGTGCTCACAGCTAGCAATTTCTTAATTGTGATAATAACATAAAATGTCTTTGTTACAAAACTTTTTTTGTAGTATAACACAAAGCATAATTCACAAAGCACTGAAAACACAATATGAAAGGAAAAGACACAAAGCCAAACGCATGCAATACAAATCCCCAAGCCAGTTATGATATTTAACAAAACTGAACAAATATGATCAATCACAAGCTTTGTGTAATTTTTAAGCTGTACACTTCTTTGCAAGCTTTATATACATTATACTCTAAAAAAGTGAACTCTAAACATATAATTATATCTAAAAAAATCTGCTTGTCTGTAATAATTACAGTGGAAAACGTTTAACACGAAATGACGGGGACCAGCTGTTCTTTTCGTGTTACCAGAATTTCTTGTTAAACGGACAAAAAGTGAAACAATATGAGAAAAATTAACAAACACTGTATAGATTACTTACTGTACTGAGTAGTAAAATAAAGTAATAGAGAATATTCAGAATATAATTAGATATAAACATTTTATTTATCTTCCTGGACAATTTAATTTCCAGATTAATTCCTGATTCATTTTAGGAAAAAACATGGTTAAATTTTCTTAAAATTTAGTACACATGAACTGCAGCTGTTCTTCACTTAGTCTTACAATTTAGGTTTTCTTGTTCAGTTAAAATATAGTACGTCTTTTCAAGTCCCTACAGTGACAATGACAAGTCCCTATTTTAAAACTCTTTATAAAACAATCCCATAATTTACTTTTGCACACAATTCTGCACTACTTCATTTTTCAACAAACTGTTCAAATGACAGCATATTTGTAGCAGTAAGAACTCGTATATTTTCGGTGTGAAGTTCGTTGGCATTCTCATCACTTTCACAGCTTTGAACTTTCACTGTTTTGGGGCATGCATGTATTGATTTATTTATTATCCAGCTATTGAAATGCAGCAACAGAATTATTTTTAACAAAACTTTTCATGTTAACCGATATTTTGTAGGTAAAACTTTCGTGTTAACCATACAAACTGTAACTGTAAAATTTAAGCAATGACAGGACTGAGCCATATTTCGTGTTAACTTTATCGTGATAAACGTTTTCCACTGTATTATGTTCAAAAATTTTATTATTATATGTACACGATTAACCATTTGAATTACAGCAATTACTACAACATAGTAGTAGTAGTGTAGGAATACTACACTGCTTTGATTACGCCGATTTCATTTTGTTTTGTAACGGGACAAAGGTATGGGCTGTATTTTATTATGTCATCAAGCAAGTGTATTAACGGGGAGTTACCCACATGGAGCCTCAGTTTTAATAATCGAAGCTCACTTTTGAAACACCCAGTTGTCGGTTTGTACAATAAGCCAGGCAAGATGCAACGAAACCTGGAGCATCGGAATGTGTCCGAGCGCGCGTGTGCCGATTTTGACCTCGTGAAGTGCACGTACAGATTCCCTGGTCGCCAGCTGCGAGACGACGTTAAACGAGAAATAGTGATAAATGCGCTTAGCTAATGAGAAGGCAAGTTGCCACGCTCAAGAGGGATTCTGGCCATCTTGAAAACATCTAAGTAAGCGTCAGTCGGCTTATAACTTCGGAACCGCGCAGAGGCGTTAATGCGCGGTTCGCCTAAAATCAATTCAACAATGTAGACCGACCGGCCGAAGATGTGAAAATTGTATTAATAAACCATAAATAAGCGTCAGTCGGCGTCAAAACTCGTAATCGCACAGGTGCGTTGGCGCGCGGTTAGAGAACAACTATTTCGCACTAGGTAGACCGACCGGCCGAAATTCGACAAAATGTTACGAAACTATCAATAAAAATGGTGTAAAGTACTACTACAACAGTGGTCAAAATTTAACCAGTTAAAATGTATTTCGGCTTACAACGTGATCCAGGAACAAAACCGGGAGTGTTGCCACCACGTGCCGAACACAACCAAAGGAAAGTAACTGTTTTAAAAATAATTAAATAAATATAAAAAATTGAAAAGAGCTCTAAACAAAGTGGGGTAAAAAGTGTGAACGGTAAGCATGAATGAGTGAAGTACTGGGTTGCCTTGCTTAATATGTAATCTTTATAGAAGTTAAGACATATAATTAATTAATTCCTGTTGTTTATTAAGTCATAAGCCATACTTTATGTAAAACCAAAAGTCAGGTTAACCAGTTGTTCATAAACAACGTCTAAGAAATATATCAGAGATAAGACCAAACGGATTTTTAATAAGGAAAGTAAAACAAAAAGAAAAGAGAAAGAAAAAATTGTTGAATTTGCGTAATAAACCACGTTGATTAACATAGTAAATGAAGAGTGATTATTACGTAACGACACCCAGTAACCTCTCTTACAGGCTATGAGTTCGCATAACAGGATCCTGGGCCCCGTGCAGGTAAGCATTTTGAGAGTTGAGAATAATTCAGAATAAACAAATTTATTTGCCAATTAATTAGTAAGTTTACAATGGCTTCCAACTGGGGCAAATAAAATATATTTTCCAATAATATCAGTAAGTTTACAATGGCTTCCGAACTAGGGACAAATTTATATTTTCTAAATAATTTGTAAGTTTACAATGGCGCTCCGAACTTTGGACAGTTTATACAAATTGTATTTTTGTATAGGCTATGCCTACTCGTGGATGTAAGAGACGTTATTGGGAGTTACATATGAATTAAGTACAGAAAAATAAGGTTATGTTATAATATGATTGATATATGTGTATTATAAATAAGTAAGGATTAAATAGTCAAAATGAATACGAATAAAGATAGTAACGAGAACGTCAGCTTCACTGACAGCCATACTGAAAGTCAAATAAATAGCGACTTAAGCGAGACCGAGTCGAGAATAATGGAAGGTGTAACGAGTCAATCGACGCCTACCCCAGTTAAGAAAGATGATTATAATGATATAATGAGTATTTTATGAACAGGGATATTAATGAACAAAAGCGTGATTCTGATGTTAAGTTCAATAAAATAAATAGCTGTTTTGATGTAAACGATAGCAAGTTTGATGTACAAAATAATAAGTTTGATGAAATAAAGAGTAATTTTAATGAAAAGTTTGATAACATAAATAATCGTTTTGATACAAACGAAAGTAATTTTGATGAAATTAGAAATGAAATAAAGCAAGTTAATAAACGTTTTGATAAAACCGATGAGATATTTGAAACTAAATTTAACGAATTAGAACAAAGCATTGAGAGGATTGGAGTGTGGAGAATAAATACAGGTAAGTGTAATGTAAACGAAAATAACGAAATAACAGACAACACTGGTGTCAATACAGGTGAGAATAGTGGTGATAAGATGACGAAAAATAGTGAAGAAATAATTAACGAGCTAAGTGATAGTTATAAAGAGGAGTTAATAAGTAGTAGCGGTAAAATAGTTGAAAACGAGCTATTTAAGAGTGATACAGTGAAAACAAATAGTGGTGATGAAGTTTTTGTTGAAGTAGAATTTAATAACGAAGTGTTAGCGAGTGTTGACGAAATTGAGAGAGTGTGTGAAGAGAGGTTAGGCGGGCAAAGGGCAAATTTTCCCCAGGTATATTGTGGAACAGGGTTTTCACAAGTGTTTTACGAGGACAAAGTTTCCTCCAGAGGTTATGTGGAAGACGAGGTGTCTTCAAGTAGTCCCTTAATTTTTTGTAGTTGTCATGGAAAAGCCAGGAAGTGTGATAGTAAGTTTGTGGTGCCCTTTGCATGGAATGAAGTAGTTCAGGGGGGTTGTGACAGGTGTTATGATGAAAGTGATTATGAGAGAGAGAGAGGTAGATTGGTTTAAGTTAAATAGAAGTTATAAAGAGTTAAGAGAGAGGTTAAAATTTGAGAGAGTAAACTATATGAAATACTTACCGGTTGTAATAAATGTTGAGGATTATTTTGATGAGACCACTGTCGATGATAAGCACTTACCTTGTGATGTAATTGATATAGTAGATGAATATGATGATATAACTTACCTGATTTTAACCAAAAATACTAAGCGAGACTGGACCAAAAATACCAATGTAGACGGGTTTTATTAGTTAATAATGGGGAATAATCTGGTGAATTATTCTTGCGATATACGGAATAAACCAACCGTAAAGAGTTATTATATAAATAATAATAATGTAATGAAAGATGAAAACTGTTATATGAAAATAATACTAGTTTTCGATGATGAGCTAATGGTAAATACTTGGCTAATTTATGTAATGAGGTGTGGTAAACGATAAAATAATATGACAAAAAATTGTAGATAAATTTGTAGTGAGGTTAAGTGTATTTGTGTAATAGGTTATGTTGTACTCTGTAGTTTATGTAAACAATGTATGTATGCAAGGGGAATTGATTTTATAATAATAATATTTTATCCGACTAAATAAATAACGAGAGTAATTATGAAGTTTATAATGCAAATGAACTGTAATTGTTTTGGAGTAAGGTGATTAAAGTAACCTCGTGTTTTAAGAAACTGATTGAATTAGATAAAATTGAGATGAATTAATTAATTAATGTTGCACAGAGGAATTTTGGTAATGAATTTAAACGATTTTTCTGAGATTTGAACTTTATAATAAATAACAAATGAGTAAACGTAGAATGTGTTTAGTTGTGGAGTTATATGGTTGTTATAATGTATCAGAAGGTACATATGGTTTTGTACGTTATATTTGTGGTGATAAATGGTTATAGTTGGGAGTTTATGACAGTAATCATGTTTTTATTTGATTAAATAGTTGACCATATGTAAGTATGAATTTTATAATGAAATTGAATAAAAGTAAAATGTTTCAATAAACAAATTAAATGAATTTGAAGGAATTTAACTTAGGGAAGGTGTGCAATTGTTAGTAAAATTTGAATTTAAAATGCGTATGTTAATGTAACAATGATAATGTTCATTTTGATTGTTTATTATGGTGAATTATGTTGATCATGAGAAGTATAAAGTGTTAATTGATTAGGAGGTAATTAAGTATAGGTAACATGTATTGTGTATCTTACATGTGATTCCCCACTTTCAGGCGGTCACGGCGTCACCGAACCCTGACCGTGGATTTGGATTATTGGTAACAAGTGTGGTTAGGCATATGGTACCCTAACCATCCTTATTATTATTTTCAAAATTGGTGACTTTAGAAATTAACCGGAAGGTAAATAAGGGGAATCACCAGAACTATGGAACAGCGGCTATCCATCGAATGGGATGGTAGACCGTTTAAGGGCATATAACTAATTTTTAGTAGAATTACTGGTGTCCTCAGACATCAGCCGAATGTTTTGTAACGCTGAAACAAGAACGGTGTAGGCAGCGTCTACACCCTAAATAAACTTCAGTTCTTGTGGACGCAAATGGGCGCTACGCTACAGTCCAACATCAGGAAACAATAGTGTGTGTGGAAAAGGAGCTGGCCGTTACAAGCCAGGGGCGTAAATAATAGAGTATTTATGCAACCAGGTAAATGCCTAGTCCGGTTTACCCGGCAGGTGATTTACCTAATTGTAACTGGGTTAGGAGGGGGTATAATAAAATGATGTAGAAGTAGGAGTATAACTGAAAAATCAGTTAAGAATTACTAGACCGTAATCACGGTGCAATCAAGTTTGCTTGGCTCTGGTTAGAGAGGGGGTTATTGATGTGACTCAATTATTGTTCTGTATTGGGTATGCTTTGTTTTGGTATTAAAAGAAAGTTAATTTCCAATAATGTTGGTTAAATAGTTGTGTTAAATAGTAAAATGAACATTCAACTAAGAGAAGTAATGATTTTACATACTAGACTCAATACTGTACTGATTTGAGTAGTTATCAAGGACATTTAGTGAATTATATTGTAGGTAATTTTGTGTATTTGGATTACTTGTATTAAGTGTACATTTTCATATATTTTCATGGTTATTTTCATGTAATAATGAGACATCAGCTGATGCATGGTGTGATATATCTTGTATTTTTTGTGTGATCAATTGATAGGAATTGATTTGATGATAGTAATAAGCTTTTTTATTGTTTAATAATTGTCAAAATGTATAATTCTAAAAATTAAATTCATTCAAAAAAAAAATGGTAGTAAATTATTTTGATTCAAAGGTTACAAAGATGACAGATAAATTTTATTATGAAAGTAAATAAACATAAAATGCAATTAAAGTAATTAATTGAAAGAGATGATTTAAATTAAATTAAAATGTGAATTTTGGTAATGACTTTAGATTTATTTGGATAAATGATTGAAATTTAAGTAATTTATTATTGATTTGGAATAATGAAAGATACAGTTAAAGTGTTTGACTAATAGAAATTAAAATGAAAAGTATAATGCTAATGAATTGTAGATTATGTTAACTTAAAATTGATAATGTTTGTTTTGAGGTTAGGTTTTCTAGAATGAGAATGTTATGTGTTTATATAAAGAAAACACATATATATGCAACCAGTACTTTGCTAAAGGCAATCCAGTACGTATAAGAGGGAAATAAATCAGTTGAGGATCTGGTTTGGTGTAAGGCCATTTAGTGACGACTTATCTGAAATGTTACAGAGTTTGGTGATACTGTGGCGGGTGCCTTTCTGATTTTATGGTGTTGGGATCTCGATCAGAGATCGATCATTTTAGGTGAACAGCACATTAACGCCTCTGCGCGGTTCGCCTAAAATCTATTCACCAATGTAGACCGACCGGCCGAAGATATGAAAATTGTATTAATAAACCATAAATAAGCATCAGTCGGCGTCAAAACTCGAAACCGCGCAGGTGCGTTGGCGCGCGGTTAGTGAACAACTAGTTCGCACTAGGTAGACCGACCGGCCGAAATTCGACAAAATGTTAAGAAACTATCAATAAAAATGGTGTAAAGTACTAGTACAACAGTGATCAAAATTTAACCAGTTAAAACATATTTCGGCATATGTTATAATAAATACGAATATTGGGGTTCTTTTTAATGTTAAAGCCCCACGTTGTATGCGTCAATTTATAATAAAACGATATTTGGGGTTATGTTTAAAATTATTATGTTTATTTGTTTATAGTAATTATATTAAAATAATGTTTAAATTCCGTTTAAATTTCGTTTATAACGCCACACTAGTTGGTCTAACCTATTTGTAATAAAATGAAAATGTGTGCGTTTACAATTAACTTGAAATAAAATAAAAGTGTTGTTGTTTAAACTTATATTCGTGGTTAAAATATTAAAAGTCTCGTTAAAACAAAGTTCAACTATGTGTGAAATATTCTTTTGAGATAACTCAATGTTTAGAATAGTTGTTTCTAATTGAAGGTTATTAATGTAGTAAAGTAATTTAAAATGAAACATTCAAAGTTACTCACAGTGTGTTTACAATGGTTTAATTATACTTGTTTAAAAAGAATTCCCTTATATTAAATAAATAAAATAGTGAAGTTGATTATAATTAAATGCTAAATTAGCTTAAGTTAAAACGTGAAGTATAGCAGTTGGCTGCTTGATAATAGTTCTCGTCTGGTTGAAACTGGTAGTAAAACTTCTTCTCCAGATTGCAGGTAGTCTGAGTATGTCACGTCTCGTAATGTCTGGACAATATCATAAACAAAAATATACTTTTACGTACCTGATCGTGTTTACTAGAAGTTCACTAAACTGTCAACTCAGTTTACAAACACCAACTCACTTTGGTTGCAAGGTTAGGTTACCTTGTTTATTAATTAGTGGGCGCCACACGGATTTATTCAGGGAAAATCCCGTGTAAAACCCACACATAAAATCACTGAATGGTTAGAAAATTTAAAATACTTGAGTATCACCTTTTGGCAATGTTATTCCAAAAGGTTAAACACAACAGAAGGTTGTTTAAGTTCGTTAAAATAAAATATTCAATTATTCTATAGAAATAAATCAAAATCAGGTGATGCTGTTAATAATGGGTTTATTTACACCCTCATAGAGAATTCAAAAACAAATATAATGCAAACATACAAAGTTGTACAATTAAAAGTCAGTTATTATATGCCTTACACGGCTTGCTCAGAACATGAATTATAAATCTGGTTAAGTCCAGATGCTATTTATTTTTAACATTAAAATTATGATTATCTCAGTTGTACAAAGTTGTACAATTAAAAGTTGGTTATTATATGCCTTACACGGCTTGCTCAGAACATGAATTATAAATCTGGTTAAGTCCAGATGCTATTTATTTTTAACATTAAAATTATGATTATCTCAGTTGTACAAAGTTGTACAATTAAAAGTTGGTTATTTAATGCCTTACACGGCTTGCTCAGAACATGAATTATAAATCTGGTTAAGTCCAGATGCTATTTATTTTTAACCTTAAAATTATGATTATCTCAGTTGTGAATTCTTTGAGACACGAAAGAAAACAATTATGCCTACACAATATCCAATAATCCTTTTGATATAAAATTGATCAACAAAGTTTTTAGGTTACTTCCGCAAAGTAAACAAAATTAAAAAAAAAAAAACGATCTGTTGAAAGAACGCGCGTTTCATCAACGCTTGCTTTTTTAGTGACAATATTTATCAAGTGAGAACCCTTACAACCAACATATAGCTTAATTAATAATAACAAATTTGTATAATAAATTGAGACGTGGTGTAATCTTAAAGTGTTTTTGTGTTTTGCGTCAGTACAGGTTATTGTTGAAAAAAGTACAGGTTATGGCGCTCAGATCAAGATTAGTAATGATTGCACTGTTACCTTCTGAGTTTTAATTATTTAATTCAAACTTATTAATCACTTCAGTAATCGGATTATAATGATTACTGGGTTTCGGCACTAAACTCGCACAAGAACAGAATAATGCGATCCTCTTCTGATTAAAATGGATCGTGAATAATAACAATAAATTATTTTCTGTTCGTTATTCCCGCACAAAATTAAAATGATACTGCACTTAATCACTGTTGTTTGCTGTAGATGAACTTGAAGTAGTCGTTTCTTGTTGTTGAACTATTGGTTTCAATGTAATATGTAAATGACGCTAAGAGTTATTAAAAATGTAGAGATGACGGGCACACGTCTGTGCTACACGCTAGTCAGTAAGAGTCTGCCTCAAAATTCGCTGTTTCGTCTTTATATACCCCCTTCTTTGAACGGCCTTAGGTAAAAATGTTAATTACTAACTAATTTTCTGATTGGTTCTGGTAGGTGTGTCGGTGTGACGTGTCACTTTTTGGCAGTTGATAACGGCTTTTTCTAACCGTCAAATGTTGAGGTGACAGCTAGTTGTCGTTTTCGTTATTATTCATAAACAGTTTTCCGATGTACATTTTTAGAATGATGCTAACATCTCTCCCGCACTAAATACAGTTGCAATTGGGTTGATATTACTATCAAATTAAAGATTGTTTTTTTTCCTTTAATTTGATATCACTCGACCTCGAATTACTTTCACTTTGACCGACATTGTTATAAAACCAATGTTCGGGTACATCACTTTCACTGTCGTCTGCTATTTCTGAGTCGCCGATTTTACACTTTTGGTTAATATTGTTTGTGTTCACATATCATTTTATTAATCAAATGTTTATGTGCGAACACCATTAATGCTGTACTGACATTTTTACTGAACATTACATGTACACTTAAACTCTATACCTTTTAATAAATAATTCTACTGACTATGACATTTCGTTTTATGCTAATTCGTTTTAAACTATTATTTAACAATTAAAATTATGATTAAACCTATTGTTTTAATAATGTTCTTTGTTATGTCAGGGCATAACCATTGTTCTGTGTATTTTAATTTACACTTGTGTTAGTTCTCAATAGTCAATTTACTGACTAATGTGTGGTCTAAGCTTGCTAAGACATATCGCCTACATTGGAATTTGGCCTTAATAATGCTTATTGGTTCTCAATTCGGTAAATTGTGGAGACATCTTATTTGTATAAGATTCTCTCTTATAAATAGTTCTCTTTTCTAACAAGTATATTTGATGCTGAAATACATCTTTGTTCTCACTATGTAGCCATTGTTAACATTAGTTTTGGCATTCATAATTTACTGGTCATTGTCACATCTATTATCAGCAAAATGCTAATTCTGCTTTCACAGTATTTAACCGCTCATTAGTTCATTTTTTGTTTACATATGACATTCGGTTTACATCAACTACTTACTGGATTGACAGCTGAATGTAAATTTACTCTGTCCATCAGTTCGTTTTAGTCTTAGTCTAGTTGTAGTGTCAAACAGCCCTTGGGTTACTGTTTCATGTGGCACTTCTGCTTCATTCTTCTTTCTTGGTTTCTCCGTTCTTGATTATTTCTACTATTATATTCCTATTTACATGGTTGTTTCGTCCTTATAAAATCTGATAATATACACTTAGGTTAGGTAACATCTTGTGATGTTACATATACACCCTCTTTAAAATTGATCATTTGAGAAAAATTTATTTTTTTGTAAAATTATCAATTCATGTCAGTTTCTTAGTATAGTTTTTTTTTTTTTTTTTTTTTTTTAACATACTATTGGTGTATTACTCTAGTTTGGTTTTTTATCTAGTGATACAATTCTCAACTTACTAGTATTTTCAAGTCGCTTACTTTCTAAGTCATTTAACTACTATAGATCTCGTTTCTTAAGTTAACTATTTCCTGTCTTATTCACATTCTACTTCCTCATCACATATCTTTGCATTCGTGATTATCTTAATGGTTATTATAATTCATACCTCACAGATTCTTTCATAATATTCCTTGATACAATAAAACAATATAATTCCCTAACTGTTGTAGAGGTTTCGGAATCAGGGTGGCTCACTATGGCTAACATCCTCTGCCGTTCCTCACTACACATTCTCAGATTCAGAGGCATTACTCTTCTCTGTCTGAGAAAAAAATAAACATTGCACCTGGCAATAGTTGCACTATCACAACTCAAAAAATATCACATATCATTCATATTCAATAACATAATATATTCACTATAATATTCAAGGTATCAGAGGTTTTCATTTAGATCACATTTCCATCTTTATACTTGCTAACATTTTTTCTTTCTTACAGGTAATTATTTCTTTTGGACTTGATATTTTTAGCTATGCTTTTATCAGCTATATAGTTACTTATGTACTAGTTAACAATTTGCTTTGGTTCGTTTGAATATTCTTAAGATTATACACTTGTTTTGATGCTTAGAGTACTTATGCATTTGGTTTGTTCTATCTAGAGTCTACAATATTTTTGTTTTCACAATAGTACATTAAATCTTTCTTAACAAGTCATATTCATCCTGAATTATCAGGGCTTACATTGTTTGTATACTAAATGGTTTTTTTTTTTTTTTTTGTTTGATGTTCTCTGACATATTCTGGTGATGTACAATATTTGATAATTGACAAACAGTTTTCTTTCCTTTCATTCCATTATGACAATAGTTATCTTTACAATTAACACTCTTTGTTATTTTTCTTCGCTACTCCTTCAAGTGATGGTGGTTTTCACTTATTCTGGATGATTTTATATACTATATACTATGCTATAATTACAAGTTCATTTGACAAAATAATAACATACTAATATCTAATTTCATAGACATTCTTGGGGTTTACATGGTTTGTTTCACAAATATTTTTCTCTTTCCTTACATTCCATAATAATGTCCTTCTTTTATTTTACACACTTTGTTATACTGCCTCTCTACTCCTTCAAAGGTTAGTTGGGTGAACCTTTATTCTGGACGATTTAATTTAACATTTGAGTTTTATGAGAGGTATACAATAATCATTTTATAAACATTAAGTTACATACAATATTCATCTGGATACATATTTTTTCTCTAGGTATAGTATAGTAATTATAGTTATATGCCACTACTGGCTCTTTGTGACATAATAGACGTCTTTTTCTTATTAAATCATTTGATTGACATTATATAATTTTCTATCCCTTGGTGTGATAGATCTGGTAAGTTTTCACCAGTAACAAATGGTTTGGCTTACATCTTAAATCTACACACTTTTGTAACTTGATAAGGCAAATTGACTAGTTATAGTTAATTAGTTACCTTCAACATTTTGTAGCCTAACAACAAATGAGTTTGTTTATAGTAATGGTTTTTTAAATATATATATTTTATCTTTTATACCCTAAACGTTCGGGTGAAAAATGTTGCTTACTAATACATATTATCCGTCCTTAATATTAATCATTTTTTAATAGTCGATATTCATGGGGTTATTTGTGCTCTTCCACTCTATTTATGGGTATTGTATTCTTGCGTCTTGGGATGTGCTGGGTCGGCTGCCATCTCCGGGTCTAGATTCTCTAGAGCTGCCTGCTCGGTTGTGCAATATTGTAAAGCCAGGCCTCTCACAGACTGGCACCCAATCTCCGTCGTCGTCATTATTTGTGGTGCTTGGCTGTGGTCGGGTATCAGGTCTCCCTGGGTCGGACTGGTCATGGGCTTGAACAAAATTCACTTGTGGCTGGTAGTCGCTGTTGCGGTCGTCGCCCTCAATGCTACTACTCCTCCATCGTCCTCCTCTCATGCTTCCTCTGTCTCCACTGTAGCTGTCCCTACGTTGGTATCTTCGCCTTCTATTGGAGTCGTAATTGGCTTGTATATAATTTGCTCGTCGATATTGCGACGGTTGGTTATTCCCGCCTTGGTTTGGTGGTCGATTGGTGTTGTTATTAAAATTGGGTCGCCGGTTATTGTTATTATTATTGTTATTCTGGTTGCCATTATTATTACTGTTATTATTATTACTCGGGTTATTCGGCCTATTATTATTGTTATTGTGATTAGCGTTATTATAATTTTGGTTCGTCTGGCCATTATTATTAAAATTACTTCCGAGAATTTCGAGGGTAGTTATTATTATTATTGTTCGTATTGCCGCCCATGGTATTAAAATGGTCATTTCGTCGACGACTCCTCCGGTAATATCCCTCGTGCTCCTGATCTTCGAGCAGCGCGGACATAGCTGCTATTGTCTTAATCTGTCCCCACTGACGTGCTTTTGCGACACCCTCCTCAAAGTGATAAGATAACTTTGTGACAAGACATTCCTCCGGTATCTTTGTTTCTAGGTTTCATGCGAGACATACCTGACCCAAAAAGTATGACGTCATGGTCCCTCCTCGGTTCGCATTGAATTTTCCGTGACATATATGGTCTCGTACGATGTTTTGCGTCGCCTCGGACCAATATTTTGCGCGGAATTGAGTTTTGAATTCATCGTAACTATGAACCTCGTGGCACGTTGCGGTCCACCAATTGTCGTATATTTCTTTAAAGTATTCGTCGATCAAACTTTTTATGTTATTCCACCTAGTCTCTCTAATCCGCGCCAAGTGTTCTTCCACACGCGCTAAAAATTCGATAGGATTACGTCGATAATTTCTAAAATTGATCGCGTCGCGGTTATCATTCGGTAGTAAGTACTGACCTGGTATCGGACGGTTGCGGATAATCTCAATCTCCTCCCGCATTTGCACTATTTCCTGCTGTCTGAGTTCTTCAATCCTCTCTCGATTTGCGACAGTTAAATTCCTCACTGCATCTACTGAGGTACTCACTTCTTCGCAGCGCTCACCTACGTCTAACCTTACCCTTTTAATCTCATCTTGATTTGTCCTTTTTAAAGACTCTATCCTTGCTTCGGTCACCTCCTCCATGGTATTGAGTCTCCCGTCGACCTCATCTCTGGTTCGCTGCGAGTCCTGGTCGTGTTGTTCGCACCTTTTATTTGTTTCGACGATTTCCTCCCTCACAACGGCAATCTCCACGTCTATTCTTGTGTTTATTTTATCACTGCCTTCTTCCATCCTCCTGCTAATTTCGATCAAGGTGGTGTTCAATTCTTCTCTAATGGCTTGACGGTTATCGTCGATTTTACTGTTCAGCGCGTCCATAGACTTATGAGTATTGTCAATCCTTTTATTTAGGTCCTCCTTCAGCGATTCCATATTTTTACTCAGTGATTCCATATTTCTATTTAAGTCCCGATGGTCCTCCTTTATTGACTCTATATTTTTATTTAATACCTCGATATTCCTTTGATTTTCTTTCCTTAAAGTTCGACTATCTTCCTTAAACTGTCCGAATTTTTCCATCATCATTCTCATCATGCGATCCCATCTCGTCTCTTCGGATGGTCTGCCTGGTTGGTCGCTGACAATTATTTCCATCTCTGGTTCTACATGAGGTATTTCGTCGGTACTAGTTTCGATATTATTGATTGTAATAACTTCCATCTCGTCTGTATCTACATCCCGTTGCATCTCTCCTACCCTACTGTCCTTATATCTTGTATCGTATTGGTGGGTGTGCGGCATGTTAATTTTTTCGTGTCTACCGGGCTGATATAAAATATAAAAAATATATTTATTTAATATTTTTTAAGCCACACTAGTTGGTGCACCAATTTATAATAAAATGAAAATAGGGTGTTTTTATTATTTATTATTATTGAGGTTTATTAAAATCAAATTTAAATTCCGTTCAAATTTCGTTTATAACGCCACACTAGTTGGTCCAACCTATTTGTAATAAAATGAAAACGTGTGCGTTTACAATTAACTTGAAATAAAATAAAAGTGTTGTTGTTTAAACTTATATTCGTGGTTAAAATATTAAAAGTCTCGTTAAAACAAAGTTCAACTATGTGTGAAATATTCTTTTGAGATAACTCAATGTTTAGAATAGTTGTTTCTAATTGAAGGTTACTAAAGTAGTAAAGTAATTTAAAATGAAACATTCAAAGTTACTCACAGTGTGTTTACAATGGTTTAATTATACTTGTTTAAAAAGAATTCCCTTATATTAAATAAATAAAATAGTGAAGTTGATTATAATTAAATGCTAAATTAGCTTAAGTTAAAACGTGAAGTATAGCAGTTGGCTGCTTGATAATAGTTCTCGTCTGGTTGAAACTGGTAGTAAAACTTCTTCTCCAGATTGCAGGTAGTCTGAGTATGTCACGTCTCGTAATGTCTGGACAATATCATAAACAAAAATATACTTTTACGTACCTGATCGTGTTTACTAGAAGTTCACTAAACTGTCAACTCAGTTTACAAACACCAACTCACTTTGGTTGCAAGGTTAGGTTACCTTGTTTATTAATTAGTGGGCGCCACACGGATTTATTCAGGGAAAATCCCGTGTAAAACCCACACATAAAATCACTGAATGGTTAGAAAATTTAAAATACTTGAGTATCACCTTTTGGCAATGTTATTCCAAAAGGTTAAACACAACAGAAGGTTGTTTAAGTTCGTTAAAATAAAATATTCAATTATTCTATAGAAATAAATCAAAATCAGGTGATGCTGTTAATAATGGGTTTATTTACACCCTCATAGAGAATTCAAAAACAAATATAATGCAAACATACAAAGTTGTACAATTAAAAGTCAGTTATTATATGCCTTACACGGCTTGCTCAGAACATGAATTATAAATCTGGTTAAGTCCAGATGCTATTTATTTTTAACATTAAAATTATGATTATCTCAGTTGTACAAAGTTGTACAATTAAAAGTTGGTTATTATATGCCTTACACGGCTTGCTCAGAACATGAATTATAAATCTGGTTAAGTCCAGATGCTATTTATTTTTAACATTAAAATTATGATTATCTCAGTTGTACAAAGTTGTACAATTAAAAGTTGGTTATTTAATGCCTTACACGGCTTGCTCAGAACATGAATTATAAATCTGGTTAAGTCCAGATGCTATTTATTTTTAACCTTAAAATTATGATTATCTCAGTTGTGAATTCTTTGAGACACGAAAGAAAACAATTATGCCTACACAATATCCAATAATCCTTTTGATATAAAATTGATCAACAAAGTTTTTAGGTTACTTTCGCAAAGTAAACAAAATTAAAAAAAAAAAAAACGATCTGTTGAAAGAACGCGCGTTTCATCAACGCTTGCTTTTTTAGTGACAATATTTATCAAGTGAGAACCCTTACAACCAACATATAGCTTAATTAATAATAACAAATTTGTATAATAAATTGAGACGTGGTGTAATCTTAAAGTGTTTTTGTGTTTTGCGTCAGTACAGGTTATTGTTGAAAAAAGTACAGGTTATGGCGCTCAGATCAAGATTAGTAATGATTGCACTGTTACCTTCTGAGTTTTAATTATTTAATTCAAACTTATTAATCACTTCAGTAATCGGATTATAATGATTACTGGGTTTCGGCACTAAACTCGCACAAGAACAGAATAATGCGATCCTCTTCTGATTAAAATGGATCGTGAATAATAACAATAAATTATTTTCTGTTCGTTATTCCCGCACAAAATTAAAATGATACTGCACTTAATCACTGTTGTTTGCTGTAGATGAACTTGAAGTAGTCGTTTCTTGTTGTTGAACTATTGGTTTCAATGTAATATGTAAATGACGCTAAGAGTTATTAAAAATGTAGAGATGACGGGCACACGTCTGTGCTACACGCTAGTCAGTAAGAGTCTGCCTCAAAATTCGCTGTTTCGTCTTTATATACCCCCTTCTTTGAACGGCCTTAGGTAAAAATGTTAATTACTAACTAATTTTCTGATTGGTTCTGGTAGGTGTGTCGGTGTGACGTGTCACTTTTTGGCAGTTGATAACGGCTTTTTCTAACCGTCAAATGTTGAGGTGACAGCTAGTTGTCGTTTTTGTTATTATTCATAAA
The DNA here is from genome assembly GCA_034769895.1 of Magicicada septendecula. NCBI lineage: Eukaryota > Metazoa > Arthropoda > Insecta > Hemiptera > Cicadidae > Magicicada > Magicicada septendecula. The sequence goes on from CM068369.1 coordinate 50,682,981, forward strand.
CAGTTTTCCGATGTACATTTTTAGAATGATGCTAACATCTCTCCCGCACTAAATACAGTTGCAATTGGGTTGATATTACTATCAAATTAAAGATTGTTTTTTTTCCTTTAATTTGATATCACTCGACCTCGAATTACTTTCACTTTGACCGACATTGTTATAAAACCAATGTTCGGGTACATCACTTTCACTGTCGTCTGCTATTTCTGAGTCGCCGATTTTACACTTTTGGTTAATATTGTTTGTGTTCACATATCATTTTATTAATCAAATGTTTATGTGCGAACACCATTAATGCTGTACTGACATTTTTACTGAACATTACATGTACACTTAAACTCTATACCTTTTAATAAATAATTCTACTGACTATGACATTTCGTTTTATGCTAATTCGTTTTAAACTATTATTTAACAATTAAAATTATGATTAAACCTATTGTTTTAATAATGTTCTTTGTTATGTCAGGGCATAACCATTGTTCTGTGTATTTTAATTTACACTTGTGTTAGTTCTCAATAGTCAATTTACTGACTAATGTGTGGTCTAAGCTTGCTAAGACATATCGCCTACATTGGAATTTGGCCTTAATAATGCTTATTGGTTCTCAATTCGGTAAATTGTGGAGACATCTTATTTGTATAAGATTCTCTCTTATAAATAGTTCTCTTTTCTAACAAGTATATTTGATGCTGAAATACATCTTTGTTCTCACTATGTAGCCATTGTTAACATTAGTTTTGGCATTCATAATTTACTGGTCATTGTCACATCTATTATCAGCAAAATGCTAATTCTGCTTTCACAGTATTTAACCGCTCATTAGTTCATTTTTTGTTTACATATGACATTCGGTTTACATCAACTACTTACTGGATTGACAGCTGAATGTAAATTTACTCTGTCCATCAGTTCGTTTTAGTCTTAGTCTAGTTGTAGTGTCAAACAGCCCTTGGGTTACTGTTTCATGTGGCACTTCTGCTTCATTCTTCTTTCTTGGTTTCTCCGTTCTTGATTATTTCTACTATTATATTCCTATTTACATGGTTGTTTCGTCCTTATAAAATCTGATAATATACACTTAGGTTAGGTAACATCTTGTGATGTTACATATACACCCTCTTTAAAATTGATCATTTGAGAAAAATTTATTTTTTTGTAAAATTATCAATTCATGTCAGTTTCTTAGTATAGTTTTTTTTTTTTTTTTTTTTTTTTTAACATACTATTGGTGTATTACTCTAGTTTGGTTTTTTATCTAGTGATACAATTCTCAACTTACTAGTATTTTCAAGTCGCTTACTTTCTAAGTCATTTAACTACTATAGATCTCGTTTCTTAAGTTAACTATTTCCTGTCTTATTCACATTCTACTTCCTCATCACATATCTTTGCATTCGTGATTATCTTAATGGTTATTATAATTCATACCTCACAGATTCTTTCATAATATTCCTTGATACAATAAAACAATATAATTCCCTAACTGTTGTAGAGGTTTCGGAATCAGGGTGGCTCACTATGGCTAACATCCTCTGCCGTTCCTCACTACACATTCTCAGATTCAGAGGCATTACTCTTCTCTGTCTGAGAAAAAAATAAACATTGCACCTGGCAATAGTTGCACTATCACAACTCAAAAAATATCACATATCATTCATATTCAATAACATAATATATTCACTATAATATTCAAGGTATCAGAGGTTTTCATTTAGATCACATTTCCATCTTTATACTTGCTAACATACTTTCTTTCTTACAGGTAATTATTTCTTTTGGACTTGATATTTTTAGCTATGCTTTTATCAGCTATATAGTTACTTATGTACTAGTTAACAATTTGCTTTGGTTCGTTTGAATATTCTTAAGATTATACACTTGTTTTGATGCTTAGAGTACTTATGCATTTGGTTTGTTCTATCTAGAGTCTACAATATTTTTGTTTTCACAATAGTACATTAAATCTTTCTTAACAAGTCATATTCATCCTGAATTATCAGGGCTTACATTGTTTGTATACTAAATGGTTTTTTTTTTTTTTTTTGTTTGATGTTCTCTGACATATTCTGGTGATGTACAATATTTGATAATTGACAAACATTTTTCTTTCCTTTCATTCCATTATGACAATAGTTATCTTTACAATTAACACTCTTTGTTATTTTTCTTCTCTACTCCTTCAAGTGATGGTGGTTTTCACTTATTCTGGATGATTTTATATACTATATACTATGCTATAATTACAAGTTCATTTGACAAAATAATAACATACTAATATCTAATTTCATAGACATTCTTGGGGTTTACATGGTTTGTTTCACAAATATTTTTCTCTTTCCTTACATTCCATAATAATGTCCTTCTTTTATTTTACACACTTTGTTATACTGCCTCTCTACTCCTTCAAAGGTTAGTTGGGTGAACCTTTATTCTGGACGATTTAATTTAACATTTGAGTTTTATGAGAGGTATACAATAATCATTTTATAAACATTAAGTTACATACAATATTCATCTGGATACATATTTTTTCTCTAGGTATAGTATAGTAATTATAGTTATATGCCACTACTGGCTCTTTGTGACATAATAGACGTCTTTTTCTTATTAAATCATTTGATTGACATTATATAATTTTCTATCCCTTGGTGTGATAGATCTGGTAAGTTTTCACCAGTAACAAATGGTTTGGCTTACATCTTAAATCTACACACTTTTGTAACTTGATAAGGCAAATTGACTAGTTATAGTTAATTAGTTACCTTCAACATTTTGTAGCCTAACAACAAATGAGTTTGTTTATAGTAATGGTTTTTTAAATATATATATTTTATCTTTTATACCCTAAACGTTCGGGTGAAAAATGTTGCTTACTAATACATATTATCCGTCCTTAATATTAATCATTTTTTAATAGTCGATATTCATGGGGTTATTTGTGCTCTTCCACTCTATTTATGGGTATTGTATTCTTGCGTCTTGGGATGTGCTGGGTCGGCTGCCATCTCCGGGTCTAGATTCTCTAGAGCTGCCTGCTCGGTTGTGCAATATTGTAAAGCCAGGCCTCTCACAGACTGGCACCCAATCTCCGTCGTCGTCATTATTTGTGGTGCTTGGCTGTGGTCGGGTATCAGGTCTCCCTGGGTCGGACTGGTCATGGGCTTGAACAAAATTCACTTGTGGCTGGTAGTCGCTGTTGCGGTCGTCGCCCTCAATGCTACTACTCCTCCATCGTCCTCCTCTCATGCTTCCTCTGTCTCCACTGTAGCTGTCCCTACGTTGGTATCTTCGCCTTCTATTGGAGTCGTAATTGGCTTGTATATAATTTGCTCGTCGATATTGCGACGGTTGGTTATTCCCGCCTTGGTTTGGTGGTCGATTGGTGTTGTTATTAAAATTGGGTCGCCGGTTATTGTTATTATTATTGTTATTCTGGTTGCCATTATTATTACTGTTATTATTATTACTCGGGCTATTCGGCCTATTATTATTGTTATTGTGATTAGCGTTATTATAATTTTGGTTCGTCTGGCCATTATTATTAAAATTACTTCCGAGAATTTCGAGGGTAGTTATTATTATTATTGTTCGTATTGCCGCCCATGGTATTAAAATGGTCATTTCGTCGACGACTCCTCCGGTAATATCCCTCGTGCTCCTGATCTTCGAGCAGCGCGGACATAGCTGCTATTGTCTTAATCTGTCCCCACTGACGTGCTTTTGCGACACCCTCCTCAAAGTGATAAGATAACTTTGTGACAAGACATTCCTCCGGTATCTTTGTTTCTAGGTTTCATGCGAGACATACCTGACCCAAAAAGTATGACGTCATGGTCCCTCCTCGGTTCGCATTGAATTTTCCGTGACATATATGGTCTCGTACGATGTTTTGCGTCGCCTCGGACCAATATTTTGCGCGGAATTGAGTTTTGAATTCATCGTAACTATGAACCTCGTGGCGCGTTGCGGTCCACCAATTGTCGTATATTTCTTTAAAGTATTCGTCGATCAAACTTTTTATGTTATTCCACCTAGTCTCTCTAATCCGCGCCAAGTGTTCTTCCACACGCGCTAAAAATTCGATAGGATTACGTCGATAATTTCTAAAATTGATCGCGTCGCGGTTATCATTCGGTAGTAAGTACTGACCTGGTATCGGACGGTTGCGGATAATCTCAATCTCCTCCCGCATTTGCACTATTTCCTGCTGTCTGAGTTCTTCAATCCTCTCTCGATTTGCGACAGTTAAATTCCTCACTGCATCTACTGAGGTACTCACTTCTTCGCAGCGCTCACCTACGTCTAACCTTACCCTTTTAATCTCATCTTGATTTGTCCTTTTTAAAGACTCTATCCTTGCTTCGGTCACCTCCTCCATGGTATTGAGTCTCCCGTCGACCTCATCTCTGGTTCGCTGCGAGTCCTGGTCGTGTTGTTCGCACCTTTTATTTGTTTCGACGATTTCCTCCCTCACAACGGCAATCTCCACGTCTATTCTTGTGTTTATTTTATCACTGCCTTCTTCCATCCTCCTGCTAATTTCGATCAAGGTGGTGTTCAATTCTTCTCTAATGGCTTGACGGTTATCGTCGATTTTACTGTTCAGCGCGTCCATAGACTTATGAGTATTGTCAATCCTTTTATTTAGGTCATCCTTCAGCGATTCCATATTTTTACTCAGTGATTCCATATTTCTATTTAAGTCCCGATGGTCCTCCTTTATTGACTCTATATTTTTATTTAATACCTCGATATTCCTTTGATTTTCTTTCCTTAAAGTTCGACTATCTTCCTTAACCTGTCCGAATTGTTCCATCATCATTCTCATCATGCGATCCCATCTCGTCTCTTCGGATGGTCTGCCTGGTTGGTCGCTGACAATTATTTCCATCTCTGGTTCTACATGAGGTATTTCGTCGGTACTAGTTTCGATATTATTGATTGTAATAACTTCCATCTCGTCTGTATCTACATCCCGTTGCATCTCTCCTACCCTACTGTCCTTATATCTTGTATCGTATTGGTGGGTGTGCGGCATGTTAATTTTTTCGTGTCTACCGGGCTGATATAAAATATAAAAAATATATTTATTTAATATTTTTTAAGCCACACTAGTTGGTGCACCAATTTATAATAAAACGAAAATAGGGTGTTTTTATTATTTATTATTATTGAGGTTTATTAAAATCAAATTTAAATTCCGTTCAAATTTCGTTTATAACGCCACACTAGTTGGTCCAACCTATTTGTAATAAAATGAAAACGTGTGCGTTTACAATTAACTTGAAATAAAATAAAAGTGTTGTTGTTTAAACTTATATTCGTGGTTAAAATATTAAAAGTCTCGTTAAAACAAAGTTCAACTATGTGTGAAATATTCTTTTGAGATAACTCAATGTTTAGAATAGTTGTTTCTAATTGAAGGTTACTAATGTAGTAAAGTAATTTAAAATGAAACATTCAAAGTTACTCACAGTGTGTTTACAATGGTTTAATTATACTTGTTTAAAAAGAATTCCCTTATATTAAATAAATAAAATAGTGAAGTTGATTATAATTAAATGCTAAATTAGCTTAAGTTAAAACGTGAAGTATAGCAGTTGGCTGCTTGATAATAGTTCTCGTCTGGTTGAAACTGGTAGTAAAACTTCTTCTCCAGATTGCAGGTAGTCTGAGTATGTCACGTCTCGTAATGTCTGGACAATATCATAAACAAAAATATACTTTTACGTACCTGATCGTGTTTACTAGAAGTTCACTAAACTGTCAACTCAGTTTACAAACACCAACTCACTTTGGTTGCAAGGTTAGGTTACCTTGTTTATTAATTAGTGGGCGCCACACGGATTTATTCAGGGAAAATCCCGTGTAAAACCCACACATAAAATCACTGAATGGTTAGAAAATTTAAAATACTTGAGTATCACCTTTTGGCAATGTTATTCCAAAAGGTTAAACACAACAGAAGGTTGTTTAAGTTCGTTAAAATAAAATATTCAATTATTCTATAGAAATAAATCAAAATCAGGTGATGCTGTTAATAATGGGTTTATTTACACCCTCATAGAGAATTCAAAAACAAATATAATGCAAACATACAAAGTTGTACAATTAAAAGTCAGTTATTATATGCCTTACACGGCTTGCTCAGAACATGAATTATAAATCTGGTTAAGTCCAGATGCTATTTATTTTTAACATTAAAATTATGATTATCTCAGTTGTACAAAGTTGTACAATTAAAAGTTGGTTATTATATGCCTTACACGGCTTGCTCAGAACATGAATTATAAATCTGGTTAAGTCCAGATGCTATTTATTTTTAACATTAAAATTATGATTATCTCAGTTGTACAAAGTTGTACAATTAAAAGTTGGTTATTTAATGCCTTACACGGCTTGCTCAGAACATGAATTATAAATCTGGTTAAGTCCAGATGCTATTTATTTTTAACCTTAAAATTATGATTATCTCAGTTGTGAATTCTTTGAGACACGAAAGAAAACAATTATGCCTACACAATATCCAATAATCCTTTTGATATAAAATTGATCAACAAAGTTTTTAGGTTACTTTCGCAAAGTAAACAAAATTAAAAAAAAAAAAAACGATCTGTTGAAAGAACGCGCGTTTCATCAACGCTTGCTTTTTTAGTGACAATATTTATCAAGTGAGAACCCTTACAACCAACATATAGCTTAATTAATAATAACAAATTTGTATAATAAATTGAGACGTGGTGTAATCTTAAAGTGTTTTTGTGTTTTGCGTCAGTACAGGTTATTGTTGAAAAAAGTACAGGTTATGGCGCTCAGATCAAGATTAGTAATGATTGCACTGTTACCTTCTGAGTTTTAATTATTTAATTCAAACTTATTAATCACTTCAGTAATCGGATTATAATGATTACTGGGTTTCGGCACTAAACTCGCACAAGAACAGAATAATGCGATCCTCTTCTGATTAAAATGGATCGTGAATAATAACAATAAATTATTTTCTGTTCGTTATTCCCGCACAAAATTAAAATGATACTGCACTTAATCACTGTTGTTTGCTGTAGATGAACTTGAAGTAGTCGTTTCTTGTTGTTGAACTATTGGTTTCAATGTAATATGTAAATGACGCTAAGAGTTATTAAAAATGTAGAGATGACGGGCACACGTCTGTGCTACACGCTAGTCAGTAAGAGTCTGCCTCAAAATTCGCTGTTTCGTCTTTATATACCCCCTTCTTTGAACGGCCTTAGGTAAAAATGTTAATTACTAACTAATTTTCTGATTGGTTCTGGTAGGTGTGTCGGTGTGACGTGTCACTTTTTGGCAGTTGATAACGGCTTTTTCTAACCGTCAAATGTTGAGGTGACAGCTAGTTGTCGTTTTCGTTATTATTCATAAACAGTTTTCCGATGTACATTTTTAGAATGATGCTAACATCTCTCCCGCACTAAATACAGTTGCAATTGGGTTGATATTACTATCAAATTAAAGATTGTTTTTTTTCCTTTAATTTGATATCACTCGACCTCGAATTACTTTCACTTTGACCGACATTGTTATAAAACCAATGTTCGGGTACATCACTTTCACTGTCGTCTGCTATTTCTGAGTCGCCGATTTTACACTTTTGGTTAATATTGTTTGTGTTCACATATCATTTTATTAATCAAATGTTTATGTGCGAACACCATTAATGCTGTACTGACATTTTTACTGAACATTACATGTACACTTAAACTCTATACCTTTTAATAAATAATTCTACTGACTATGACATTTCGTTTTATGCTAATTCGTTTTAAACTATTATTTAACAATTAAAATTATGATTAAACCTATTGTTTTAATAATGTTCTTTGTTATGTCAGGGCATAACCATTGTTCTGTGTATTTTAATTTACACTTGTGTTAGTTCTCAATAGTCAATTTACTGACTAATGTGTGGTCTAAGCTTGCTAAGACATATCGCCTACATTGGAATTTGGCCTTAATAATGCTTATTGGTTCTCAATTCGGTAAATTGTGGAGACATCTTATTTGTATAAGATTCTCTCTTATAAATAGTTCTCTTTTCTAACAAGTATATTTGATGCTGAAATACATCTTTGTTCTCACTATGTAGCCATTGTTAACATTAGTTTTGGCATTCATAATTTACTGGTCATTGTCACATCTATTATCAGCAAAATGCTAATTCTGCTTTCACAGTATTTAACTGCTCATTAGTTCATTTTTTGTTTACATATGACATTCGGTTTACATCAACTACTTACTGGATTGACAGCTGAATGTAAATTTACTCTGTCCATCAGTTCGTTTTAGTCTTAGTCTAGTTGTAGTGTCAAACAGCCCTTGGGTTACTGTTTCATGAGGCACTTCTGCTTCATTCTTCTTTCTTGGTTTCTCCGTTCTTGATTATTTCTACTATTATATTCCTATTTACATGGTTGTTTCGTCCTTATAAAATCTGATAATATACACTTAGGTTAGGTAACATCTTGTGATGTTACAATGTGATCCAGGAACAAAAACCGGAGTGTTGCCACCACGTGTCGGACACAACCAAAGGAAAGTAACTGTTTTAAAACTAATTAAATAAACATAAAAAATTAAAAAGAGCTCTAAACAAAGTGGGGTAAAAGTGTGAACGGTAAGCATGAATGAGTGAAGTACTGGGTTGCCTTGCTTAATATAAAATCTTTATAGAAGTTAAGACATATAATTAATTCCTGTTGTTTATTAAGTCATAAGCCATACTTTATGTAAAACCAAAAGTCAGATCAACCAGTTGTTTATAAACAATTTCTAAGAAATGTATCAGACATAAGACCAAACAGATTTTTAATAAGGAAAGTAAAACAAAAAGAAAAGAGAAAGAAAAAATGTTGAATTTGAGTAATAAACCAAGTTGATTAACATAGTAAATGAGAGTGATTATTACTTAACGACACCCAGTAACCTCTCTTACAGGCTATGAGTTCGCATAACAGGATCCTGGACCCCGTGCAGGTAAGCATTTTGAGAGTTGCGAATAAATCAAAATAAACAAATATATTTCCCAAGTAATTAGTAAGTTTACAGTTTTGTGATAAAATATTCCGAACTGTAGTTTCATATCTTATCACTACGTTCCGCTATCCTCCTGCTACATATTGCATTTATTTTCAGTTAAGCTTTTGCTTTGTGCAATCAACTGTCCTAGAATTATTATGTCACATAATCTGCCCGCAAAAGTGTTTCCATTTTGTTCGTGTTTATTTTCTAGGCTGTTTAAGTTCAATTATTTTATTTTTAATCCATTTACTTATTAAGATATGATTTTTTTTTTATATTATTTGGAACGTGAACCAACATTTGTCAATATTTGTGTACTCCATGAGACTGAACTCTGTGTCTCTGATGGAGGGGATAAAGTATGAGTGTGTGTGTGTGTGTGTGTGTGTGTGTGCATTAGTAGCATTAGCTTGTCAAGGCCAATGGTTTATGATAGCTGCCATGCCCTGTTCAGTCAGATTGGCATCCACTCGCAAAGCCAATTAAACACTTTATAATTTTACTGCAGTCTGGTATTCACTGTTGTGCTATTATGTAAGTGCATTCAAGGAATACGTATTATTGGTTCTGTGTTTACAACTTAGTACTTTTCAAGTAGTTGTGTTATAGTAACATTAACAATGTCAATTCATAAACTATCGTTTAGGATTAGTATACTTTCAGTTAGTGAGCGAACTGTTTCATTAGCCTGTTATTTGTTCATCTGTAGCTGTCTAATCACAATGTCTCTTTAAGGTTCATCGAAAGAAAGGAAAAAAAGTTTCGTTGTTCACAGCAAAAGAAATGCAGTCCAGAAGGAAAACTCTTGCCAGAAATCTCTTCCGGGAAAAACGTAAAACATGTGAGGAAAGGAAACTTTTTGTTAATGATTCTGATAAGTGTATAGTAATAATTATCATTCAGGATTTTTATAAAAATCAAAATGTTGTGTTCACTGTTAAAAAAACGCATACCTATAGTGAAAGAAAGAATCCATTTTTCATGGGGCGCAATATCATTAACGCGAGTGTTTAAAAGTATAGGAGTCAAGTGGAAGAAATGTAGAAGTAAAAGAAAAGTGTTAATTAAAAAAAAAACCAAGATTGTAATAATGCATTACAAGTCTCTTGTGCAAATTAAAAGTTCTTGGGAATCTGGGGGAAATATATATTTTTTTATATGAGAGGAAATCCACCGTTGAGTGAGTTTTGATAACGTAATGTGAATCAGCGTTTCTCAGTAGTCGTTGGTTTGTTTACACCGCTGAGCGTGCCTACGCGTGCGCATGTCTACGCTCTCTTTCTAAGCCGCATACCTCTCAGAGACATGGAGTTAAGTCTAAAGCAGTAATATATTTTCCTTATCTGCAGTGATCTGATATTTAATTTACTATACATACTTGATTATACAAGTTACATATACTTTTTTTTCATATTACTGTTACAACTAAAAACAGAATGCTTACATTTTAACAAACAAAAAAAACCTGGGAATTTTTTGGTCAAAAACTGGTAAATTTAATGAACTGCTGATACTAAACTTCTAATGTTTCTTTATGTTCTACAGCACAACCCTACCCAGGTGATATAAATAACATTAAACCCTCTGACCTATGGTGATCACATATCATTTTAAGTAAGGTGATAATATTACATTACTTTCCCCTCCTTAAGTGGTATTCACAGATTGCGCCACAAGAGTTGATGCCTTATATTTTTTTTATTCTAATCCTTAAAACTATAATACTTCTTAATATTAAACATCTCTATATTCCTGCAATCACAATATTTCCATTAATTATCCCCTTTTTCAATTAGCATTCAATGCTGAATTAATTAATTCTGTCTCAGTATGAACTCAATTAATCCTGTCTCTGTACGAACTCACTTAATTTTATCAATTATTATACAGTATGACAATTCAAAATCATTACTTTTGCTTATCACTCTCAGTATGCCCGAATATTAATCAATCTCTTCTTAAACTGTAAAACATAAACCTGTTTCTAACATATTTCCATGTTAATTTACACTCTTTTTGTTGTGTGCTCTTTTCTTCATTAATAAATTTACCTGATATTTATTTTAAAATTTTATAAAAATAATCTCTTCCTCTTTAAAATTTATATCTTTGTATTTGTTATTTTGCTTTGTACAAACTTCAGGAATAATACCCGTAAGTATCAAGAACTTCTTCATGAAATAGTTAAACACCAATTAGGCTACTGTAAACTGTGGGCACATTGGGTGCCAAAATTGCTTATTGAAGATTGCAAACAAAATCGAGTGGTAGCAGCCACTTTGTTCATTACAAAGAACCATGAAACGATTTTCTCAACTGCATTGTGATGGGTGATGAAACTTGATATCTCACCACACAGCTGAGAATAAGTGACAATCAACTGCAGTGGCACCACACACTTGTCATAACAAAAAAAAATTCAAAACTTCAACATCAGTCTGAAAAATCTTGCCAACCACTTTCTGAAATATATGGGAACACATCTCGTCGAATTTTTGCCTCGAGGGCACACTATCAATACTGCTCCTTACTGTGAGACATTGAAAAAGCTATGTCGGGCTATTCAAAACAAATAATGAGGAATGCTGACAAGGGAGTCTGCCTTCTGTACAACAATGCCCATCCACAGACTGCTCATGACACACAGTAACTGTTGCTGTCCTTCAGGTGGGAAGTTTTGGTGCATCCATTGCACAGTCCAGATCTTGAAGCAAGTGACTTTCACTTATTTCCTAAGTTGAAGGAACATCTGGAAGAAAAAACCATTGCGGACAACAAGATTCAAGGGGTGGTGACAGTGTGGTTGAGAATGCAGGTGGGAAATTTCTACAATGTGAGAGTAAAAAAGGCTCATTAAATGTTGAGATGGCAGCGAGGCGAGCGAGCATCTGCTCTCCGGTACCAGCGGCGTGGCGCGTGACACCTGACGAACACACAGCAAGCCAATCAGGGATCAGCAGCCGAGACGTGACACCTGATGTGCTCGAAGCGAGCCAATCAGCGATCACGGTCAGGGCATAAAAAGAGCGCCGCTAGAAGTTTTTGCGCACTTCGCCACAGCACTTCATCGTTATGCCATCGGACGCACTTCATCTCCTCTCCTCTCTCGGACGACATCGACGCGGAGCCAGCCGGAATGAAAAGCCGAAGAGTAGAACGGACGTTCTTGCATTCTTCGCACTACCTGTACCGCGCCAGGGATGGACGTTGCTGGGCCGGCAGCGGACTCGATGCAACCGATGCTGAAAGAAGAGGATAGCAGTATGCCACAAACAGCGGGCGCAGCTGCCGAACATCTCAGCGTGGCTCAGGCGGAACAACCAACATCAGCGTTTTCGCCACATGGTCCTTTTTAGGGTCACCAAAAACACTAAGAGTTGTATGATTGGCGCCATTTGTCATGCGAAATCCTTTTGTCTGGTGACAATGTACTGACATCCATGGTCACTACGTACAAAAGTAACCAAAGTTATGTTCTGAAGATTCTATCCGTGATTACACTATCACAATTTTCTGGACTGTTAGGCCATGGTCTGAGTGTCTTATGTTCACTTCCATGTTTCATCAGTATTCCTGATGGACATCTTCAACGGCTCAGAACACACGTTACAAACTGCCGCAAATGAATACAAACTGGTCTGCCCATTGAGGCAATTCTATTTATACACTTACTTTTTAAGCGGTTAGTCATTTTTCAGCCAATCACATCTTTCTTCTTTTTTGATTAGCTCTTACCATGTTTCAATGCCGGTACTCAGTATTTATTGAGTGATAATGATTCTCTTTCTTATTTATGTGGTCACCGTGCTTATATTTCAACATTTTTCTTGCCTCCAGAAACGATTAAGACTATAAAATAGGTTATTTACCTTCTGTCGACGTTTCTTAAAATCCTTTTAGGATTACTCGAGTTTCGACACCATTTGGTGTCATCATCAGATCAGAATATGAATTAAGTTAAAACATTTCGATGTATATGCATCTCGTCAGATATTTAAAGATTAAAACAACACATAAAATTTGAAAGGCAATTTTTACCTGACTGGCATTCAATTTAAACATTTTTCTTGCCTCCAGAAACGATTAAGACTATAAAATAGGTTATTTACCTTCTGTCGACGTTTCTTAAAATCCTTTTAGGATTACTCGAGTTTCGACACCATTTGGTGTCATCATCAGATCAGAATATGAATTAAGTTAAAACATTTCGAACTTAAATTAGTTAAGTTAAATTGGTCGAACTTACAAAAACTATTACAATCGAACCGAGACACACTCTCGCCTCATTCGACATAGTAAATCTATACACGAACATACCTATTACCGAAACGTTAGAAATAGCTAAAAATTTATTACTATCTAAACCCACATTAAATTATGAAGCAGTTGATGAGTTAATCAATTTGACAAAAGTAATATTAGAACAAAATTACTTTACTTTCGAAAACAAATATTATTTACAACGGGATGGTTTAGCTATGGGATCCCCATTGTCAGGCATCCTAGCTGAAATTTACCTAAATCATATTGAAACAAACGAAATCTTATCGACTAAAAACAAACATTATACAAAAATCTTATTTTATCGACGATATGTGGATGACACAATAATGATTTACAATGGCAATTGCAGACAATTAGAAATGCTTAAAAAATATATGAATACCATTACAAATAATTTACAATTCACATTAGAAACTGAAATGAATAATAAAATTAATTTTTTAGATTTAGCTTTAACTAAAATAAATAATAAAATTAGCTTTAATATTTACAGAAAACCAACAACCACAGATCATGCTATTCATGCCTCATCGTATCACCCTATGTCACATAAAATGGCTTTTTTTAACTGCATGATTCATAGATTGCTGGCATTGCCCTTATCTACAGATGATTATAACAGTGAACTAAACATTATCAAGCACATAGCATTGGCCAATGGATACAAAAGTCATATAGTAGATAGATTAATTAATAAAAAACAAAACAAACCAATAAATATTGATGTATCCAAAGAAAACAAATACATTGCTATAGAATATGGCGAAAATCTATACCATACTTTAAAAAACCTATTAAAAAAGCATAATATTACATTGGCCTCAAAGGCAAGTAATAAACTTGAGAAAAAACTCACTTTTACTAACAAAAATATACCCTCCGATATATTTGATGGTACTGGTGTATATAGACTTAATTGTTCTGATTGCACACAGTTCTATATAGGACAAACAGGTCGTTCTTTCAAATTACGCTATAAAGAACATATCCCAAGCTCCAAATCAAATATAACAAGATCTACATTTGCAGAACATTTGAGCTCATATAACCATAATATAAAAAGTATCAATGATAATTTAGATATCCTACATAATTGTAAAAAGTCACTAAAGCTGGACACCCTTGAAAGATTCGAGATATACAAAGCCATAAAGAAGGATCACAATCGTGTCCTTAATGAAAAAGCAATATATAACAATAATGTTTTATTTAATAGAATCGATCTTATGGAACGAGAGATTGGCGATATCAGATCGAAAAATTGAACCGAGGTCAAACCGGCATTGATTAATTTTACCGTGGAGTGCGTTCCTGTGCAGGTTCGTTGCGGCCGCGTTGTTTTTTATATTCTTTTATTAATGTTATTTTATTGTGATATAGTTTATTTATTGTTATATATAATTTTATGTGTTGTTTTAATCTTTAAATATCTGACGAGATGCACATACATCGAAATGTTTTAACTTAATTCATATTCTGATCTGATGATGACACCAAATGGTGTCGAAACTCGAGTAATCCTAAAAGGATTTTAAGAAACGTCGACAGAAGGTAAATAACCTATTTTATAGTCTTATATTTCAACTGTATCCGTCTCCAACCAAGCAAAACACCACCGAAACAAGGATAGGACCTGGGGTTCTCCGACCAAGATGGTACGGCCTTCATTAGATAGCACATGTTATTTAGTATATTAAAAATCACTTATGTTTATTTACACTTTAAGTGAATTCGACTATAAGTGCTTTAGAAATATTCTAGGTGCTTTGCATCTTTACTTTTCCGGACGTCCCTCGTATGTCTGCAGACACTATGGAATCATACATAATTTGATTTACACCTGTATGAACAGCAACTCACAGTACAGTACTGCATAGTCTTTGATAACAGGAAACGAAACAAATGAAAACATATGATCAATGTTTATTAGGTTAGTGTCGGTATTCTAAACATAACGATCTGAGTCACTCTAAACAAAACCACCTGAGTCAGCAAAAAATAATCATAAATATCTAACAGAACTATCTACATCATTGTCATGTTCATTCAGAAATATAAACAAATTATTAAGGAACTACAAACAAAGTTGTTGCTTGTTACTGGTGTAAGCAGGTGTTCATTCAGTCAGAAGCTGTGAGAACGCAAGCATGCTTTGTTCTTTGCAATGTTTCCTAATAGTTTACTATTGCATTACAGTTTTGAATCAAGGTAGGATTGTTAAATGTGAACTGTTGTTATAGCACAAATTTTTACCAGTAGAATTAAAAATTGAAAATTTAGACTCACTTTCGAAGGGGAAAGGTATGTCATCATAACAAAACCTTCCAGAGCTAGGAAGTAGGTGATAACACACATTAAAAACAAATGAGAAAAAATGTTGACTGCTTACAAATTATATTCAGATGCCAAATCAAAAAGCAAGAGTATGAAGACATTTAATTTGATGGAGATGCATCGTTTTTATGGAGCATACAGTAGCAAAAGTTTAGGATTTTATTGTGTGAGAAAATAATATTAAATAAAACCTTAAATGGGCCTTGTGATTATAATACTAAGTATAGGATGGCTATAAAACTTTAAAATCACAGCATGAACTTTATAACAACCATACTGAATGTGAAATTTATCTGGCAATTTCAGTGAAGTGAAATCTTTTAAAATAAAATGTATGGCCTTTATTGAAAGTCACAAAGGTTCTAAAGGTGACGTTCATAATGCAGATAAATTCGAACAAAAAGCATTCGTACCTAAGAACATAATTTAAGTTAGCAACAAGTTATATATAATTATGGTTTGCATTAATGCAAGTGGCACTCATCCTTTAACATTGTTGATGATACGGAAATTACAGAAATTTCACAGTCTTAAAAATGCTGAGTGCCTTCCTGTTATTTATAAAATACACACACAAAAAATGTATAGACAAACTCAGTTATACTATTGACAGGTTGATTTACCTATGACTTTATTCCACATATCAAAATGTGTAGAAAAATATAAGGAATATAGTAAAGTTCTGCTGATCCTTGTTAATGTCTATTACATCCTTCACGAGACAGATTAGAAACTTTACAAGCTTGGTATGAGCAACAAATGAAATTGCGCTCAACACAACTACTTTTGATGAAAAGAATGAGCCATCTTGTAGCAGTGATACTTTAAAAAACGGTGCAAAAAATAAGCTATTATTTTCAATAACTATTTCTCCAATTTTTCTCCGTGATTTTTAAACAATCATATTACAGTTTTTGGCAATCATTTGGAAAACTTTTCAAATCTGGAATTGCTTGTCAACAATATACAGTGACTGCTGAGTCATTGTGCTCATGTTGTACTCTTTTTTTAGTCCAAAGTTAAGTAATACAAAATGTACAAAATCCGAACAAATCATTCATTCCATGTACCTAGGGTTCTTTTTAGCTCAGATTATTTAGTACAGATTCCCTAATGCACGTAATTATACAAAAACCTGATACTAAAAATAACAAATAATTTGTTCCACATTTAACTTGATAACATTTGCTGGTGTTCCATTGCTTACAAAATTAAGAGAACATGATAAGTTAGTACGCCAATCCCTTTGTAAACATATGTTCTCCTTAGGTATTTTGGCCAGCTACACATAATTACTACAATGTGCCAATCTTCCTCAACAGAACTGTCAGAGATAAACTGGAAACAACAGTAAATTATAAATAAATCAAACAGCAACTTCTGTTTAATACTCTTATTATAAGCCATGGGATTGTACAAAAATCTATATATTCTTGCCGTTTTCCTGGCTGGAACAATATACTACTGACACTGAGCTCTAGTAACTCTCCAGCAAACCTACTCAAATGCTTACACATTGTCACTACAACAATTACATATCATATTATTATTATTTCTTGAACTGGCGCCTAACACAATTTTTGGAATTGTAATGCTAATCTTGTTAGCAACAGAAGTGCTGTTGAACATTCGTTTACATTTTAGTTTGATTTCAGTGCTAATTAGACATTTTCCTTAAAACAGTCTCCTTACTTACAAGTTAATTTGTTGTACAAGGAGAAGCATCATTTATTTACTTTGTTGAGGCTTCATTTAATGCCTGAGCATCTTTATCACAAAGGAGCTCAAAGGTTATTCATGACAATCTTTAAAAAAATATAAAATGGCAAAAGAAATCTGCAACTGAAATTTTTATATTAAATCCACAATAATGAGTACACATCTTGTAAGGCTTACAAAACAATTATACACCCTCAATGGACTACTCCAATTGGAGTCTATTGAAACAAGTAGATTATCAGTAATAAATTATATGCCACCAACATTACTAATTACATAATCAGAAGAAGAATGAATGCAGTAGCACACCAAAAAGCCAAAATTTGATTAAGTAAAATGTGGACACACAGTTTAACAATAAAATGCAGATTAGTTTCAACTACTCAACAATAACTAAATGTCTGTGTATTATTTAACTCAATGCAATAATAGCATTCCACCACGCACCCCCAAGTAGTTTAAAATGCCAAAGATGATGGCTTCCCAATAAAAAACCAGTTTCAGTTCCAAACCAGTTGGTAAGGTGGTATTACCAATACAGACAGACTCTCAGTTACATAAATCCGACTTACGTAAATCCAAAGTATATAAAAAATTCTGTATGCAGATAGTGGATTAACAGTCAAACATACTTCTACATAAAAGAAGCATCTCCTCAGTTTCTACGTGTTTGTAATCAGTGTACTATACAGTGATTATATTATTACATTGTAACAATTAGACCTGGCCATTAAACACCATCAGTTGCAAACATACAAATGAAGACAGAAGTAAATCAACCTGTAAACAAAAGCAGATGTTTTCACAGCTTCTAAAATGATGTAGCATTAGAACAAATTATTATAAATAAATTATTCAGAATGACTGCAACTGGAAGTGAATGACAATGGTTTGAATGGAAAATGGAATTGACTGAGTCTTGTGCAAAAGTTATGTGCAGCACAGACAAATCTGATTTATGTAAATTCCATTTACATATTTATAGTTATGTATTTTAGATTCTCATACTGTTAATCATTTTTAGGGGGTGACTTGAGTGTTAGCTCTTTATGGTTGAGCACATAGACTAAAGACATTACTGTTGTGTACGCTAATGTTACAACACCTTTTGACAACATAAACCACCCAAGATCACAGCCATGCTGCTTATTATTTACAGATCACTAGTCCAAGGATGGAGTTAAAAACCGACACCACTGCATCAACGTGTCTTATTGTGGAATGAAATCACCTGCATTACCAGAGGTAATTCTCACGTAAAGGAAGGACTGTATTTACATAAATCAAAGCATAACTTCTGGCATTGTAAGGACTCTCTCAACTAAAGTACAAACTTTCAAAATATATACACAACTGACTCGCTGGTTAGTCTTTGATAATTTTTGTAACTATTCGCATCAATTAGCTACGCCTAACTTTCATAGGAACTGTTTACTGCTTACGGTTCTTGAATCACAATATACCATTGGTAAACTAACCTTTGTTTAGCTTTGTAAAAGCGATTTTCTTCAATACCAAAATGCAAATAAAAGAATGATTTCGATACACATATATTATTAACTTGAACACAGAATATTTTACCTTCTTCAGTAGGTAATCATTGTGAATTAAACATCAAGCACCATAACCATTTACTGATCACACAATGTCAAAAATGCATACCCATAACATACGTTTCCATTAAAATAAACAATTTACTCTACTACCTCAAAACCACTTCTACTTTTGACTAAAGTACTAGCATAAAATATCCAACCACTACATAATAACCACTTCAGCAGTATTAAACTGAAATATGCAATAAAATATATTACTACTTTTTTAAGGATGAAAAATATACAAACAATAATATTTAAGGATGAAATGTACAAACAATAATGTAACTGGCATATATATGATACACAATTTAAAAACAAAAAAGTGATTACAAATCATAGTTAGAAAGTGCACAAAAAAGGCACAATAAGGATACAAAATTAATTCAAACACTAATTTACACATCCCCTGATTAATGCTGTTACAATTAACACTACGATTATTAAACAACACAATACCTTTAGAACATGACCTGCAATTGACTAACATAAATAAATGCTATATTTTCTTCGACTTACTGGAAAGCAATCATCAAACACAATTGGATCAGGCGTGACTTGCAAGCTACCGTGTTCTATTCGCATGTGAGCTGAAATTTCTATATATTCAAATTCTGTGCGTACCCAAACTTTGCCCCAAGCCTCTCCAATTTCAGCTCCAGCTTTCACCATCAGACGAAACACACCATACTGGCCAGGCCCTATAGATTTCTCCTTCAACAAACATTGACAATATTATACTGTTACAACTTGCTTCCTCATACAATAAAGTATATTACACATGAACAGGAACGCTAAAATGTTTTTATGTACTTCACAAAACTATGCTCACATGAAATGAAACTGAAATGTTTTCGTAACATCACAAATAATAACAATCTTTTTACATAAAAATATTTTCTTATTTATTTGTTTAAAAACAATGGCAATAAATAACCATATACAAGTTATAACAAAAATAATAGAGATCATACTACACTAACAGATTTTGTCACTTGTTCCCGATTCTTAGCCTCAGGTCTCATTCCTTAGCTTTTAGGTACATGGTAAACTAAACATTCTAAAAGTATCCTGTGTTTGACTGACCATGGTACTTTGGGCTGAGAACAGTGGCGGCTCGTGGCTGACAGTTGGGGGTTCAATGTCTGAATGTTTCTACTAAGATAAGAGCAATTATCCCATTCGAAATAACACATAGGGTGGGTCGCAACATGAAGACCTAACTACTGACAACCTTTAGTAGGCCTAATATTAAGTTTTGTTTATGCTATTGTAAATTATTCTAAAAATATATAGTTAAAATACAAGGATAGTTAAATGTTCTGTTTAATATTTAAAATGGGAAACGGCCTACTGAGTTCCTTAATTTTGCACTTATCTTTAATAGAGAAAAAAAATTTGTTTTACAAATAGATTGAACACTTATTCATTTTACCAAATCAATGAACTGAACACAAAAATAAGAAATACCTGAACACTTAACACACAAAAATACCAGCAAACACTTTACAGGTTATACACACTTTCAGCTTAACATTACTATAATTATTTAATGAGTACATTAAACACAATTTATTTTCGGAATACAATTACTTCACTATTTTATTTGATTTTAGGACTTTACTGCAGACATTTTCATTGCATTCTAAATTAAATAGAGAAATCTGACACAAAACTGAAGGTAAACGGACAAATCATGTGGTAAAAATCATAATAATAGTGAATGGCGGAATTATGAAAATGTTAAAATTCCCCATTGGTACGGTTCGGCCCTCGTCAGAACTATTCGTCTCTGTCGCTAACATTCGGGATTAGCAACTGTTGAATGTAATTTTGCATATACTGATTACCCCCTCCAAAGCTGTCTACACAGTCTATGAGGTTCTATCTTAGAGCTGTTGTGCACCTCAAGCAATAGTAGCGAACAATTCGCCTATTACTCGAATCCATTACTGTTCAGTACATAACATGCCTTCACATGAGCTATACGTTGCTTAAAAATATATTGCTTAGAAAAATTATTGTGACAATGCCCTTAAATTAAAAGTGCAAATGGTAATAAAACCAGTTTTTCAAAATATCTTCAATGTGACTCATTTTCACAAGATGTATTAAGAATATAAATTTAAAATTAAAGTGATTCCTAATAGCATGACATTTATTTGAATAACACTTAATCGAGTGGAATATTTTTTTAAATCAGCACTTTCTATATTTTTTCAATCCTCATACTTCACAATGGTTTACTCAAAAAACTCTTGAGAAGCAACAAATTTACAAAATTTACTTATTAAATTTTCTGCGGCGAATCCTGAATTTCTCACATGTCCTGACAAAAATGGGAGGGGATCCCACCTTCAATTCAGTCTCATCCCTCCCTCCAGGAGCAGCTTCTTAGTTATGTCACTGGCAAATATCAAGAGGTTTTCTATTAACATTTCCTGCTGACTTTATCAAATGCTTATTTGGAAGTCCACAAATAAATAATGAATGTTAACATTAAATTCACTGCATTTTTCTTGCATCTGTTTGTAACGGTACGGATTTGTGAGCCACCCCAGTTTAATTTCATATTAATTCAAATCATCATTTTAAGCACTTTCCAAATTGCCAGACTTTCACCTGTAAGGAGCCTCCAGTACAGCAATGCAACATACACAGCCAGCCAAAACAACTGCCAGACGCATTGCACAATCACATAGCAGCAGGCTTGTGTGTGAAACCCAGTATGCAGTGTGTCATTAGAGAGTGCACAACAGACAGCCAGCATCAGACAGTAAAGTGTGTAAGTTAAAACAGTGGCCTCGGGAGTACAAGATAGGCCATAGAATAAATTCGGCCTATCTAGTTAAGTGTTAAAACATTTATAAAAAGTCCCAGTTGTGACATAGGGCCGCGCGGCCAGCCTAAAAAACTTCAAGTGACTTTCTAAGTGCGAAAAGTTACGTCGGCCGACTAAATAAATAATATACGTATAATTCGAACAGTGGTGACTGATGGTCATAACATTGACGTGAATTAACCAGTGTACCAGAGAAAAAAAAAAACAACTAAACGCGGAGTGAACCGTAATGTTGAACAAACAGCGATTGTACGACTCACCGAGAGACACCTGGAACGGTTAAGTACCATCAGTAACTAATTGGCCAAAACTTTTAAATTTCACAGATATAATGGGTAGAATACTAACCAAATTAACTAAATGAAATAGAAGGGTGAGAGAGAGAGAGTGAGTGAGAGCGTAAGTTTGGGGTACGTACCTACAAAGTAAAATACTGGTTCATAGATTGAGTAAATTAATTAATTGTAAAATTTTTTGCATTATCTTGCTGTTGTAAGGGGATGATGCAAAGACCATTGTAGTAACTTTTTTATATCACTTTCATGTAATAAGTAATTAAGCGATTTTTGTGTGTAAACTGTTGTTCTACAGAGAGTAAAGAGGGAAATTAATTAAAGAAAAATAAATAAGCGCCATTCATTACATAACATGTGTTAGCGTAATTATTCGTAACTCAAACAAATAATCCTGTCTGCAGCTGTTTTCGTCTGAAAGACTTTGGAATAAAACCCTAAGGTAAGAAAATTATAATTTTGTAAGTAATTCCTAGAGTTACATTTGGCCCCGAACCAGGGACCCGAGTCATATAATTTGTCTGTAAGTAATTCGTAGAGTTACATTTGGCGCCCGAACAGGGACGCGAGTATAGGTTACAACCTATATTCGCCAGACCTAATTAAGCTGCAGAAAGGGTTATTTGAGAGGGAGGACGTTTTGGTAAATTATATAAACGTCGTGATATATTAAAAGGGTTAAGTTAATAGTGGATAAGGTTAAAATTCTTATGTAATTTTTTTAAACTTATAAAAAATGGCAGGGAATAGTGACGATATCAATGAAATAGTTAACGTTGAAAATTTTGATGAGTCAAATATGAGTAATTTTGAGATACATTCGACTCCAAGCGCGAGTCAAGATAAAACAGAGTTAAACTTAACTGATCAGAGTAATGTAACTGAAGATTCGGGCGTGCAATTGACCCCGACTTCAACAAAATGTAATGTCCAATTCAATAGTGATGTAATGAGTATGTTACAATTACTCTTAGAACAAAATAAAGAACAGAAGAGTGATTCTGATATTAAATTTAATACAATTCATAGCAAATTCCATGAGTTAAAGGATGATATAAATAATATTGACCAAAAATTTGATAAGCGTTTATGTGAAATGAATACAAAATTTGATGAGCGTTTATATGATATGAAACAACAGAGTGTTAAGTTAGAAGACAATATTCATAAACGTTTCAATGAGACGAATGAATGTTTCAATACATTGAAAGAACAAATAGTAGAGTCAGTAGCAGAACAGATTAAAAGTAAGAAATTAACAAATGTTAACAATGATATTGAAAATAGTAATGTGATTGAAAGGGCGGTATCAGAAAGTGATACGTTGAAAATAGATAGTGAAACAGTAAGTGAGAGTGAGAAAATTATAAGTTGTAATGAAGTAATAATTAGTGTTGTTGAATTGGAAAAAGAATGGAAAGAAAGAGTAGATGAATGTGTAGGGCAGAGAGTAAATTTTCCCCTTATTTGTGATGAACCAGAGTGTTCAAAAGTGTTATTTTTGGGCAAGAGACCCTTATTAGTGAAAGACTTGAATTGTTTAATTTTGCTGAATAATTTTGTACCCTCTGCGTGGAATGATAAAAGTATATGTTGTTATGATGAGAGAATTTTAGATAGAGAATGGTGTATTGACAAAGAGACAGAATTGTATGAATTACAGAGAGATTATGGTGAGTGGAAGGAAATGTTAGAAGTATGTTTAAACAAGAGTAATTTACTGTATGATGAAAAAGTAACTGACCCGATATTGGAAATATTTACCGACGGAGACTTTACAAAGAATACTGATGTTGACTTAGTATATGATTATTATGGTAAAATGAATAAACTGAAATGTTATGGTTACAAAACCCAAGATAACCATATACGGAATGTAAATAAAATTCAAAATTGTTATTTGAAACCCCGATTAATTTTTGACGATGGAGGTTGAAATTCATAAACGAACAATTTAAATATGTCAATCTATGATAATGACCTAGCTGATTTTGATATTGAAGTGTGATATAACTGAATAATTATTGTTGAAGAGTTGTAAATACATGTGTAGTGAAAGTAATTGTATGTATTAGAAAATGTTGAATTGTTTGTATGAAATAACATTGTTGTTAAATGTTTCAGAGGTTACACGGAGATATTGGTGTGTGTGTGTGTGTGGTGTGTATTTTGTATTCATGTCAATAAGTGGATTGTAAGTATAAAGTCCAGAATACTAATCAGATAGAATAAAATGCTTACAGGTGTGAAAAGAGTGTAATAATAATAATAATGGTATTGAGATAATAATATTAAATAGAAACTGTAATTGAAAGGTAATAATAATTGAAAGGTGAATTAAAAGTATATTTGGTTGAACTGTAAGAAATAGACATTGATAAATATGTTATCTAAAAAATTTATAAAGACTGAAAAGTACAGGTGTTAATATGATGTAACCAGGATGTTTATACTATGTGAGTCTTGCAGACTAGTGTTTATATAAACAGGTGTGGTATGTTGAGACTAAGGTTCACAGACATACTTGGTGACCATAACAAAAACTGTTGTAGTCTGCTGAATCAGTATCTTATTGTGACAGAAGAGAATTGAAATTAAATTTTTTTTTACAGACCAAATAATAATGAGGCAATTACTGTAACTTTTGAGAGTAATTGAATTAATTAAAGTAAATTAAATACAAGTAAACTAATGATTAATTAAATTATTTTATTATTAATAAAATAAATAAATTAAACAGAAACAATGATTTTAATAATGAACTTAACTTTATTTTCATTCAAATTCAACTTGGAATTATAAAGTAAATACTAATTGATGTAAATAAGGATTTAACTTATTAAAATATTCATTTAAACTGAAAACTGAATGAAATGTTGGAGCTGAAACGGTGTTTGGGAATTAAGATGTGTATATTACTGTCCATATAGATTTTTCATATGCTATGAATTTTTTGTCCTATTCATATATATAGTAGTTAAGGATACCTTGTATAATCTATGTGTCATTTTGGTTGGGCAATATTGTATGGGGAATATTATTTAATTTAACGGAAATTTATGTGTACCACTGTAAACCTATATTGTTTTACTAATACTATATTTTTTTTGGGTCCATTATATAAAATGAGCCAGTACGTTGTCAATGAACCAGTACGGCTAAGAGGAAACAAACCAGTTGTGGGATATGGAGTGATGGAAGGCCGTTTGTCAATGTTTAATTACATGTTTTAAAGTCAGGCGATACTGGGGCGGGTATCTGTCCGAGCTTATGGTGGTGGGATCTCGAGCAGAGAAGTCCAGTAAGATCGGATGGGTGCTGTCGCAGTCGCCAGACTAGGGGGGTAAGAACCCATGATTTAGTAGTGTTCAGGGGGGTTGCGGCGCCATATCCGCACTGATCCTCTTAGGTTTAGGCAATAAGAGTTTGAACGCTCCGGCCTTCAACCTCTTATTGGGGGGGTATTGTAACGGTACGGATTTGTGAGCCACCCCAGTTTAATTTCATATTAATTCAAATCATCATTTTAAGCACTTTCCAAATTGCCAGACTTTCACCTGTAAGGAGCCTCCAGTACAGCAATGCAACATACACAGCCAGCCAAAACAACTGCCAGACGCATTGCACAATCACATAGCAGCAGGCTTGTGTGTGAAACCCAGTATGCAGTGTGTCATTAGAGAGTGCACAACAGACAGCCAGCATCAGACAGTAAAGTGTGTAAGTTAAAACAGTGGCCTCGGGAGTACAAGATAGGCCGTAGAATAAATTCGGCCTATCTAGTTAAGTGTTAAAACATTTATAAAAAGTGCCAGTTGTGACATAGGGCCGCGCGGCCAGCCTAAAAAACTTCAAGTGACTTTCTAAGTGCGAAAAGTTACGTCGGCCGACTAAATAAATAATATACGTATAATTCGAACAGTGGTGACTGATGGTCATAACATTGACGTGAATTAACCAGTGTACCAGAGAAAAAAAAAAACAACTAAACGCGGAGTGAACCGTAATGTTGAACAAACAGCGATTGTACGACTCACCGAGAGACACCTGGAACGGTTAAGTACCATCAGTAACTAATTGGCCAAAACTTTTAAATTTCACAGATATAATGGGTAGAATACTAACCAAATTAACTAAATGAAATAGAAGGGTGAGAGAGAGAGAGTGAGTGAGAGCGTAAGTTTGGGGTACGTACCTACAAAGTAAAATACTGGTTCATAGATTGAGTAAATTAATTAATTGTAAAATTTTTTGCATTATCTTGCTGTTGTAAGGGGATGATGCAAAGACCATTGTAGTAACTTTTTTATATCACTTTCATGTAATAAGTAATTAAGCGATTTTTGTGTGTAAACTGTTGTTCTACAGAGAGTAAAGAGGGAAATTAATTAAAGAAAAATAAATAAGCGCCATTCATTACATAACATGTGTTAGCGTAATTATTCGTAACTCAAACAAATAATCCTGTCTGCAGCTGTTTTCGTCTGAAAGACTTTGGAATAAAACCCTAAGGTAAGAAAATTATAATTTTGTAAGTAATTCCTAGAGTTACATTTGGCCCCGAACCAGGGACCCGAGTCATATAATTTGTCTGTAAGTAATTCGTAGAGTTACATGTTGTACTAATGTAAATAATCTGTAGATCTTTTTTTTTTTTTGAAACCCACATGGGTATTCACCCATAGATATTTACACAATTCTGTATAACTACAGAGTGTATATTATGTATTGTACTAAGTACAGTTACTGCTCTATAACTGCTACAGTTCGTCGTATCTTCAATTTTCAATTTTATGTACAGGGTTGTAATTATGCCAATTTCCATTTTTCAGAAGGTCCACAATAACTCACTGGAGAAATGATGCCTCTAGACAACATGCAACTTCTACACTTCAGAAAAACATCAGGAGCTTGGTAGTTACCACGTTGGAGAAAGGCCAACCTCACAGTTTACACAGTTGCCACAGTAGTACCCATCATGCACACCCTGATCTGAAGAAAAATCTTATACCAATTTGGTGTTCTTGCACCATGCAAACAGCTACTAGAAGACCTGTAAGTGTTTGAAAAAGTGGACATACACTTGGGTCGACTTGAGTTTGATCACCAGGTACTTGTTGCAGACATTGTGGCTGAAGCAATGCTTGGTGTGGACACTCTGAACGCATGTGGTTTTAAGTCAACTTCAAAAACAAAAAACAATGTCCTGAGAATCGGGCAAGAAGAACAAAGACGTCAGGAACATCAATGGACATGATAAATCAAGTGGCCGTAACGTTTCTGCGAAACTCTGAAAAAATCACCACAGTTAAAACTGAGGTGGATACCAGGGGGAACCAGTGTTCTACATTTACATACCAGGAAGCCAGCACACTGGGCATATTGATTGTCAAAAGTTTGGTAAAACCATACACAACCAGAAATGTACCTATTAGAGTGGCAAATATTGTGGACCAGGCCGTCACTTCACAAAGCAAACCATACATGGGTAAACATCCCCTATGGCTTGGGTAGAAGAAATGACACATAACAAAGACTTAGGGCTTCAGAGATTTCAAAATTACCAGAGGAACTTGTGGAGCTTGATGTCTCCTGATCTCTCACTGGCTGACGTTAAATAATTAAGATAGTTTTTACAGCGGTTAAAAAACGCAGTTCAGAGCTGGGAATAAACTCTCTTGTACAACATCTCAGCAATACAGGGGATATAGCAACAATACGCCAACCTACTCGAAGACCTCTGTAAGCTAAGCAGGAGGAAATGTCTCGGTTAGTACAGGGTATGTTAACACAAGCAATTATTGAGCCTTCGTCAAGTGCTTGGTCTTCTCCTGTAGTGCTGGTAGTGAAGAATGACAGTGTACTACACTTCTGCACAGACTACCAAAACCTGAACATGACAACATTGCTAACCACTACCCTGCGTTGATGATACACTCAACATGCTGCCTGAAGCTCAGTGGTTTTCCACATTGAACCTGAAGAGAAGGACTCTTACTTGTCATATTCTGGACAAGGCTTTCACTGTTTCCACCATTTTCAAGTCCTAAACCACAACAACAATGGTGGAAACACTGAAAGGCCTTGTCCGGCACATGACAAGTAGCAGTTCAGCAAGTAAACACGACAAAGCTGGAATTACGGACTGTTAATTCAAATAACAAGATGAACTGAAAAGCAGATATTAGCAAGTATTTTATTAGCAAATATTTACCAAGAGATATGGAAAAAACAGGTTTCTCGAGCCAAAGTGGCCTATTCCAGTTTAAAGTCATACCATTTGGACTCTGTAATGACGAACAACATTTGAAACATTATTGGTCCTCTGCGGACTATTCAGATACAGTTATTCTGTTTCCACTGTACAACACGATGATCTGTGTGACCGTCATATTTCCTATCTTCCACACTGTCATGTGGCTTCTAAATGGAATATACTTTACTTTTCTGTGTATCTAACCAATTTATACACTTTACATAACCAATTGGATATAAACTGTTACTTAGAAGAAAAATAAATAAATTACTATATTCTACATATGCATTATCATTAACTTCCTGCATGTAATGTGTGTACTGTTTCCCAGCCTTGTACATAATTCATACACTCCTCCACCTTTTTTTTATTTCTGAAAAGTCACTGCCTACATTTTTCTTACAGAATTCTGCTATTAATGTAAATAAATACTTTACACAAATAGAACACAAAACCAGCATAGAACAAATTTGTATAGTTTACCTATGTAAAATATTTACAAATATTTTTTTTATCTGCTTTAGTTGTATATATTTAATGGATCACACAAAACACAACACTGTCTCTAAAGCACAAAATAACTAACTCACAAAAAATTACAATAACAATACACGAGTAAACATTTTACACTTAAAAAATATTATTTTGGCACTAAAAGTAAATTACTGAATTTTATTACATATAAAGTATGCATTACACATAAAACAGACATAACCACTTATTTCAGAAAGTGTCACACCAACTAAATTTCAATTAAAACAACAAAAAAATCTGCCTCCCTTTTAGATTTTACTCTCGAATTCCAAATTCTGAGTAGATAAATTCTGAGTAGATAAACAAACTGTGAAAAACAAGAAGAAAAACTTGTTTGAAATCGTAATTCATACAGGTTTGACTATATTTAATTTTACTGTCATAACTTGCCCAGTAATTTAATATTGTGAAAATAATGTTTGTTGAGAGTTACACACTTCTGATGGTGCACAACAGGATCACTCAGTAACATTTCATTCCATTACCTAGATTTTTCCAATAAAAAAATTGAAAAAATAAGATTACACCTTTGCACTGCATGTAAAATTGAATTACCACCATTAATTCCACCACTTATTAGAAGTCCACTACTAGACTTCTAAGGTCAGAATTTTAGGAGTACGTAATATATTTCTGGTGTTCACCCCCCCCCCCCCCCTCCGGTGTCACTATTAATTTAAAATCTTTACCCACTGTATGCATGAGGACCCTCAGCTTTACCAGTTCTCATGCCATGTCACAGAATGGGTGAAATATTTCATTTAATGGGTAATGGGTGGCAAAGTTACTCACGTCAGTAGCATCCTTTAAGCTACACGTGTCACCTGGGTAGTGCTAAATGAGTAACAGCGTTAGGCTGCTTCCCAAGGCCTGGACCAAATGAAGCGACAGTGGTCTTTATTGGGAAGCTCGGTACCAAATGGGTTAAATGTACCAAGGGGGAGCCATTGGAAAACAACAACAACAACAACATATTTCATTTAATAAATTAAAATTACTATCCATGCTGGAAGGTCGTGGTCTTCCAATTTCTTCGTGTTGAAAGGTGTTAACTGCTTGACCAGATGTTTCAGCCTCACCTCTGGAGGCCATCTTCAGTGAAAGGACTTCACAAACTGACAAGGTGTACATCAGTACAACCACAAGTATTGTGTATTGTTCTAGAGGTGAGCCGAAACGTCTGGTCAAGCAATTAACACCTCTCGACACAAAGAAATTGGAAGGTCACGGCCTTACAGCCCAGACAGTAATTTTAATAATTATTTGCTTTAATGTTTAGTGAAGCATGGTTGTTGGCTAAAAAATGTTTTGTTGCTTCCATCATTAGTATTATGATTATTATTTTTCATATTCTTATGTTTAGGGAGGAAAATTACTGAACAGCTGATAATGAAAACAAAATGAAAAGCAGCAAGAAATAAACTTAGAAACATACATAGTTACTATATACAGAGAGAATGAAAATAATAGAAAGAAGTAGAGAGGGGCAAGAAGTGAGAAGGAAGAAGTCAGAATTCAAATTAAAGTATGACGTTTTTAATACAGATACTTACAGACGACAAAACAATAAAACTGGTGAAACTACATGGCTATTGATGAGAGTGGAATTGTATTTTACAAAATGTGTTGAGAAAAATAAAACATATTACACAAAACAAAACCTCAGATTGTTATTAACAACAAAAGCTTACAAGCTTTAAGAAAGTTTTAAAGTGAAAATTACTTTTACTCATGTAAAGAAAGATGACCTCTTTATAAAGAATGAAATATAAAATATGTTTTAAAACAAAAGAAACTTGTTTGCAAATTACACATTTACAGAATATACAAAATAATGTTTTCATTATTCCTTCTAAATGGTGTTTTAGTGAGTTATTTATATAACACAAAAATTATGTATAACAATGTATAGTTCTCATTTTCACCAAAGGTTACAAAATAAAAACGTTTAAATGTTCAGTTCAAGTTAAACAAATGCTTATATCATCAAAGCTGAGACTAACAGAGTTCTATTGTACATCACACTGTGACACATGCCATGCACTCAAAATATGCATAACATATTATTTCTGAAATAAATGATTTAACTTGTTATTAGAATACAAGAAAACCAGTTTCAATCTATCTACTAACTCTCATCTCTAATATTACAACCGTTAATTGGTTAGCAAACAATTATTAGTGAGTTACTCTTACAATTACAGTAACAAACAAGACTAGTGTGTACACACAAACACATGTAGTGCATAATACCTCGGATATTGAATCGTTAAAGTAACTTTTAGTAAAAAATGTGGACACATTTCCAGACTGTATGGCAACCAGGCTGACAACAGCGGAATGCAGGCTAGTGTCCCATGCATGTAAATTGACAGACACAGGATTCTCATTGACTAGAGCAAAATGTACCACTTTCGATGTTTCACTACCCACTGTACCAAGTTCCAGATCAGTTTCGTTCCTCTGAGACTGTATCACCTTCAACAAAATCAAATGCATTTATTTGCAAAGTCTATAGTCCATGTATTACTTAAATGAATATTATAACATTGCCAAACCCTGATCACATTTGATATAAATAAGTATGTAAAAAATGCCAAGAAACAATATATTTTGATAGATAAATGATAACGAGAATGAAAGTAGTAAATATAATCAATAGTGAAGGAGGAAGAATACAACCAAAGGTGGTTACAAAACAAGAAAATACGAACTAGACTGACAGACAACTGACATTGACCCAACCCCAGAGATTGGCCAGATATTAACCAAAGTAAAGCGAGACAAGAAGACAGTGAAGAAAAAAGAAAAAAAAGAAAATTACATGGCCATAACAATTAACTCACAAGATTGTTTTAAAAGAGCATAATTTTTTATTATTGTTAATAATTTATGTTTAAATTTTTATTAGTGGTAACTTGTAAATGACAGTATCTCAGCAATTGTTATACATAAAAAAAAACCATGTGTAGATATGATTATATGTATATCCTTATCTATAGGTGATGTGTCAGCTGTTATGTTTAAAATTACACTCATACAGACAGAGAATAGAAATGTGTGCGTGATTCAATCAGAGAACAAATTGTATATCCTACTATATACTTGGGAACTTTTACTAAGATTATTTCAGCAGTATGTATATTATTTCAGCATTATGTATTTGAAAGTATAAGGTTTTGGAGAGTTTATTTATTCGCTAATATTATTGCTGTTGCTACAGATGTAGTAGGTTTCAATTAACACAATATATTTTAACATTATTAAATTGTTGTTATTATTACTAATTATGACATTTCAGACCAATTTTTATCACTTTAATGACAATATATACAAAGTTATGTTTTATTTGAAAGATGTATTTACAATACCATGTTGTTTGCATATTATAAAATGATATGTGACAGTCTGAAGTTAACAAAAGAGACATGAACTCATTAGATACAAAAACTTTGTAATAATAGTGAGATCGTGAGAAATATAAGGGTAATTAGAGATAGGTAGGGAGTGACAAAGATGAACAGTGAAGTGATAAGTGTAATAAAATAAACAGCATATAATCTTAAGAAAAAAGAGTTAAACAAGTGTGACAAACCCAAAACATAAGCACATGTTAAATGAGCAATTAAGTTAAGTATATTAGACTGAAAGACACAGAATAATTGTGAATGTAAAAAAAAAACAGAAAAAATATTATCTCAGTATAAAAATCACCAGGGTGATTACTGTTATAAAAGAGATGGTGTAGGTATAACACTCACCAAATTTGTTCATTTGTTAATTTAAAGAAAGAAGTTATTGGCTTAATGTTTAAGGCAATAATTACCAGAAGAAATAGTTTTACAGTAATATGTTAGTATGTTTTAAGTAAGTAAGGAATTTATAAAGAAAATAATAGCAATACCTTTATAAGAAATAATAGGCAAATTATATTAATTATGTGTAACGAAAGGGAACATGGCAGAATTATATTAAAACTTAGAAATAAGTAAATTATGTATTAACATAGTATTATCAATTTTGGACTAAAACATTAATACATGACTTAGACCAATCTTGTAAGATATCAAACTAATCTTTGAAAGAAAATAGAAACATCTACGTAAAGATTACAACCATTGAAATTATCCCCAAGTAAATATAGCCATTATAAAATATTTATTCAAATTAAACAAAAAATTCAAAGTTTGATAACAATGTGTTTATTTTGAGATCGACCAGGTAGAATAATTACGTTACCATGGAAACTGTGGAGTAACAAGAAAAAATACCGTTAGATTTTTTTACTGAATGCATGACGCTTTAATGGTATAGACGCTAATTTTCGAGTGACCAAAATTGTCAATTAAAACATAGAAAATATCAAAAGAAGTTACTACTAAGTGTATACCAAGACATAAGACAAGAACTGGAATCATATTATTGAAGTTGAGGCCAAATTAACGAAAAAAGAAAATAAATTACTACCAATTAAACTGGAAAAGATGCCTGATGTCCTGAACCCAGCAAATTAAAGAAGATTATAGAATAACCCATGAATAACAGATCGTATGAATTCGCCATAACTACGGAAGTGATAAGTACCTCTTAAATTACCCAAAATATATAAATAAACTCACGTTAATTATTCTCACGTTAAAGGTCGAAATCTCACTGAACTGAAATTAATTACTTTCAAAGATTAAAAAGAATACTAAGTCACTGACAATTTATAAACTAACCAATATAAACTGTTGTTAATGATCCATAACTTGTAAACACTTTTACTACACTGCGCTAAACAAATTATACCTACACAATATGTTAGTTAAGTTTACTTGATGTAAGGGTGTGTATTTTTATTGTTTTTAAACATTTGTAATCCTTTGAACGTAACCTCAAGAACCTATGACAAACCAATATTAATAACTTGTATACAATTTTCAACAGACGCCATCATTAAACATCTAGTTATCAATTCAAATATCGATTGTCAAACCCTGTAATTGTCTCATATAAACAACCGGAGCATTTGTATTAGAATAATTTGTATTAAATGAATAACAATCACTAATAAAAAATGTGTAAGTATTGAGTGTAACCACGGTGTTATAATTTCATTAGGAGGTGCACAATATTTTATGTACATTTTAGCAGATGACTAACGATTTACACAGCCCACGCATCGAACTGCTGTGCGCTCCAATGGGCCTAGCTGGCAGAAATATTTGAATTATTCAAACCGCCTGAGCTGCGCTGGTCATACACCTTTGAATTTTATTTTAATTGTTTTAAGAAAACAATTTGGCGCCACCGGGAATTTCATACCCCTAGTGAACATCAGGTAAGAACATCAAGACCTGGTTATTCGTACGTTCGCAACGGACGAAATCTGCGGAAGTTGCACGCATTTGAACTACGGACAAAGAAGAGACGTTACACCCATTACACACAAATTGTACATTATTCACATTTTGCAGAGTAAAACGGTAGCCGTACTCACGTCTACATTACAAATTGACGACCAACCGCTGGAGCTAGAAGAGAGAAATACGATCTTCTAATGGCGAGAAAAAAGGTCGGCTAATAAGTATAAAACGGTTCGCTACACACTATTCAATAATAATTAACAGGAAAGGTAAACCGTTATTATACAAAGTGGCGCACCAACTAGTAGGGCTAGAATAATAAAGAAATTATACAAATAAACCCTATAAATTCTAGCGGCGATCACGAAAGGTTACAATATGCACACCAGAGGATTGTCGAAAAAATTGGCAAAGGAGAAGGAGATGGAAGAAAACAGAGGGGAAGAAGAGGAAGGAACACCGATTGAAGAAGTGGAGACAGTAATAACCACAACAGAACCAAGCCAAGATGAAGAAATGGAACCACAGGCTGGAGATAGGGGGGAAGCCACAGGAGGAATGGATTTACAAAAATTGTGGGAATTGATTAACCAAAATTTTAAGAAACAGGAGGAGAAATTCGACAAGAATGAAGAGAGTTTGAAGGAGATGACCAATAAATTCGACGGCATGAAGAAAGAAACCAGTGACAGTTTGAAACAGATCAATGAAAAAATAGTGAGTACTAAGGAAGAATTGAGGAAAACAGTCAACCAAAATAATGAAACACTACAACAACGATTGCTGGAGGAAATTCAGCAAAGAAACGAAGAATTAAAGGAAGAATTGAAGGAACAGCTGAAGGAGGACCACGAGAAAAATAAAGAAGAAATGAAGCTGCAGATGGCACACCAATTAATGGAGTACCGAGAAGAAGCAAAACAGCAGGTTACGGAAATCAATGACAAATTAGAGGAAACGTTGGAGAAACTAGAGAAGACCAACGAAAATGTTTCTGGAGTCCGCAAGGAGGTACTCGATAAAATGAACCGTCTCGAAAAAGAAAATAAGAGAAGAATTGAGGAAGGTCATGAAGAAACAGTCAGAAGATGTACCCAGATAGACCAGGACATACACCAAGTCCGGGAAGAAAACCAGAAAGAGGTAGCAGCTGTACGAACAGACTTGGGAGAACGAATGGAAGGAGTTTACAGTAACTTAAATAAAGTAGATAGCAAAGTAGACAAAAACCAACAGAGGATTGACGAAATGCGCAGAATAGAAGAGTCATTACGGGAAGAAGTGGATGCCTGGCGTGACCGACCATGTAATAATAATCATGTCATGAACACAGACAACAGAGATACTATTAATTTCCGTAATTGTAAAAGAAACCCTATTGAATTCTTGAAGAGGGTAGAAGAGTTAATCATCAAGAATCGAGAGACTCGATGGACTACAGTAAGAGGGATGTTGGACGAAATGTTCAAGGAGACATACGACAACTGGTGGACTGCCACTCGACCAGTCGTCCAAAACCTTCAAGACTTTAAGACTCAGTTCAAGGCTAAATACTGGTCGGAATCAACTCAGAATATGGTACGCAATAACCTGAGCAATGGAAGGTATGAAAACCAGAATGGACAATCCCTTACCTCCTACTTCTTGGGAAAAATCTGCATGGCCAGGAATTTGGAGCCACGGATACCTGAAGAGTGTCTGGTAATACAATTATCTTACCACTACGACGACGCCATCCAAAAGGCACGGATGTACAGCCAGGTAAAGACCATCCAAGATATGGCTAGCTTACTGGAAAGCCATGAACATGAGTGGCAGTACAGGAAAAATAGAGGGTACAGTTTCAGAAATAATAGGACTAATGAGGGACAATTGTCACAGAACCAACAGGGAGATACTAAACCACCGATAAATAACCCTAACAATTACCAAGGGAACACACGGGGCAATAACGTGCCCAGAAATTTTAACAGAAGTGGAAACCATAATAATAACAACTTCAGGAACAACCACAGGGGTAATTTCCCGTCGAATGGTTATAACAACAATTATCGCCCTAGAAACAACAGTAATCAGAACAATAATCCAGGATACCGGCCACAGGTAAATTACATAAGGGGGCAAAGACAAAGGAGCCCAAGAAGAAACTATCCCTCATCTAACTATCGGCGAACGTACTATAACCAGGTACCCGATACGAGAAGTCACCCATTCGAAGAAGATCACAGGCACAGCGTGGATGACCGGAATAATCAACAGGAGCCGAACGCTAACCAACCATCAAACACTACTGATGTTGGGGGCAATGAGGTCAACCCTCATTTAAACGCTTAAGGCCAGTGAAAACTGCGGACAGCCCATCACTGGACCAATCTCTGGGTGAATATAAGACAACACATGACAAGAAGATCACAATAATATGTACTAATTATTTGAAAAATATAAGGGACGATTTGATCGAAGAAAATGATAACATGATGCCCATTAGAAACAATGAAATAGTGTATGTGAGTGCCCAAATAAATGGAATTCTATCAACCATAATGATCGATACAGGGTCTAATGTCTCCCTGATCGACCAAATAGAATTAAATAGACTACAGCAGGGAAGTAGTGTACCCATATCAACCCTGCCCATAAACAATATAACTATCATTGGTGCTACCGGCCGACAAAACAAAACCGTCCGGAAACAAGTATCCTTGGAACTTAATAGCAAAGGTATAATAGTAACTATGCCATTTCTTGTTGCCAGCGGCCTACCTTTCTCATTACTTGTTGGATGTGATGTACTCAGACAACACTCTGCCATAATTAACCTGCGGCAGGGAGAAGTATCACTAACCACAGAACAAGGAATATGGTCAGCCGATATAGTGAATGGTGGCAACTTACCATTGATAACAAACCACTATAACATGATCCAAAACAATTATTGCCGACAATCACCCGAAAGAATATTGACAGATTGGAAGAATGAAGAATTATGGTCAAGCAAGCTGGATGAGATCAGAAACTTCCAACGAGAAGAACAAGATCCACAGATTAGTGTGCAACAGTCAGAGGAACTCATAAGTATATACAACAGGTATAAACACATTTTTTCTGACGCTCCAGGCAAAGTAAAGAATTATCAATGCCGAATACGATTTAAAGAACCCGTTGACTTCAAGAAAAAATCTTACCCCATTGCTTACTCACAAAGAAATGCAGTGAGGGCAGAAATCAATCAAATGATGGAAGACGATATCATTGAATTAAGTCAATCACCGTATACAAGTCCAATAGTGGCGATACCAAAAAAGGACGGAAAGGTGAGAATCTGCCTCGACGCCAGAGAAATTAATAAAATGATAGTGAACGATAGAACATCACCGGGTGAAATAGAAAAAATCCTTAAGAAGTTCCACGGTATAAAATACATTAGCTCTTGGGACACGGTATGTGGCTACTGGCAGGTGGAGCTACATCCGAACAGTAGACAATACTTAGCATTCCTGTTCGATGGGAGGAACTATCAGTTCAAAAGACTGCCATTTGGACTGATAAATTCGGTCGCAGTATTTGTTAAATGTATGGACCAAATACTGGGACAAGATGTACTGAATTTTACCACCGTGTACGTAGATGATCTGTTAATAACATCATCAAATTGGCAAGAGCACTGTGCCAGAGTGGAAACCGTACTAAAAAGGTTATCAGATAATCACGTAACCCTTAAGCTGGACAAGTCAAAGTTTATAGCCCGAAAAATACAATTTCTAGGATTCAATCTAGCAGAGGAAGGCATATCTCCTTCGTCAGAAAAAGTTGAGGCGATACAACGATTCCCCACGCCAAAAAACAAAAAACAACTTCAATCCTTCCTGGGAATTTGCAACTATTACCGTAAATTTCAAGATAATTATTCCAAACTAACAGCAAAATTCAAAAAACAATTATCAGTCAAGGACAAGTGGACTTGGGGGTCCGAACAAGATGAAGTATTTAACCAAATAAAAGAAAAGTTCTTGAACACCGTGATCTTACATCATCCAGACTTCAAAAAGCCATTCTTCATGAACTGTGATGCGAGTGATGTCAGTGTAGGTGCGGTATTATACCAAGAAGATGAGAAGGGACAGCATATGGTTATTAGTTTTGCAAGCAGAATTTTAAATGGATGCGAACGAAATTATCACGTCACGGAGAAAGAACTACTTAGTGTCGTGTTCGCCTGCAACAAATTTAGGACTTACATTCTGGGATACGATATAACAGTGAGAAGTGACCATAGATCCATTTCATTCCTTAAGCAGTGTAAACTCAGCCACGGAAGATTAACTCGATGGATATTGTTGCTACAGGAATATCACATAAACTGGGAGTACATCCCAGGGAAGAAAAACATAGCTGCGGACATCTTATCCCGTATAAACGTCCAGCAACAAACTTTCGAGGGGGAGAAAGAACAATTAGTTAAGGTGTATAACATTATTAAAAACAGAGTAGATCTAGAAAAAATAACCCAAGAAATAAGAAGATGTCAAACTGTGGATCCAAAAATAATGAGTATCCGGGAGAGAATGTTAAAAGATGAAGAAACCATTCTACAATATTATAAAATACATGACAACTTGCTATTTATTAAAAACAATCCTGCAATCGGAGAATGGAAACTTGTAATACCGTCTACAGTGGAGGAACAATTGATACTAGACTACCACATTAGATACGGCCATATGGGGGCTGTAAAAGTGATAAAAGCTTTACAGGAACAAGTTTACATTAAAAATATTTATCGAAAAGTAAACAAAATCATTCAAAAATGTGATATTTGCCAAAAGGTAAAATGGAATAATTCAAAAAAGGAAGGTATGATGATACCTATCACATCAAGTCAGAAATTAGAAAGGGTATTCCTTGATATATGTGGTCCGTTTCCTATCAGTGGAGGAAGACACAGATATAAATTTATAATCGTTATGTTTGACCACTTCACCAAGTATACAAAGTTGTACTCCATTAACCGTGCAACAACAAAGAAAATAATTGAGATTATCTTAACCAAGTTTATACCAGACGTGGGAAAACCGACGGCCGTTATAACAGATCATGGAACCCAATTTAAGGGAAATCTCTGGAAAAATAAGCTCTGTGAACATAATATTAAAACTTACAAAACATCTGTTTATCACCCAAGCAGCAACCCAGCTGAAAGGGTACTCAGAGAAGTGGGTCGTATACTGAGAAACTACTGCCATGATAAACAAAGAGAATGGCACAATTATGTGAAATCCACTGAAGAATTTATAAACTTAGCTTACCACGACTTTACGGAAGCTACCCCATACACAATGATGTTTGAGCGGCCACCGCCTAGAGAGATAACTGATATGATCCAATTCCCCACCAACACCGAATATCAATTCGAGAAAAAAAGATTCTATAACAGAATAGCCGAAAAGGTAGAGCAACAAAAGAATAAATACGCTAAGAACCAGAAAAAGACTATTAAGTACGAGGTAGGAGAAAGGGTACTATTAAAAAACAGAGAATTACCCAGCTCCATAGAAGGCATCACTAGAAAGTTACTATTATTATACGTGGGACCATACACTATAACAAAAGACAAGGGCAATAACACTTACGAGATCACTCACCCCGTCACCAAGAAAATAAAGGGGGTATACAATCAAGCCTCAATTAAGAAATTTTATGACAATCAACAATAACTGTAAAAAACAATTTAAAGTAAAAAACCAACAAAAAATACTTTAAATAAAGAAAAAAAAATAAAGTGACAAACAAACAAGTCTGCCAATGTCATAAAGAAAAGATCTCTAAAGAATGTCAAAATTCCAAAACATTCGTAAGTACAGCTTACACTAAGCATTAGAGAAACCATTAAGATGAATAAAAAATTGTAAAAAATCAAAAAAGATATGTAAGAAAAGCTTACCCAAATATCTCAATAATATTTTAGAACAAGTAAAAATGGAGAGATAAAAGTCACAAGGCATTCAGATAAAGTAAGAGCAACCAACTTACTACAATATTTAAATAAAAATTAACAATAGAGGAGTGTAGTTACAAAACATTCCTACAAAATAAGATTAAATGGCCATAATGTTTAGCCAAAAAATGAGGCATAAAAAGCATGACATACTGTAAAGGAATAAACTACAAAAAATTCCTAACTAGTAAGAAGCAATAACTTACTATGATATCTAAAAAAATTATGAAAAAAAAATATCAATCAAAATGATCAGCTTCCACAACTATTTAGAAAGAGGGGAAGTAAAATTACCCAAACCAATGATCACAAAACAATATAAATGAAATAAACGTTCTAAGAGTTATAATGTGAAATGAGATGAAACAAAGAGTAATTAAAAATGAATAAAAATGTGAATTGTATCAATAAAAAACAATGCTTCAAATAGTATCTATAAAGAAAGATGAAACAATATATGACTCGAACTGAGCTATAATGAAGTATAAAAGTAAAAGATTCCCAACAAATATTATGATTATGATTATTATTATTATTATTTTGAGTCACGAGTTGACTATATTTAAGAATTATTAATTGAGATTGTCTGTTGAATGAACCAGCAATCATTTTACTGAGCAGGGATGATGTTCCCCTGATATCAGTATAAGAGTAGTTTTGATGAAAAATAAGATTTATAGGGAATAAGTTATAATAAAAAATCAATAAGCCAGTTCGCAATGTGAGAAAATAATGAAGAAAAGACTAAGAAGAATAGAAATAAAAGATACCGAATTAATTATAAAAAATGAATGAGAAGCAGAAGAATTTGAAAAAGAAAAAAAAAAAAAATTTGATACGATACAATTGATAATTTCATCAAACTTAAATTCACGTTTTATAAAATGATCAATTTTGGTGGAAGGGCATTATATAACATTGCCAAACCCTGATCACATTTGATATAAATAAGTATGTAAAAAATGCCAAGAAACAATATATTTTGATAGATAAATGATAACGAGAATGAAAGTGGTAAATATAATCAATAGTGAAGGAGGAAGAATACAACCAAAGGTGGTTACAAAACAAGAAAATACGAACTAGACTGACAGACAACTGACATTGACCCAACCCCAGAGATTGGCCAGATATTAACCAAAGTAAAGCGAGACAAGAAGACAGTGAAGAAAAAAGAAAAAAAAAAAATTACATGGCCATAACAATTAACTCACAAGATTGTTTTAAAAGAGCATAATTTTTTATTATTGTTAATAATTTATGTTTAAATTTTTATTAGTGGTAACTTGTAAATGACAGTATCTCAGCAATTGTTATACATAAAAAAAAACCATGTGTAGATATGATTATATGTATATCCTTATCTATAGGTGATGTGTCAGCTGTTATGTTTAAAATTACACTCATACAGACAGAGAATAGAAATGTGTGCGTGATTCAATCAGAGAACAAATTGTATATCCTACTATATACTTTGGAACTTTTACTAAGATTATTTCAGCAGTATGTATATTATTTCAGCATTATGTATTTGAAAGTATAAGGTTTTGGAGAGTTTATTTATTCGCTAATATTATTGCTGTTGCTACAGATGTAGTAGGTTTCAATTAACACAATATATTTTAACATTATTAAATTGTTGTTATTATTACTAATTATGACATTTCAGACCAATTTTTATCACTTTAATGACAATATATACAAAGTTATGTTTTATTTGAAAGATGTATTTACAATACCATGTTGTTTGCATATTATAAAATGATATGTGACAGTCTGAAGTTAACAAAAGAGACATGAACTCATTAGATACAAAAACTTTGTAATAATAGTGAGATCGTGAGAAATATAAGGGTAATTAGAGATAGGTAGGGAGTGACAAAGATGAACAGTGAAGTGATAAGTGTAATAAAATAAACAGCATATAATCTTAAGAAAAAAGAGTTAAACAAGTGTGACAAACCCAAAACATAAGCACATGTTAAATGAGCAATTAAGTTAAGTATATTAGACTGAAAGACACAGAATAATTGTGAATGTAAAAAAAAAAACAGAAAAAATATTATCTCAGTATAAAAATCACCAGGGTGATTACTGTTATAAAAGAGATGGTGTAGGTATAACACTCACCAAATTTGTTCATTTGTTAATTTAAAGAAAGAAGTTATTGGCTTAATGTTTAAGGCAATAATTACCAGAAGAAATAGTTTTACAGTAATATGTTAGTATGTTTTAAGTAAGTAAGGAATTTATAAAGAAAATAATAGCAATACCTTTATAAGAAATAATAGGCAAATTATATTAATTATGTGTAACGAAAGGGAACATGGCAGAATTATATTAAAACTTAGAAATAAGTAAATTATGTATTAACATAGTATTATCAATTTTGGACTAAAACATTAATACATGACTTAGACCAATCTTGTAAGATATCAAACTAATCTTTGAAAGAAAATAGAAACATCTACGTAAAGATTACAACCATTGAAATTATCCCCAAGTAAATATAGCCATTATAAAATATTTATTCAAATTAAACAAAAAATTCAAAGTTTGATAACAATGTGTTTATTTTGAGATCGACCAGGTAGAATAATTACGTTACCATGGAAACTGTGGAGTAACAAGAAAAAATACCGTTAGATTTTTTTACTGAATGCATGACGCTTTAATGGTATAGACGCTAATTTTCGAGTGACCAAAATTGTCAATTAAAACATAGAAAATATCAAAAGAAGTTACTACTAAGTGTATACCAAGACATAAGACAAGAACTGGAATCATATTATTGAAGTTGAGGCCAAATTAACGAAAAAAGAAAATAAATTACTACCAATTAAACTGGAAAAGATGCCTGATGTCCTGAACCCAGCAAATTAAAGAAGATTATAGAATAACCCATGAATAACAGATCGTATGAATTCGCCATAACTACGGAAGTGATAAGTACCTCTTAAATTACCCAAAATATATAAATAAACTCACGTTAATTATTCTCACTAAAGGTCGAAATCTCACTGAACTGAAATTAATTACTTTCAAAGATTAAAAAGAATACTAAGTCACTGACAATTTATAAACTAACCAATATAAACTGTTGTTAATGATCCATAACTTGTAAACACTTTTACTACACTGCGCTAAACAAATTATACCTACACAATATGTTAGTTAAGTTTACTTGATGTAAGGGTGTGTATTTTTATTGTTTTTAAACATTTGTAATCCTTTGAACGTAACCTCAAGAACCTATGACAAACCAATATTAATAACTTGTATACAATTTTCAACAGACGCCATCATTAAACGTCTGGTTATCAATTCAAATATCGATTGTCAAACCCTGTAATTGTCTCATATAAACAACCGGAGCATTTGTATTAGAATAATTTGTATTAAATGAATAACAATCACTAATAAAAAATGTGTAAGTATTGAGTGTAACCATGGTGTTATAATTTCATTAGGAGGTGCACAATATTTTATGTACATTTTAGCAGATGACTAACGATTTACACAGCCCACGCATCGAACTGCTGTGCGCTCCAATGGGCCTAGCTGGCGGAAATATTTGAATTATTCAAACCGCCTGAGCTGCGCTGGTCATACACCTTTGAATTTCATTTTAATTGTTTTAAGAAAACAATTTGGCGCCACCGGGAATTTCATACCCCTAGTGAACATCAGGTAAGAACATCAAGACCTGGTTATTCGTACGTTCGCAACGGACGAAATCTGCGGAAGTTGCACGCA
The DNA here is from genome assembly GCA_034769895.1 of Magicicada septendecula. Classification (NCBI taxonomy): domain Eukaryota; kingdom Metazoa; phylum Arthropoda; class Insecta; order Hemiptera; family Cicadidae; genus Magicicada; species Magicicada septendecula. Next base: position 50,726,995 of record CM068369.1, read on the forward strand.
TTTGAGCTACGGACAAAGAAGAGACGTTACACCCATTACACACAAATTGTACATTATTCACATTTTGCAGAGTAAAACGGTAGCCGTACTCACGTCTACATTACAAATTGACGACCAACCGCTGGAGCTAGAAGAGAGAAATACGATCTTCTAACGGCGAGAAAAAAGGTCGGCTAATAAGTATAAAACGGTTCGCTACACACTATTCAATGATAATTAACAGGAAAGGTAAACCGTTATTATACAATATAATCAAATATAAGTATATCACTACCGACTCGGAACACAAAATATAATCATTATTTTTTTTATTATTACACACAAAGGATTATTAATTTTGATTATTAATACACACAAAGGATCGTATTAATTTCTGGGTGAAATTTTTGTATAATACTTTTGACACGTCCCAACATATTTTTTTCAAGAAACGAATCTCTACAATACTTACAAGTCTTGCTTACTAAATACAGTGGAACCTGCTTATAATGAGATTCAAGGGACCTGACAAATGTGCTCATTAAAACTGGGTACTTGCTACATCCAAGTTGTCGACTCACAACCCTAAATTTTTATACAGTGATTATCGAACATACAACAAGAGTCTACTATGGAAGAGGCTTCGCACAACAAAATTTTGGCATGTTTTATATTCTTTGCTTACCAGTGAAATTTAGACTTTAAACATTTTTTAGACACTAACATTCTTTGCTGAATATTAGTATATAGTGCATTCGTGAAATACAGTAAAAGTAAATGTGTGGTAAAAACTTGCCAAAAATCAGCCGGCTATCTGGCAAAAAACGCAAAACTTTCCATGTCACATGTACAATATTTATTTTTAAATTACAAGAAAATTCACTCTAATTTATTTGTCGTTTTGTTCTTACTTGGAATTTTTTAAACGGAAAAACGCATTGTCAGCCTATAACAGTAACTGCTAATGCAGAAATAATGACGGTACTATATTGTAACAAACGTTTGTTAGACCATAACCCATGAACAAGCCTGGGATAAAATACTCATTATAACCAAGTCTTTAATGGTTCCTACTCGTTAAAAGCGAATTTAATTATCATTACTAAGATACAAAACCAAACAAATCTCGTACTTCTGCTTGTTACATCCGAGTTCTCATTATAAGCGAGCTCGTTATTCACGAGTTCCACTGTATATATTCACTTAACACATACATACCACAGCACTTTGTAATAGAACATTTTACGCAGTGTATTGCAGAGTGCAATTTTCATATGCAAAACAGAACATCAGACTGCATGGAATTTTTGTGCATGACAGCCTTGGGAAAGTTTGTAGTTTCTATTGAGTGTGTGTGTGCTCTAAACATATGTTCACATGTTTAGGCATCTTGCACCAGACAAAAAGGTCTTACAGTTCCCATAGAATAAGCGGAAAAAAAACAGCGGAGTAGGAGTTCGAAGCTATGGGATGCCAGTAGGCAGCATATACTGTCGCACGTTGAACACCAAAGAGAACAGATGCCAGCAACCGAATCTCACTCACAAAAAACTGTACGTTGGTACAAAAATGTAAATGGTTAAGTGAAATAATGTCAGCATTGCCTCAGTCAGAAACTGTGATGAAAAGTTTTTAAAAGTATAATAGTTACGCGCCTTACAACAACCAAACACTGCACACTTGGTGCCTGCGGTTGATAACATGTACGCCTACGCTAGAAAGTATTACAGCGTGTAAATGTTTACAGACACCAACTGATTATTTAAAGTCTCTCAGCAAAATGTTTGACCAAACAGTTGATAATTCATAATGCAGAAATCGGGTCAGTGACTCAAACAAATTCATGAAAAAGTGAATCATATACCGAGTGAATGCACAAACTGTGAGTGACATCGAAGACACAACATGTACTAACGTACACAGATAAGTAAAACAACCAAACTCACTGGACGGCAAGGATATGAAATCAATGGAATAAGGGCCATACCATGTGTATGAGTGCGAGAGCGAGCGAGTAAAGGGGGAGAGAAAGCAAGCGGAGAATGTAAAACAAAAAAGGGAAAGAGACAGAGAGAGTGATGTTAGATTTTAATACGTGTAAAATAATGGCACCATGAACAGTAACATTTAGGAAAGTTTACCTTATTATGGGGTTAATGTACATTTTTTGTTGTATACAAAGTTGTAGGTTAATATTCTTCTGATACTTCTATAGATTAACTGTTTTCACTATATTTTTATTAAAGTGGTTGTTTTTATTTCTTTTTTAACTCAGTCTTTGGTAAATTTACATACTTAATATTTTTAATTTGAATAACAGTCATAATGCAATGCAATGCAAATGTAATGATTTCTGTTCTGTATATACTAATGGACTGAACTTCGTAACCAACAGGGAAGAGACGACTAACCTACAATAAACCAGCCGATATTAAGATCGACTGCTAACATAAACAAAGCTGATTTGACTATACAGAATTAATTTTTTCATTAAGTTTTAAGAAATCAAAAGAAAAAAAAGAAAAAATACGAATAATTTTTTTTTTACTTAACCAAGTAAAAGTAGAAGACAAGGAGGGAAAATGATAGAACGTTTCAGATTGGCGCTCCAAAGTGAGGCCAAGACTACAATAAGAGTAGAACGTTTCAATAATAGTGATGATGAAACTTTAGTGGGAATAGAAACTGGTGGTGAGGTAACAGTGAAAGCAGATGAATATGATGGAGGAATGTGAATGGGATGTGAGGTTATGTGACACTGAGGGAGAAAGACAACTTTTTATAACAGGATATTAAGTGGAGTAGGATCTCCACGTATGGGTGCAGAGGAGCATGTGGTCCCTGTGTAGTGAAGAGAGAGACGCAATGTCTCAAAGTTTTAGCGTTAAAGAGGTTTCTTGTTGGCATACCCGGTAAAGCCTGGACGTTTAATAGTGAGTTTTTTGTGCCCTTTATAAGGACTGATGTAGTTCAGAGGTGTTGGATTAGGTTCTATGATAACAGGTAAGGAAATGTTAAGGTGGATTTGTTCAATATAAATAGAAGTTATGAAAGTATGCAGCTGGGCTCTGCACCTGGCCATCACACAAGGACAGGAAGTTGACAACATTTTCAAATTAGTTGTGCTTATTTAGAATTGATGTGATTATAGTTTTAATAATTTCCTCATTATAACTAACAAATTATGTAACAAAAAACTGTTATTCATTCATGCTTTGCATTATGCATACAAAACATGACAAATTTGGTATGCATTTTTAAATTTGAATTGTTTCTTCACTTGCTTTATTTCGCAGGAAATGTGGTGCTCCACAGCACAAAGGTGGTGCTTTTTAAGAGCCACCACTGGAAGGATATATTATATTCTGTATAGAAAAAATGAAATTTACTGGTTTTGGCTAAGTAACACTATGAAAGCTTACCTTATCATAAACCCATATAACTCTATAACAAATAACCATACACATTATACATCTAGAATTTTATAAATAATAATGGCTCCTATTTGTACAATTAGAAGTCAAGACAGTGTAAGCTGCCAGATTAGAAAGGAACGTACAAGGAAATACAAAAAAGATAAGTGTGGCCAGCACTGTACCTTCAGCTGCTGATTATCCACAGATGTTATCCTAGTTTCTCACATCCACAGACTGGGTTTGCCTGACGGCTGAAAAACACCCTGTTTTATGGTAGTCCAACCCCAGACCTTAAGGTTGGCTAGCCATAAGTCTATACCAAGTCCTTCTACAATTTAATTCACTTTGAAATATACAATTCTGGTTAACAGAACTATGAGATTACATAAAAAGGAAAGAATAACTATACCAACTCTTGCATTAGATTAAAAAACGAATTAACCAGAACACTATAGCAATAAGCAAAAATTTTCTGTTTTACATGCTTTTATCTATTCTTATTTTAAATTCAATGCAATCAATAAAAAATGTTTCTTGAACATACTATTAGTGTTTCTATCAAAACGGTGTGTGTGTGTGTGTGTGTGTGTGTGTGTAGCACATGCCACTGAGAAGTATTATAATTACACTTTACCTTGACAAGTTTTCCATTGTAACAAAGTAATGGTACTGACAGAGTAGAAATGTTTGTGTAAATAAGCATTACTGATTCTAACTTGAGATCAGGATATATCGTAGCACCTTGACTGACAGCAATTTCTAATAATATACTATTCTGCCCTGACTGCAATATCTGCGGCCTGAATTTGCAAACCTGCAAGTCATACAAAATTGCTGAAATATGACATTTTACACTCATTAACATGTCTACACATTGTTACAGATTACACGCTCGATAGATTTATCTATGAATGTAGTAAATGCATCCCCATGTCACTACAAAACCCTCAACATTACGGTTTTTCATACAACCTGTGGCTTAAGTCACAACCATTTATATCGACTTAAAATTAAATTTGAAGGAACCTGTACAAGCAATATTTTATATTATATATATATTGTAACGATGTATAAGAGGAGCGTTCTTCTTATTTGAAGCCTCACGTCGTATTCGTCAATCTGTAACGACTAATAGAAGACGTACCTGTAAAATGTGTACAGTTTGTATGTGTTTTTTATGATTAGTGCGTTCGCCTCGCACCGGGTCGTTACAATAATTTTGTGGCTAGCGATGTTCGTAGCGTAGATATAATCACCTGTATAATACGGCAGTAACCTTACCTGTTATTTATAGGGGTGTGATAATCCCGGGTGGCGCCAAGTCGTTTTACAAAACAACTAAAATTATTGTTAGACGAGTTATCAGCGTTGCGGTATTGGGCATTCAAATAATTCCCGCTCGCACGGCCGTCACAATTGTCGCTACTGCTGTGTGACTGACAACTTGTTCGCTGCTCGTACAATTTATTCTTAACTAAACACAAGTAATTTATATATAGCACTCCCTATGAAATGATAACGACGGTTACTCCCTGTAATAGTTATTTTTTAATAGGTGATAATTGAAAACATTCACATTGACAATAATACAATAATAAATTTGCACCGACTGTTTACATTCGACTCTTTGCCTCTAGGGTTCGGCGAATATGATCATGGAAACATTCAGCGTTTGCATTGCTGTGTACGTTAAAATATTACAATGATTTCTGTTTCCAAAATCGTGGATTCTTGTGGCTATGAGTTAAAGCACTCCAATGGTTACAATAAAAATATATATTACCTTATTCTATGTGTACATAAATAATAATGTGTGCTGTTACAATCTGTTGTGTTGTGTCGTAAAAGTGTTTTGTAAGTTCGTGTTTAATTCATAGGTTATATTCAACGTTAACCATTTTCTATTAAGTGTTAATTTGCTCAAATATTCTATGAAAGAGAAATATTGGTTTAAAGTGATTAGGGTTTTTGGAAAATAAATAATGTGATTGTACTTAACACCTCAGCGTGTCTCGTTGTTAAATCGGGTAGGATGTGGCTGCATAAGTTCAGTTTTCATGGATTTTGGGCTTCAAAAGATTGAGCGTCTTTTTCGTCATGGGTCTTGACGTTCTTTTCAAGGATATTTTCTGTTTAATTGGCCTTGGGTCTTGAATTGGCTGCTACAACGGTCATCTGCTTCTCCAGCGATCATGGTCAGCAACTTTTAATCACTGTTTGCATTATTTACACAAAAAAACTTTCTTCCAAATATTGGCGTCTGCGTTGGCTTTATGACACTTCGCTTCTTTTTATTCCAACGGTAATTTCGTCTTCAACTGCCGTTCCCATGGCAACGGTATTATTCCGATTGGCTGATTTTGAGATGATGTATTGTTATCAAAATTCGAATTCTTCGTATATCTTCTGATTGCTGTTATTCCTCCATCTTCCTTCCTGGTTATTAAATATTGTCACTATAGTATTTATTTTCGTTCATAGATTATTTTGATACCCCACAAGCTTGGGTAATTTCAGATTGTATGTTTTTACAATTATGTTAATGCTTGTTAATTACATTTCTTTTTGTATAAAAATGCTTATTACAATATTTTGTGTTACAAATCATTTACAATTTATTCTTGGTGATTCCTTCACCTCAGATTTTCTAAATTCTTATTCAATTTGTTATAATTTTTGGTTGTTTGGTTCTGACAGTTATGCCTTTCTTAGGCCTGAGTAGCCATTATACTTATTTCATTCAAATCACATTTTGTTTCAGCCTAATGGGTTTTACTTTGTTATTTTTATTGGTTGTGTTGTATTCTGAGTCTGTTGGTGTGTTGTTTACTTGTCAATATTGATTTCTCTATTTTAATCTTTAAAACATAACATTAGGCTTATGGACTGCAAATTTCATTCAGCCATATCCTATTCATAACATTAACATGAACAATTCTTTATAAGTTATTAGAGTTATTATTTTGATTGAGAAATATCATCACTTCCTTCCAACTTATCATTATTTGCTAATTTTTTGTTTACAATACATATTATTTTTATTGTGATAAACAACATCACTTTTATTAAATTTATAACAGTCCCTTATAACCTAGGTGTCTTTGTTAGTTTTTGATTTCTTAATCTTTAAACAATTTTTTCCCTTCTCTCCATGTTAACACTTTCAATTTATTCTTTCCTGGAATCCTCCCTTTTTACTTACTACCGGCTATAATTAAACTTAACTCTATTAAACATCTTTTCTTAAATAATAAAGTCGTCATCACTTTCTAGTGTTTATCATACCTTATTCTATAATTCACACTTAATACTATTTTTCACCAGCTATTTATTCACTGTTATTTTCCCACTTTTATCTCACCTTCACTTTTAAATTATTTATGGTTAATTATAATTTAACTAGCGTATCTTAACACTTCACTTTGGGGTTTTTACACCTACACTATTGCACTGTATCACTGTTTATACTATGTGTTTTTTAGTGGGTGATCCCTATACTTATTTCTCTTTCATATCCTTAATACTAATAACAATTTTATCTGTGGTTTAGGTTGCCTTTTTATCACCTTAATCCTTAATCGTTTTTAATAGTGTTTCTTCATCTAGATCATTTTGTCTATTAATGGGTAGTAACCGTTACTTTTTCCTTTCTCAGGATAACCGTTGTTTTGGTTCCAATATTCTTCTTGAGTGCTTTTATTTCTCCTTCTCCTATGCTTTATTACTCGTTTTGTGAATCATTATTGGTTTTCACTTCTACCTATCTCCCTCCTTCTTCATTTTCATTATTTGATTAATACTTTGGTTTTTCCATCCTTTTCTTTGGGTATTTTGGGGTCGTTCAATCCCATGAACTTGTTTCCTTTTTGTCTGGGTTTATCACTTTCTTCTCTTATTCTCGTTGGTTATTTGTGTGGTTCCCTTCTTCATTTGTTTCCTGTTGTTGGGTCAATCACTTGGGTTAGGTCAAAGTCGTCGTTTGTCGAGTCATATTCTTTATATTTTATTTGAATTAATCAGTTTATTTGATATGAAGTATTTTTATATTTATAAATATAGTTTTTTATCCCTGGTACTGGGTTGGCTTATTTGTGTTGTAACATAATGCCTCTCCTTTAAAATTGATCATTTTGATAAAACACTAGCATAGTTTTTTATGAAATTATCAGTTATATATATAATCTTTTTCCTTTTCTTTCTTGTTTGTTTCTCCATTCTTTATATCTCTTCTTACTTAATTCATTCCATTTTATTTGGATGTGTTTTCATTTTATTTCCATTGGTGTGTTCTCCCTTATACACAATTTTTTTTCTAACTTTAGTAGCTGGTTTCTCCCATTACTACTCATTTTTCTGAGACCAGAGGCACATCATCTCTGCTCAGTTTATTTGGATTGCTGGACTTTTCAACAGTCAATCTTAAATACCTTTTTTGTCAACTTGTGACTTAAATTAATAATAATATACTTTGGGATTGTCCACCTTGTGGTTTGTTTTTAGATCACTTTGGCCTTTTACTCATTCTTCCTTCCGCTGTACCTTTGCTATATACTATCATTTGCTCATACAGTTGATTGTTTTTTTATTATTCATATGTTAATTTCATCATATCTAACTTTTCATCATTTGGTTTTCTATTCTTCTAGTGATCATGTTAAATATCTTAGACATTGGTATTCTTTTCTCAGTTATTTAGCAATATTTTGCTTTAGCCATAGCTTGCAAATTTCATTCAGCCATATCCTATTCATAACATTAACATGAACAATTCTTTATAAGTTATTAGAGTTATTATTTTGATTGAGAAATATCATCACTTCCTTCCAACTTATCATTATTTGCTAATTTTTTGTTTACAATACATATTATTTTTATTGTGATAAACAACATCACTTTTATTAAATTTATAACAGTCCCTTATAACCTAGGTGTCTTTGTTAGTTTTTGATTTCTTAATCTTTAAACAATTTTTTCCCTTCTCTCCATGTTAACACTTTCAATTTATTCTTTCCTGGAATCCTCCCTTTTTACTTACTACCGGCTATAATTAAACTTAACTCTATTAAACATCTTTTCTTAAATAATAAAGTCATCATCACTTTCTAGTGTTTATCATACCTTATTCTATAATTCACACTTAATACTATTTTTCACCAGCTATTTATTCACTGTTATTTTCCCACTTTTATCTCACCTTCACTTTTAAATTATTTATGGTTAATTATAATTTAACTAGCGTATCTTAACACTTCACTTTGGGGTTTTTACACCTACACTATTGCACTGTATCACTGTTTATACAATGTGTTTTTTAGTGGGTGATCCCTATACTTATTTCTCTTTCATATCCTTAATACTAATAACAATTAATACTTAATAATTAATACTTAATAACTAATAACAATTTTATCTGTGGTTTAGGTTGCCTTTTTATCACCTTAATCCTTAATCGTTTTTAATAGTGTTTCTTCATCTAGATCATTTTGTCTATTAATGGGTAGTAACCGTTACTTTTTCCTTTCTCAGGATAACCGTTGTTTTGGTTCCAATATTCTTCTTGAGTGCTTTTATTTCTCCTTCTCCTATGCTTTATTACTCGTTTTGTGAATCATTATTGGTTTTCACTTCTACCTATCTCCCTCCTTCTTCATTTTCATTATTTGATTAATAATTTGGTTTTTCCATCCTTTTCTTTGGGTATTTTGGGGTCGTTCAATCCCATGAACTTGTTTCCTTTTTGTTTGGGTTTATCACTTTCTTCTCTTATTCTCGTTGGTTATTTGTGTGGTTCTCTTCTTCATTTGTTTCCTGTTGTTGGGTCAATCACTTGGGTTAGGTCAAAGTCGTCGTTTGTCGAGTCATATTCTTTATATTTTATTTGAATTAATCAGTTTATTTGATATGAAGTATTTTTACATTTATAAATATAGTTTTTTATCCCTGGTACTGGGTTGGCTTATTTGTGTTGTAACATAACACAAATTAGCACAAATGTAAACACAAATAGCGACAATTGTGACGGCCGTGCGAGCGGGAATTATTTGAATGCCCAATACCGCAACGCTGATAACTCGTCTAACAATAATTTTAGTTGTTTTGTAAAACGACTTGGCGCCACCCGGGATTATCACACCCCTATAAATAACAGGTAAGGTTACTGCCGTATTATATAGGTGATTATATCTACGCTACGAACATCGCTAGCCACAAAATTATTGTAACGACCCGGTGCGAGGCGAACGCACTAATCATACAAAACACATACAAACTGTACACATTTTACAGGTACGTCTTCTATTAGTCGTTACAGATTGACGAATACGACGTGAGGCTTCAAATAAGAAGAACGCTCCTCTTATACATCGTTACAGATTGGCGCCCAACATATATATATATATATATATATATATATGTACATTAATGTTGATCTTATACCAGATAGTTCAGGCCAATTACTATAAACAATACAGTATTATTAAGTTGAATGCGTACCAGATTCTCGAAAATGTCAAGAAAAGAAAAATATAATATTTAATAACATCACAACATAAGTTAACATTAACATTATCCTGTATTTATTATACTGAGCCAATATCTTTCTAGTTTCTTTACAATCTGCACACCATAAATGTACCATTTCATTTGCCTCTCTACATTCAAAAACCACCAACATAAATTACAGTTCACACAATATATATGAATGAAAGTGTTAAATCTTTGTATTTGTTTATATACTCGCGCGCAATCAGCTCACGTAATTACGTCATCCGCTTAAAGTACAGTTCGCTACTGCAAGCTGTGACAGTTAGTTAGTTAAAATTCAGCCTTTATCAGATTCAGTACTCTCTTCCATTTGCTAGCCGCGGCGATGTGAAATTTAATTATGTAACTTCTTTATACAATTTTTCTTTCTTCTATCGGTATTTATCTTGGCAATGTACACCATACGTAATTGCATGGGCCATGCGCTTCATTATACATTCTTCAATAAATGGCTAGTTAACTCAGATTTATACAGTCCACTTCTTCATTTAAAAAACACATTTCCGATTCCTATACCAGCAGCACGTCGCATGACAAATACTAACTCTAGAAATATTCGAGAGCGTTGAGCATGCAACATTTGGTCCTCTGGGGCGGATCATTCATTTCATGGATGATTCATTCCACATACAATTTATTTCACGGATAATTCATTTCATGGATTCAGTTCAATTAGCAGGCCCTATCAGCATTTAACAACATAATTTAAATCAGCAGTTCTGTAATTATTAACCATAACTGAAGCACACATTGCACGACTTTTGGGGACGTCATACTTCGCCGACCGGATCGTTCGAAGCATTATTTCAGCATTTGAACACCATCACCACGTGGCAGTCATGTTTTGGGAAAATCCAAAGCAGCCAGCCTATGCAGACTTCGACCACTTCAGACATCACTGACAGGCATTGACCGTGTCTGCATTGTCAATTCATGGGTGCTGGATGGGACTGCCAAGGATTCGACACGCTCTGAGACCTTCTTAAACATGTCGATAAGTACCACATGCCAAGTTACTATAAATTCATGTTTCATACGATCTTTTCAATTTTACATAATTTTGTATATATTTCAGGGCATTCAACTAAAAGAAGCAGTATTTAAAAAATAATAATAATATAACTTTTTCTTATATCAGTTTCATTTGACTATGAACTTGGAATTTTTTGTGAACTCAGCAAGCTTATAAATTTTTCTGTGAATCAATCACAAACTTAAATAACTCAATAAACTTATATTCATATTTTTTTGATTCAATTGTAAACCATATTTTTAAATAGTGTTCATAGCAATAGGGATTATACTGTTATATTGTATATGCTGTCTATATCAGTATTTATTACAACATAGAATTGGTCTGAGATGTGTTAATCAATGGTTACCGCGTTGTAGCGTGACTTCATAAATTAGATAACCTGCATGGTCTTGTTCATCTCTCTGCATTCACTCAGTTTTTTCTTATTATCGTTCAAATCTTCAGTGATACACAATCATGACTGATACGAAGGCGCTGATCAAAGAGCGTGGCACGATCAAGGCCTCTATATCGCACATAAACACCTACGCAGATAATTTTGATCACGATACGCATGACCACCATGCGCTAAAAATAAAGCTTCGTCATCTGATGGAGCTATCCGCCAAATATGACGAGATTCAAACGCAAATTGAGTCTGAGGACTCTGATTTTGCATCCGTTAGTGATAGAGTTCAGACGGAAGATGATTTGTGTAACATAGAATGCAAGTTGCAAAATTTATTAGATCATGCCGAAGAGATGAGCAAGAAAATACTAAATCAGTCCGAAGTCGTCACATTCAGTACGCCTCCTATTCAATTACAACCAATTAAACTACCCTGCTTCGCATGTAATATAATTGACTGGCAACATTTTTACCATATGTTTGTGGAGTTGGTTCATGTCCGAACAGACCTGAACAGCATTCAAAAATTTCACTACTTGCACTCATCACTAAGGGATGAGGCGCTGAATGTTATAAAATCACTCCCAATCACGCATGAAAACTACACGGTGGCCATTGAGTTGTTAAGAGCCAGGTATGACAGTAGATTGATTGTTACGGCATATTATGTGGTTAATGTCTTGGGCATGAAGCACATGCAGCAGGACTCTATGGTTAGCATTTCCAAATTTATAGATGATCTCACCGCTAACATAAATGCTCTGAACTCATTAAATTTACCAGTAAACACATTCGAAATTATTTTTGTGCATTTTCTCGCCCAAAAACTTGACAATCGCACATCTAGATTATGGAAGGAAAGTTTAACTGACTAACAGCTTCCTAATTATAATAACTTTATTAAATTCTTAAATACTAGACGCAAGCTGTTGCAAAATGTTAGCGCACTGACTGGTTCGTCTTACAGTAGGCAAGTTAGCGATAAAACTTCTTATTGCAAACCAGCTAAACGCGCTGAGTTCAGTGGGTCACTAATACATACTCAAACAAGCAACAGACTTTGCCAGCTGTGTCGCGGCAATCATAAATTGTCCGAATGCCCACAATTCGTGGCTTTACATCCGAGTCAATGGAAAGACGTTTTAATAAAACACAAGCTCTGCCTAAATTGCACACGCTTGGGCCATGAAACCTCGCGTTGCCCTTCCAGATTTTCATGCAGAGCATGCTCGAAAAGGCACCACACCATGATCCACGCTTCAACAAATAATTCTTCGAACAGGAACAATAATCAATGTTCCCTAAAACTACAAACCAACAAATCAATTTTATTGTCTACCGCCGTATGTACCACAACCGATCGTGCCGGTAACAAACACCCGGTAAGAATCCTGTTGGATTCAGGCTCACAAGCAAACTTTTGTACCATGGGATTCGCACGCCGCATGGGCTTAAAATTAAACAAGTCCGTGTAACGGGCCAAATTTGCAGGATTTTGTTTTATTAAATTTGGGGGTTTTATTATAATATTTTTAAATTTATTTCCCATTGTGACAGACCACGTGTGGTAAGAACAGTTTCTAACAAAGGCGAAGTAATATCACGTTGTGCAATCGGTAACCAGAATCCACCCAGCCTTAATTTCCAAGAACTTTGTAAGTGTGTGACAGCGCGCCCATATGCATCACACGAGCATGCGCGCGGACCCACGCCGATGTGAACAGCAAACATGGCTAAGAGAACAATTTCTGTTTCCCTTGTAATGGTACAAATTTTAATCACCCTATAAAGAACCATAAATATTGTATTCCTTCATTTGGTCAAAATTAAATAAACATTTAATAACCTTTATGAATATACCGTGAGTGGACTATATAATATTTGCCAGGATTCGGACGGTTTCAGAGCAAAAAACGTGAAGCCTCACAAAAAACAGTATGTCATTTACTGCGATAAAAGCGACGATCCTTGATGACGTCAGCGGCCAGGAATTTGTTTTTGTAAACAACACGATGCTGTCAACAAACAGACAATAGACGAGTGACGTAGATTCACCCCACTTCGGAAATATGGAACAAAGACTCGGTGTCATTTCAACAGGGAACGTGATCGCAGCCGGCCGGCAAATCGTTCACGAATAGTGAATTTTAACTTTTGAACCACTAAAAGTGGTTAAATAACTATTTAAATACAGTGCTGAATCTACAACTATAAAATGTGACCGGGAAGTGAAATTGGTAAACTCGCGGTACGCGAAGTTTACCGTACAGAGAGAACGTAAAACCGCATCTGGAAATTTGGTGAGAACGTTCCAAACATTAATACAAAATCAAAATTCAAATGACCAAAATAAAATTTTCAAAGTAAATTCAATTTACAAAGTCTTAAAATTTTAATAAAATGAGCTCGTTAAAAAAGAATTGTACCAGAATGAGAGAGAGAGAGAGAGTGAGAGGGCGAGTGTATAATTCCTAAGTGCTGGGTTGTGCATACATATATATATATATATATATATATATATATCTTAAATTTGTCTTTGTTTTACTATATGTTTATTCTATGTTTAGATTTACAAGGTTCAATTTTAAATATGTCTGTCTATTTAATGATACATAGGACTACGCCCCGAGGCGCATGGTCGAGTCAAACATATATGTAAAACTTTATGTTTAAATAATAAGTTTTTTTTTATAACCATTTCAGAGTATTTATTTCAGATAACACTTCCCATTCTACAATATCGTTCGCTTAACACGAAGTCTGGCCCGTAAAGCAAATGAAATATCAGCTGTTGATAATTCCCAACATGGCGCCCGTTATTAAACACCATCATTATGTTAAAGACCGTTATTGCGGATTTGTAATAGACAGTTACATAAATATGATGTAATTTGAAAGATAACACCCTTAGTCTACCATGAGGCCGGACGTAGAGCTTAAGGCCCGCCTATTTCGTGTCGTCAGCCAGTGCCGCACAAATATCGTAGACGATCGGCACACAAATACTTACATGGTGTAAATAGGACCAAGCTGTGACGATTAAATAGAAGGCATCGGTGTCCGTCGTCTTAACTAAAATGATCAAGTAGTGGGGAACAGAGAGACGCTGGCAGTCCTTTACCGACTTTCGCCTGCGCCGGCAGCACGCAAAACAGGGCTCCTAAAAGTAACATTTTTCCAAATTAAAACTCAGTGCAGTTAATCAAAAATGAAAAAGTGCGGCTAGTTCGACATAAAGAACAACCAAGATAAACTATTTTCGGACACAACTAAATACAAAAAATGAAATAAAGCGCTCGAGCGATCAACACGTGCCGGCAGGGAGGGGTATTCTTTTTAAAAAATGTTAAGGGGTTGTCAATATTCTGAGTGAGTGTGTGTAAAAAATTGCAGGCTGGGCTGTTTATGTTGATGTGTGATATAATTAAGGTAAGCCAGTAGAATAAGTTGTATACATGTAACAGATAACCAAGAGAAGAAATTATTAAAATGTTGTTTAATCTGCGCAAGCATGAATAAAAATTTGGATGAAATTTACTAAATGATTTTAAAAAATTAAAATATCAATTCTCTTCATTCAAAAATGAGTCGAGTCACTTATTTCAGTAACCTATAAAACACGTTTGCATCCGACGTTCGTGCGACTGAATCCTGGACCCAGATAAAAGAATTTTTGCGGGTAAGTGGAAGAAAATTTAAGTATTGATATATTGTAAAAGAGTAGTTAACTTCACATCCGAACTGCCTATCACGGGCATAAATAATTCTCTATGCCAAGCCAATTTCAGTACAAGGGTGCACCTAAACTCACGCTACAGGGATTTCAGTTTAAATGTACACTGCACTGTTCTGCCCAGAATTACAAATAACCTCCCTACAGAATCTTTTAATATGGCATCATTAAACATTCCAAAAAACATATTTTTAGCTGACCCGCAACTGCAGTCCGCACTATCCGATAATACAGGAAACAAAACTAGGTTTTATCCTCGCCGGAAATTTACCCTTTAACGTAGACATGACAAAACCGGTTTCTTCGTTTATGGCTCATGACGACAATAATGCCATCTCGTCACAGTTGAGGAACTTCTGGCAGTTGGAGGACGTTTCTTTCCGTACTCCCTCAGCTGAGGACTCGGAGTGTGAAAATCATTTCCTCACAAACACCTATCGAAACACTAGTGGTAGGTTTGTTGTGTCACTACCCCGTAGGACAGAGCATCTCGGCGATTCACTCCCCGGAGCAGTTCGCAGATTTCAGACACTCGAACTCAAATTCAGGCAAAACCAGTCTTTGTACAAAGACTATAGTAATTTTATGCAGGAATATTTAAGCCCGAGTCATACGTCTCCACTCAATTCTTATGATTTATCAATCAATAAGTCGAATATTTTTTACTTGCCACACCATGCTGTCGTCAAGTCCACTAGCACAACCACCAAACTTCGCGTTGTTTTCGATGGCTCAGCCAAAACATCAAATGATTTATCGTTAAACGACACACTCATGGTTGGTCCTACGGTCCAGCAGAATCTTTTCTCCATCATGGCCAGATTTAGAACGCACCGATACGCACTCATCGCCGACATCAAGAAAATGTATCGCCAAATCCTGGTGTCCCCAAGGGATTCTAACCTGCAAAGAATTGTCTGGCGTGACGCCCCCCCACAAGGAACACTATGCTTTGAGAACAGTCACATATGGGACTGCAAGCGCTTCATCTTTGGCCACTAGATGTTTAAAACAAATCTCACAAGAAAATAGTACTCAGCACCCCTTAGCCTGCTCTGTCATTGCAAACGATTTTTACATCGACGATCTCATCACCGGATCTGATAGCGGTGACCCCCGAGTTAGTCAACCAGATAGGCTGTGTTTATTACAGAACAAAACGTCTATGTTTTGTCTCCGCACTCAAGCAACGTAGACCGATTGTGAAATAACACCTAACTTCGCATCAGCCGTGAATCACGAAAGAAAGTAATGTAACTGCATATTGCGCCAGGCGGCAAAATATTGCTAAATCCTGTGCCTAAGTTATAGCGCTCTTTTAACAACACCAATGGGAGAGCAGACTCAAGATCACGTGACCAGCTCTGTATGTTCAGCTTTTGCGATCTAACGCCAGTTCCATTGCAACACACGACTGAGCGGCCAGACAATCAGCAGACAGTTACCAGAACAAAAACGGTAGCCCCGGACGAGTTCTTGGTAGGCCGAAAAATACAAAGTAGGCCTACCAAGTAATATAAAATGTACAAACAGTAAAGTGACGAGTAAATGGCGTAAGGTAATAATAAACTGTGTTTGGAGTGGAGAGTGATTAGTGACAACAGTTCCGGACAATATCGTGTACAACATTTGGATATTACGCAAATAGGTAACAAGTGTAAAGACAGTTTCATTTGGCCAAAACATTATAATTAATAAAGAGCTCATTAATTAAACAGGAAGTTTTAAAAAGAAATGTAAATTGAGTGAGTGTGTGTATGGGTTATCAGAAGTACTGGCTCAACTAGAAAGATGTAGTAGTAGTCTATACAAAATTATTGGACTAACATAAGTCTAACATTTAAAACATTTTAAATATAAAGAAAACATAATAATCAATGATAGAGTAACTGGTAAAAATTAAAAGGTTAATTCTTCTATAAACATGTGTTAGTGTAGTTATTTCGCCGTAAACCATTTCCTAGTTTTCTGTGTTGACAACTCGTCTAACGAAATTTGAGATTTTCTGAGTTTTAAGGGTGGTCAGATAGCGGGATTATGTTACGATTTTTATAAGGGCAAGAGTGTTCAAAGTTTACATGTAAAACTAAAAAACATGTTGGCGACCTGGGTAATTTAATAAGGTAAGTTTAACGGGGACGATGACGGTAAGTAAAATTCTGGCAGCGGTGAGTATTTTATGAAGAGTGTATTATATTTAATTAAAAGATAAGAGGCGAGGACCTTCACAGTGGCGACCCTGCCAGGATGTTCGTATATACAAAATTATAGGAACTAGACCTGTTTTAAAGCACAGAAAATAGGATTTGGTAACGGTGTATTTGTAGAAATAATCGTATATATATATTTACGTTATAAAAGGTTATGTTTTGATAGGGTTATTGTGTTTATTTGTCCTGTTGACAATGATTGTGTTAGGTGTTTTGATATTATAGGATAATACTGGGTTTTTTATATATAAAGGGTATATTAGAAATAACATTTTTGAACATGACCGAGGCACGTGAAAATAAAGTAAGTGGATTAGTGGAGGCATGGAATAGATGCAATACGGAATTCATGCAAGAGTTTGAAAGGGTTTTGAACAGAATGACTGAGGAGGATTGGAGTAAATTTAATAATGAACTAAGACAAATGAAAGAACAAAAAACGGGATTATATGCTTTTTTGAACGAAAATAGTGATAATACTAGTAAACAAAGCAACGAGGTAAGGGAAGGGGTAGTGTTAGATAATAAAATAGTAAACGAAAAAGACAATCAAATAACAGACGAAAATGGTGTCAATACATATGAGAGTGTAGGGGTGACAGAAAACTGCGATTATGGTGGTAAGTTATACGCCGATGAGAATATAAATAACGACGAAATAGGAGACAAGGTAAGTGGTAGTAATACAAGTAATTATAATGATGAAATAACATTAAATAAGAATAATGATTATATAGCTGAAAATGGGGTATCTAAGGATGATACGGTAAATAACAGTGGTGAAATTAAAAACGTGGTGTTAGAGTGTAAGGTTGTGAGCAAAGAAAGCGTTGATGAGGTTATAAGTGTGTGTGTAGAGAGGTTAAATGGGCAAAGGGCAGATGTTCCCCAAGTTTATGGTGAAACAGAGTTTTCACAGGTGTTTAATGAGGACAGAGTTTCCTCCGGTATTTGTATAGAAGACAAGGTGTCTTCAGTTTGTCCCTGTATTTTTTGTGATTTACCTGGTAAAGCCAGTAGAGGTAATAAATATTTAATGGTGCCCTTTGCATGGAATGGGAGAGTTCAGTATGGTTATGAGAGGTGTTGTAATGAAAGAGAGAGAGAAATAAAAATTTTTGAGATTAATAAAGGTTATGAGATGTTGGTGCAGGTGTTAGATATTGAGAGATGAAGAAGGTGAATTGCATTATGAAACAGAGAGAGAGGAATATTTGAATAAGACTGTTATAAATGATGATAAAATAATTGACTGGGTATTGAGACAATTTACTAACGGAGACTGGACAAAATTAATTGATCGTGACAGGTTGTATGAAATAATAAATGGTATGATGAAGAACTTAGAACTAATGGTTTATGAAAATAATAATAATAAACTCAAGGTAAACATAAGTAATTCAGTCTACAAATATGTTAGATATCTATTTGACGATGGAGGTTAGATTAAGAAATCGGAGAAGGAACAGTTTAAGTATGTGAATACATGGTAATAACTTAGCTGATTTTGACATTGAAACATGATATAACTGAATCAATAATGAGGAAGGTTTGTAAATATATTATAGTGGAATTATAGTGAAATTAATTGTGTGTTTACTGTAAAATGTTTCATGTAACCATATGTGTATTGATTGATTTTACTAATAATATTATTTTATGTTGTCAATTAATAATAATAATGAACAGGAAGTAATAATGAAGCCAATTTTGTATTGTGCAGTTATATTCAAAGTGTTTTAAATAACATAACTAAAGTTAAAATGTTTTTAGTAAAATGCTATTAAAGTAATTGAAAGGTGAATTAAAATTATATTTGGTTTGAACTGTAATAAATAGACTTTGTTAAATATGTGAACTATAAGATTTATAAAAATTGAAAAGTGCAGTACAGCTGTTAGAGGTGAGGTAAGCAGAATGTTGAGTGTTTATAACTGTGTTTATGAAAACAAGTCTGGCACACAAGTGTTTATGTAAACAGGTATGCTGTATGTTGGGACCAATGTCTACAGACACACTTGGTGACAATAACAAAAATGTTGTAGTCTGCTGAATCATTGCCAGTAGAAAATCCTATCATGAAATAAAAAGAAATACCAGCTGTCAAGAAATGAAGGTAAAATTTTTTAATAATGTATGGAATGTTTTTATGTCGGATCATTTTGAGAAATGTAATTAATTTTGAAATTGTTAATTAAAACAATATGAATTAAATTTAATGAAAGGTAATTAAATAAAGTAAAAAGGTAAATTTTGATAACGACTTCGAATCTATTTTGATCTGAATTTTGATGGTAAAAAAAAAAAAAATTGAAATTTGTATTTAAATTAAAAAACTGAAAGAACGTTAAAGCTGAGATAGTGTTTGGAAAATAAGATGTGTATATTACTGTCCATATAGATTTTTTATGTCATGAATTTTTTGTCCTATATATATAGTAGTAAGGATACCTTGTATAATCTATGTATTATTTTGGAGGGTAACAGTGTATGGGTAACGTTATTTAATTTGACCGGACTTATATGTACCATTGTATTGTATATATCCTATATTGTTTTATTAACACTATATTCTAGGGTTTATAATATAAAATGAGCCAGTACGTTGTCAATGAACCAGTACGGCTAAGAGGAAACAAATCAGTTGTGGGATATGGAGGGATGGAAAGCCGTTTGTCGATTTTTCAATTGAATGTTTTAAAGTCAGGCGATACTGGGGCGGGTATCTGTTCGATTTTTCGGTGTTGGGATCTTGAACAGAGAAGTCCAGTAAGGTCGGAGGGGTGCTGTCACAGTCGCCAGACTAGGGGGGTAAGAACCCATGCTTTTAGTAGAGTGCTCAGGGGGATTGCGGCGCCATATCCTCACTGATCCTCTTAGGGTTTAGGCAATAAGAGTTTGAACGCTTCGGCCTACAATCTCTTATTGGGGGGGGGGGTATTGTAACGGTACGAAATTGTAGGGCCAAGATAACATTTTAAAATTATATTCTCCATGCAGTCGTTGTTCACCCTTGTAGAACCCCGAGTTAGTCAACCAGATAGGCTGTGTTTATTACAGAACAAAACGTCTATGTTTTGTCTCCGCACTCAAGCAACGTAGACCGATTGTGAAATAACACCTAACTTCGCATCAGCTGTGTATCAAGAAAGAAAGTAATGTAACTGCATATTGCACCAGGCGGCAAAATATTGCTAAATCCTGTGCCTAAGTTATAGCGCTCTTTTAACAACACCAATGGGAGAGCAGACTCAAGATCACGTGACCAGCTCTGTATGTTCAGCTTTTGCGAACTAACGCCAGTTCCATTGCAACACACGACTGAGCGGCCAGACAATCAGCAGACAGTTACCAGAACAAAAACGGTAGCCTCGGACGAGTTCTTGGTAGGCCGAAAAATACAAAGTAGGCCTACCAAGTAATATAAAATGTACAAACAGTAAAGTGACGAGTAAATGGCGTAAGGTAATAATAAACTGTGTTTGGAGTGGAGAGTGATTAGTGACAACAGTTCCGGACAATATCGTGTACAACATTTGGATATTACGCAAATAGGTAACAAGTGTAAAGACAGTTTCATTTGGCCAAAACATTATAATTAATAAAGAGCTCATTAATTAAACAGGAAGTTTTAAAAAGAAATGTAAATTGAGTGAGTGTGTGTATGGGTTATCAAAAGTACTGGCTCAACTAGAAAGATGTAGTAGTAGTCTATACAAAATTATTGGACTAACATAAGTCTAACATTTAAAACATTTTAAATATAAAGAAAACATAATAATCAATGATAGAGTAACTGGTAAAAATTAAAAGGTTAATTCTTCTATAAACATGTGTTAGTGTAGTTATTTCGCCGTAAACCATTTCCTAGTTTTCTGTGTTGACAACTCGTCTAACGAAATTTGAGATTTTCTGAGTTTTAAGGGTGGTCAGATAGCGGGATTATGTTACGATTTTTATAAGGGCAAGAGTGTTCAAAGTTTACATGTAAAACTAAAAAACATGTTGGCGGCCTGGGTAATTTAATAAGGTAAGTTTAACGGGGACGATGACGGTAAGTAAAATTCTGGCAGCGGTGAATATTTTATGAAGAGTGTATTATATTTAATTAAAAGATAAGAGGCGAGGACCTTCACAGTGGCGACCCTGCCAGGATGTTCGTATATACAAAATTATAGGAACTAGACCTGTTTTAAAGCACAGAAAATAGGATTTGGTAACGGTGTATTTGTAGAAATAATCGTATATATATATTTACGTTATAAAAGGTTATGTTTTGATAGGGTTATTGTGTTTATTTGTCCTGTTGACAATGATTGTGTTAGGTGTTTTGATTTTATAGGATAATACTGGGTTTTTTATATATAAAGGGTATATTAGAAATAACATTTTTGAACATGACCGAGGCACGTGAAAATAAAGTAAGTGGATTAGTGGAGGCATGGAATAGATGCAATACGGAATTCATGCAAGAGTTTGAAAGGGTTTTGAACAGAATGACTGAGGAGGATTGGAGTAAATTTAATAATGAACTAAGACAAATGAAAGAACAAAAAACGGGATTATATGCTTTTTTGAACGAAAATAGTGATAATACTAGTAAACAAAGCAACGAGGTAAGGGAAGGGGTAGTGTTAGATAATAAAATAGTAAATGAAAAAGACAATCAAATAACAGACGAAAATGGTGTCAATACATATGAGAGTGTAGGGGTGACAGAAAACTGCGATTATGGTGGTAAGTTATACGCCGATGAGAATATAAATAACGACGAAATAGGAGACAAGGTAAGTGGTAGTAATACAAGTAATTATAATGATGAAATAACATTAAATAAGAATAATGATTATATAGCTGAAAATGGGGTATCTAAGGATGATACGGTAAATAACAGTGGTGAAATTAAAAACGTGGTGTTAGAGTGTAAGGTTGTGAGCAAAGAAAGCGTTGATGAGGCTATAAGTGTGTGTGTAGAGAGGTTAAATGGGCAAAGGGCAGATGTTCCCCAAGTTTATGGTGAAACAGTTTTCACAGGTGTTTAATGAGGACAGAGTTTCCTCCGGTATTTGTATAGAAGACAAGGTGTCTTCAGTTTGTC
The DNA here is from genome assembly GCA_034769895.1 of Magicicada septendecula. Taxonomy (NCBI): domain Eukaryota; kingdom Metazoa; phylum Arthropoda; class Insecta; order Hemiptera; family Cicadidae; genus Magicicada; species Magicicada septendecula. Next base: position 50,749,398 of record CM068369.1, read on the forward strand.
ACTGTATTTTTTGTGATTTACCTGGTAAAGCCAGTAGAGGTAATAAATATTTAATGGTGCCCTTTGCATGGAATGGGAGAGTTCAGTATGGTTATGAGAGGTGTTGTAATGAAAGAGAGAGAGAAATAAAAATTTTTGAGATTAATAAAGGTTATGAGATGTTGGTGCAGGTGTTAGATATTGAGAGATGAAGAAGGTGAATTGCATTATGAAACAGAGAGAGAGGAATATTTGAATAAGACTGTTATAAATGATGATAAAATAATTGACTGGGTATTGAGACAATTTACTAACGGAGACTGGACAAAATTAATTGATCGTGACAGGTTGTATGAAATAATAAATGGTATGATGAAGAACTTAGAACTAATGGTTTATGAAAATAATAATAATAAACTCAAGGTAAACATAAGTAATTCAGTCTACAAATATGTTAGATATCTATTTGACGATGGAGGTTAGATTAAGAAATCGGAGGAATTCCAGGAATGAACCATTCTTTGTTATGAAAGTTGCTAAACAGCATAGGGGGGGGAGGTATTTCCAGAACTAGGCCTCTTTTGATTGAATGTGCATAATCGTAAATAGCGGGTACTGTATTCTATTTTCGTAGTTTAGTTGACTTTGGTCGGTCATTGTCTTTGGTCACTCACTCGAACAAGTGCTTCTGTGTGCGTATTGCGATAGTACGCATTACGAGCTTACTTTTAAATAACAGTGCAGTTATTTTAACTAGTGATTTTATATTTGTCAGTACAGTACAGTACTTCAGTGTTTACAGTTTAAAGTGAAGATTTGTAATTACGTAACTTTTTCACAATTTTTTAACACCAATTTTTTTTATAAATGGCCCCTCGAAAAGTTTTAAGCCGAAGTGAAAAAATAAAAATTATCGAGTACGCGACGCGAGAAAATTGTGGTGTTCGTAAAATTGCGAAACATTTTAAAATTGGTAAAACTTGTGCGGCTGAAATTATTGAAAACAAAGATAATATTTTAAATAATTTTCAGAACGGAAATTATAATGTTCGGCGAAAATTTGTTGGACCTGGTCTGGGTACAACAATTGATAAAGTAGTTTTTGAATGGTTTCAGCGGGTAAGAGCCCAAAAAATCCCCATTTCTTGACCAATGCTTCAAGCAAAGGCTCTTGAAGTCTCTAAGGAATTAGGGGAAATTGATTTCAAAGCTTCTAATGGCTGGTTAGAAAAATTTCGAAACAGGCATTCTATTTCTTTTAAGGCAATCTCGGGTGAAGCAGGTGGAGTGAATGTTAATGTTGTAAATGAGTGGATACAACATTTGCCAAATCTACTGTCAGCCTATTTGCCGGAAAATGTTTTTAATGCAGACGAAACAGGTCTGCTTTTTCGAGCCTTACCGGATAAAACATTATGACTAAAAAATGAAACGTGTAGTGGCGGAAAAGTCGCTAAAGAACGCTTAACGATTTTATTGTGTGCCAGTATGACCGGAGAAAAATTGATGCCTTTAGTTATTGGTAAGGCAGCTAGACCTCGGTGTTTTAAAGGACTTGATATTGATAAGTTTCCTGTAGAGTGGGCGAGCAATAGTAAATCGTGGATGAACGAACATCATGAATTCGTGGCTAGAAAAACTTGATAGATTAATGCAACGTAAAAATCGCAAAATAGTGCTCTTCATCGATAATGCTGCTTGTCACCAACGATTAACGCTGCAAAACATTGAACTCGTCTTTTTCCCACCTAATGTTACCGCAACATCACAACCACTAGATCAAGGGATCATAACAAATTTTAAGCACAAATACCGTAAGCTAGTTTTAATGCATTTGATATCCAACATAAGTGAAACCACAACACAGCAAGATTTGGTGAAAAAAATAGATGTTCTTCAGGCCGTAGGATGGATTGATAAAGCATGGAAGGCCGTCACAGAAAGTACCGTTGTTAACTGCTTCAGAAAAGCGTCTTTTTGCAAAGATCTTATCCACTGTGAACCAAAGGAAGCAGTACAGGTTCACGAAGACTTCACACAATTTGAAAGCCAATTTAATTCATGCAATTTGCAAGAATATCCTGAAATCGACTCCAGCTTAGCTACCGAGGACACAAGCACTCAGGTGAGATGCCGTTATGTTATCATGTTACTGTATTCGTGTTCAATGTAGGCAGTACCATACTGTAAATTTTGCTTGTTTACGGTGTAATGATTATCCTTACAGTAGGTTTACTTTTTTCTTTCATATGCCCTTAGATTTCCAACCTGATCAATACTGCAACAAATGTTGATGATGATAGCGAACAAGAGGAAGAAATTGAAACTAACGAAGATACACATAATCTTTTAACACCTACCAAAACACGCTACAAGGACTAAACGAGCTTAAAAAGTTTTACAAATTTAAGAATGATTCAAACGGTTTAAATATGATCTGCGATTTAATTATGCACACTGAAGAACAAATTGTAAAATTAAAATTCTCTAAACAAACTAGTTTGACAGATTTTTTCAAATGGCAATAATTTTTTGTAAAAGACTGCAGTTGTATGATTTTCTATAAACTTAATAATACTGTATTTTAGTATTTTTTTATTATACAGTAGTACAGTACATCATAAACCACGTACTGTTATTTTTTCATATTTTGCTTTAAGAATCTGTTAAATAAAAATGTTAAATTGAGAAATAAATTAATTATTAGTACAGTAAGAGTAAAATTGCATTTTCATACTTCATTTAACATTTCCTTAATTATGTTAAACAATTTTGAAAACTTTGTCACTCCCCATAGCCGGACACTCCCCTTATGCGGACAAAATTTATTTCACGGTAAGTGTCCGGACAAGGGAGGTTTCACTGTACTGTATTGTATTTACAAGACATCAAAATATTATAGGGTCATACACAATATTAACAATAAAACTTACACTCTTTAAAAGATGCTGCTGTATTGAAGACACAATGTGTATTAGTCTTCATATCATAGGCTACAGTATTAAATGAAACTTATTAACTTCCAAAATAAACTGTAACCACACACACACATACACACACACACACACACACACATGCGCGTGCACATAGCTTAATAAATAAACAGACTCATGAGGGTTCTCTCCTCAGTGTCACAAACTCGCTTAAGAATGGGTAAACTAAAAATACATTAAGCACTTCACATAATAAAAAAAAAACAATTATTACATGATTACCATAGGCTACAAAAAAGTTTTACACAATTTTAGTACAACAATTTCTGTTCTTGTTAGAATATCAGGAAACTAAACTCAATCAATGGTTGCATAAATGATACAAATTATGCTTATTAATGTAGTCTACGATACTGTACTTATATGTTACTGTAAAAGTGCAAAGTAAGGTAAATCTTAAGATCTACCGGTATATCCTAAGATTTACCGTTTTTATGATGTAAATGTCCGAAGATCCTTTTAAAATTGTAATGGTACAAACATTTATTAAATATTACTTTCTTATATAATCTGTAAGTTCCCAAAATGTTTGCATTTCAGACTTTTACCAACAGTTAGTGGTAAATATCAAGATTTACTGCTGCATTGTGGTAAAAGCTGCACTCGTTGATGTAACCACTACAGCAAGCAGGACAGTGAAGCGCTTTCAAAAGAGAGCCCCCAAAGGACTTCAAAAACAAGTAGAAAAAAATGACAGTTGTCTCTTGTAAAAAAGTAACTAAACTTTCAGTTGGACAGAATGTGAGAGTCAAAGTGCCAGATGTAGCCTGGCCAAAGGTGTACTGAGTATTGAAAATGACAAATGTTATCAACTTGGTACCATAATTGCCAAACTTACATCTTTATACACAAGAAACCAGTTCACGCTATGTACAGAAAATTTTATTAGCATTGCAGAAGTAGACAGTGAAGAGGTTACTGTTTGAGAAGTGATTAATGAATTATCTTTAGTTGGAGGACAAGTCTTCAAAAAATGTAATTGTTTAAAAAGTGTACTACGAAGAAGTGTTTGTGCAAAGCCTCCTCTTTGTTGTGCAATCTAAATGTCATAATAGTCAACCCTCCTGCAACAAGTAATTTTTCATTTTTTATGACTTTATTTTACTTTTATTAGTCTATTCATTTTCATTTATTTGTATCGATTAATTATTGGACTAAAAAACGAGTAAAAAGGACTCGTATTTGTTTTCATCAGTAAGATTATATTTTCACAAAATAGTTAAAAAGTTTTTAAATGATCTTTTTTCACAAAATGGTTAAAATGGTATTAAATGTTCTTTTTTTTAAGTAAGCTTAGTTAATTATATCAATTTTTATATTTTTGGTTGTAGGTTTTTTTAGTAGTTTTACAATTCATTGTACATCGTGTAACGGGACGAACTATGGGGATTTATTTTAATTCCATCATAATTGTAATAAGTGGAGTCACCCACACTGTGCCCCGGTTTTGATAACCAAAGCTTAACTTTTGTAAACACCCAGTCTGTGAATAAGCCACGTGAAGTGCAACGTAATCTGGAGCATCGGAATGTGTACGAGCGCGTGTGTGCCGACTTGGCAGAATGAAAGTCACGCACGGTTTTCCTTGCCACCGTCTACGATAGTACGAGAAATAACGAGACGTAGAGAGACGCTCGTCCGCCAATCAAAAACCAAGTAGCCAAGCTCAGAGTGACTCTCGCCATTGTTGAGACAAAGCAGTCGGCGTCTAAACTCGGAACCGAGCGCAGATGCGTTAGCGCGCGGTTCACAAAAAACCGTACTCAAAAATGTAATCAACCATCAAAATGTGTCTGTAACTATACGGAAATCATGGTAGTGTGAAATATCATCGACGAAAAGAGTGTTAAAATTAAAAACCCAATAAAACAACTTCCGGAACATTTACGCAAAACGCTGGCGGACAACATGCAGCGGAACCAGTGAGCAAGTGCAGTAAGAATACCTGATGTCAATATTTGGCCAACAATTAGAAAAGAAAGAATTTCATTTTAAATTTGTAAAAATGGTCCATTATAATGGGAGCGGGAAGATAAAAAAGGAGTGACAAGTATGAAAGAGAGAGTGAAGTAAAGTACTGGATAGCCTTCTAATAGAAACCTATACAGGTTATAAGTAAGTTAACATATATTATTAAAAGATGTATCAGAGATAAACTTTTGATGAAGAAAGCAGATAGAGATGTTAAAGTATGATAAAGTTAGTAAATTTTATAAAGACGCTGTTTCTGGAAAGCCGCAGACGGTAAGTTCCAATATATTTGATTGAACAACACGTGGCTTGGTACTAAACATTTGGGATTTATTCCTTTTAAACATAAAGTTAGTAAATAAAGGAATTGGTTTAAAGGTGATAAATGAGAGTAGAGATTTATTACGTAACGAAACCCAATAACCATTCTTACAGGTCACGAGTTCGCATATAGGACCCTGGATCCCTGTGAAGATAAGAATTTTGGAAGTTGACAGTATTTGAATATTTTATGTTTACAAATTTTATTAATTAAAAGTGTAGAGTAACAATCGCTAAATAAAAATTAATTTAGAAACGAGCAGTAGTGTAATGAGTTATTTTTTGTCTCCTTTCTTCATGCGTTTTTACGGAAATTATTAATTTTTAAACAAATTATTAACTACAAATTTCTTTAAAATTAAAAATATTACGCTTTTACCACAATGCAGTGGTAAATCTTGACATTTACCACTAACTGCTGGTAAAAGTCCGAAATGCAAACATTTTAAAAGGATATTCAGACATTTACCATCACAAAACAGTAAATCTTAGAATATACCGGTAAATCTTAAGATTTACCTTACTTCGCATGTTTACAGTAACATACTGAGAGTATAAAGATAGTAGTTTATAAAAAAAAACATGACACTATAACTTTGAGTTTTTTGTGATATGAAATGAATTTTGTTTCCAGAAATTTGTGTTAAGTCAAACTCATGTTAATTTGAGGTTTTTCTGTGAGTAGTTAAGAAAATTCCACATAACATACAACTGCTAGCAACTAGTAACATCAACTACTATTTTTACAGCATCGTATGTGCATTTGCATTTAAAAACATCAAGTTAGATGACATAGCAAAACAAGTACAAAAAATATTACCTCAAAATGTTTACTAGCATCTTTGGAAAGACTGACATTTGTAATTGCTACAGGAACTTTATAGTTATTTGTAATTTGGAATGGTCTTGGTGGTATCTGGCCAGAATCTGATCTAAATCTAGTAGCTTTATAATCAAATGACAAACCACCCTCCAAAACGGTTGCTGTATATGGTATTACTAACTTATGTCCACTTTGTTTGCTTTTTACTACTATCCGTCCAGAAGTATGGCCAGTTTCTAATGCTGCTTTCCCTACAACAAATGTTCATAACACACAGATTTTAAACCAACACCAAAATTCTGTCAACAACCGTTTACATTTTACAAAAATTAAAACAGATTAAAACAGCTGCTACCCAAAAGTTCTTACACTTACTTTGTTCTGTACACACTAGTAGTTACTTGAAGTATCACTCTGGAAACAGAGTAGCATGTATTGTTCCCTAAGTATAGCAAACCTGAAAGCTAAGGCATATGCACAGAAACCAGTTTCTTCATGGACAAGTCCACTTTGAAATTGTGAATGGTACTACCTCAGTCTATACATTATTACTACACGGCTATGTTAACATTGGATTTGGAGAGGGGAAGCATAGCAGCACTGGCACTGCAAGTTGTGTGGGGAGACTGTACGTTCTTCTACCGTGCTTGACGTTTGTACAGTCAAAGTAAAACTCATATGCAAACTTGAAAATTTAACCTTCCAAAAATTACAGTAAGACCACTAGAATACTTAAACTTTGTCCCTTGTTATTCTACATCATTTCAAATATCTCACTTTGTAACACGAACACACACAAATATTAGCCTATACTTGTAATACAAATCAACACTCACGATATTCACAGCTGGGAAACGTACATTCGAAAGACAAACTTTTGAGTATGACTGTAGACTGCTCGGTAGTGTGAGACAGGCTTGCACATTTGTCTCTAAACTCCCATAGTTCACATTTTTTCTGCATCCTTTGTTAAATTTGTCTAGTAGTACCTCAGCTTATTATTAATTATGTTGTTGCTTTACAGTTCATTTTAATAGTTTAAACGGAACTATTCATGCTAGCTTTAGCACATTCTTGAGCGAGTATGAAGGCTTTTTATTAATGTCTTGCATATCTTTACAATAAAAATAAATAATTATAAAACAAACTGTAGAGAAATAATAGTAGAATATTAGTTCTATTATGATAAAAAATGCGCAGGCATGTGGATGCGCTCGTGTGTTTTTGTTTGGAATAATAATAAAATAAAGTAGAATTTGAAACGAACAAAATTATTAAAATTTTGATTATCGCATGTTATAACTATACCTTTTTCCTATATTTACAATAAAAGGCTGTTTTGCCAGCTGGTAAAACATAAATGATCTCTCTGCCGTTTGTCTGTTATTTTTACATTAGAAAATGGTGGTGGTATGTATGGGGGGAGGGGAGAGAGAGACTCTCATAACAACAGTTCTCTTCTCGCATCTCAAAGCGACACATCACGATTCCCCTCTGACCATAAGCATTTCGTGCATTTCCATGCCCCTTAACTTTCAATTTTGCTAAAATATTTGTTCACTTTGTGAACTTTGATAATATTGTATTTCGGGTGTTTCACAATAACCTACATGAAGATTTAAAACAGTAACATATTTGTCTCTCAATAGCTCTTTGATGTTTGTCTATCAAACATTCAAAATATCCTTGTTAATTAACATGTCTAAGTAAAATGCAAATATTTTAGTATATCACCTTACCAGTCACTGTAAAAACATTTGTGACACATTGACTCTTATAACTGATTTATACGAGTTACTCATAATAGTATGTTCTTAAATATTATGTAACGCTCACTATTAAAGTGTTAATAAATATGTTAATAAACATAAGTGTTTTGTAGTTCAGTTTGTTTATGAACTTCAATTCTTTTAATATCATTCATATTATGTATTAGATACAATTCAAAAATTAATTCAGCCTGTTTCACAAGTTTATTTAATGTACCTGCTGATCAGCTATAAATAAAATTACTTCAAACTATATCAACTACTACTGGAATTTATATTTATACTAGGGGAATACCCGTGCTTCGCTACGGAGTTTCACGTTGTACGTAATGAAAATGTTAGTTTAATTAATAAAGTTCAATTAAAGTAGGTTTCTTAAAAATAAATAGCTGTTGCCCACGACTTCGTTCGCGTGGTCTTCAGTTTAATGCGATAATATATTTATGACAGAATCTATTCTATTGGGTTGCCATAGTAACCAAATCTAATAGTTTGGGGGACCCCAAAGGACCCCCCAGAGGATCGTATCGAAAAAACACCTGTCCTATGTTGGTTCTCCCGTTGCGTAAAATATTTGTGCCAAGTTTGGTTGAAATCGGTCTAATAGTTTAGGAAGAGATGTGCAAGACCCCAAAGGACCCCCCAAAGGATTGTATCGAAAAAAACACTTGTCCTATGTTGGTTCTCCCGTTGCGTAAAATATTTGTGCCAAGTTTGGTTGAAATCGGTCCAGTGGTTTAGGAGGAGATGTGGAAGACCCCAAAGGACCCCCCGAAGGATCATATCGAAAAAACATATCCTATGTTGGTTCACCCGTTGCGTAAAATATTTGTGTCAAGTTTGGTTGAAATCGGTCCAGTGGTTTAGGAGGAGATGTGGAAGACCCCAAAGGACCCCCCGAAGGATCATATCGAAAAAACATATCCTATGTTGGTTCTCCCGTTGCGTAAAATATTTGTGCCAAGTTTGGTTGAAATCGGTCCAGTGGTTTAGGAGAAGATGTGGAAGACCCCAAAGGACCCCATCGAAAAAACACCTATCCTATGTTGGTTCTCCCTTTGCGTAAAATATTTGTGCCAAGTTTGGTTGAAATCGGTCCAGTGGTTTAGGAGAAGATGTGGAAGACCCCAAAGAACCCCCAAAAGGACCCCATCAAAAAAACACCTATCCTATGTTGGTTCTCCCTTTGCGTAAAATATTTGTGCCAAGTTTGGTTGAAATCGGTACAGTGGTTTAGGAGAAGATGTGGAAGACCCCAAAGAACCCCCAAAAGGACCCCATCGAAAAAACACTTATCCTATGTTGGTTCTCCCTTTGCGTAAAATATTTGTGCCAAGTTTGGTTGAAATCGGTACAGTGGTTTAGGAGAAGATGTGGAAGACCCCAAAGAACCCCCAAAAGGACCCCATCGAAAAAACACCTATCCTATGTTGGTTCTCCCTTTGCGTAAAATATTTGTGCCAACTTTGGTTGAAATCGGTACAGTGGTTTAGGAGGAGATGTGGAAGACCCCAAAGAACCCCCCAAAGGACCCCATCGAAAAAACACCACTAATTCAGAAACCTTCGCGGGCGTGCGCACAACAACTCACCAAACTTTCATTGCAATCCGATGAATGGTATAGGAACGCATACGGGACAATCAAAGAAACATTCATTTTTATATATAACTAGCGAGTACCCGGCATGCGTTGCAATGCCACTCAAAGAAAGAAAGTGTTTGTATATATATAATATATAAAGACTTCGTTCGCGTGGTCTTCAATTTAATGCGATAATATATTTAGAACAGAATCTATTCCATTGGGTTGCCATAGTAACCAGATCTAATAAGTTAGTTTTTAAGACTCCAAAGGACCCCCCAGAGGATCGTATCGAAAAAACACCTGTCCTATGTTGGTTCTCCCGTTGCGTAAAATATTTGTGCCAAGTTTGGTTGAAATCGGTCCAGTGGTTTAGGAGGAGATGTGGAAGACCCCAAAGAACCCCCAAAAGAACTCCATCGAAAAAACACCTATCCTATGTTGGATCTCCCTTTGCGTAAAATATTTGTGCCAAGTTTGGTTGAAATCGGTCCAGTGGTTTAGGAGGAGATGTGGAAGACCCCAAAGGACCCCCCGAAGTATCATATCGAAAAAACACATATCCTATGTTGGTTCTCCCGTTGCGTAAAATATTTGTGCCAAGTTTGGTTGAAATCGGTCCAGTGGTTTAGGAGAAGATGTGGAAGACCCCAAAGGATCCCCCAAAGGACCCCATCGAAAAAACACCTATCCTATGTTGGTTCTCCCTTTGCGTAAAATATTTGTGCCAAGATTGGTTGAAATCGGTCCAGTGGTTTAGGAGAAGATGTGGAAGACCCCAAAGGACCCCGTCGGAAAAAACACCTATCCTATGTTGGTTCTCCCGTTGCGTAAAATATTTGTGCCAAGTTTGGTTGAAATCGGTCCAGTGGTTTAGGAGAAGATGTGGAAGACCCCAAAGGACCCCATCGAAAAAACACCTATCCTATGTTGGTTCTTCCTTTGCATAAAATATTTTTGCCAAGTTTGGTTGAAATCGGTCCAGTGGTTTAGGAGGAGATGTGGAAGACCCCAAAGGACCCCCCGAAGTATCATATCGAAAAAACACATATCCTATGTTGGTTCTCCCGTTGCGTAAAATATTTGTGCCAAGTTTGGTTGAAATCGGTCCAGTCGTTTAGGAGAAGATGTGGAAGACCCCAAAGAACCCCCAAAAGAACCCCATTGAAAAAACACCTATCCTATGTTGGTTCTCCCTTTGCGTAAAATATTTGTGCCACGTTTGGTTGAAATCGGTCCAGTGGTTTAGGAGGAGATGTGAAAGACCCCAAAGGACCCCCCGAAGGATCATATCGAAAAAACACATATCCTATGTTGGTTCTCCCGTTGCGTAAAATATTTGTGCCAAGTTTGGTTGAAATCGGTCCAGTGGTTTAGGAGGAGATGTGGAAGACCCCAAAGGACCCCCCAATGGACCCCGTCGAAAAAAACACCTATCCTATGTTGGTTCTCCCGTTGCGTAAAATATTTGTGCCAAGTTTGGTTGAAATCGGTCCAGTGGTTTAGGAGGAGATGTGGAAGACCCCAAAGGACCCCATCGAAAAAACACCTACCCTATGTTGGTTCTCCCGTTGCATAAAATATTTTTGCCAAGTTTGGTTGAAATCGGTCCAGTGGTTTAGGAGGAGATGTGGAAGACCCCAAGAACCCCCCATAGCACCCCATCGAAAAAAATTCATAAACCTTCGCGGGCGTGCGCACAACAATTCACCGAAGTTTCATCGCAATCGGATGAATGGTATAGGAACGCATACGGGACAAAGAAAGAAAGAAAGAAACAAACATTCATTTTTATAGATATAGAAGATTTCCTGGAACCCGATCGCAGCGCCACCTACCGGGTCCAATTGTGAATCTAAACCATCCAGGGACCCACTCAAACACACACAAAATTTCATCAAAATCGGTCCAGCCGTCTAGGAGGAGTTCAGTGACATACACACGCACACACGAAATATATATATAAAGATAATTATCTTGTTCATTTATACTGATATGTGAACAGCAGTTAACATTATTCAGTCTTACACACTTCTTATTTTTATAATATTTCACATAATAAAATATAAAAATCATCCTTACATTATGCTGATTATAGACTGACTATAATTATATATTCCATGGTTATATATTGTCAAGAAAAAAATTCATGAAACAAAACTTACTATTCATACAGTTGTAGTAATGTAATAATATATACTGTATACACACCAACAGTACGATTTATTAATGCTGTTGACACTTATTACATGTTAAATTTTGAAAATATATTACTATACTCTGTTCAAAGAAGGGAAAGCCTTGATTTTATACTTTACAACTTTAACAATATCCAAGATTAAAAATAAACAAATATATCATTGTAACACTGATTTAGTTCTCTACCTGAGCGTGTATTTTTATATTGGGGTTTTCTGTTATTTATAGTGCAGTGAAATCCAAAAGTCACAGTTTTTTCTTCCTTCTGATACAAGCGTCAAATTTGTACATTACTGTGAATAAACCAACCTACATAAAAATAAAGCCTAGAGTGTGATTTGTATATGAGCAAATCCATGGAAAATTCCCTTAAGTTGTAAAATGAGGTGGAGAAATAGTTTGTACCACACTTTTCTAAGATGGACTGTAATGGGGCAAACTAAGAGGGTTTGTAATTTCAGGAATTTCATTTTAACAATCTGTAGCAAACCATGCTAGGCAACACCTTTAGATTACCAAATGTGTGACTTTTGTGAATACCCGGTAGTCAGTTCGGTGCAATGCTGTGCAAGGTACGACAAAAATTAGAACAATGGAATGTGTAAGAGCGCGCGTGTGTGGCGCCTTTTGCGACATGTGCTCAGAGGACACGGAAAATATGTAACCTTCAACCCAAAATTCATAACGGAAGTAAGGCAAATTATTCCCGCTCGCTGCATTTAAACCAATCACGGAACGAGTTGACGGCAGCAGCCAATGCCTAACGCCTGGCATGTGGGCAACCAAGCACGAGGTTCGCACAGTTCGTCACCAGTAGCCAAAAAGTATAGTAGACAGTACAGTAACAGTCTCTGTTAAAAAATGTCGGGAGGCCGGCGTGTGTAAGTACACGCGCCCTGCCCCAACATAGTGTAAAAGAATACTTAAGTTCGAATAACCAAAACAGGTCGGGGTGTCTTAGTCAAAGTGAACGTACCGGCCGGTAATGGCGGACCGCTGTGGATGGCACGGGCAGATGAAAACGACAGAAAAGTAGCTATATCGATTTGAATCAATAATGAAATAAATACCAATGAGCTCAGTAAATAAAAGGGGTTTAAAATATATATATATATAAATTTGTAAACAGAATGTGTGTGTGGGGGGGGGGTAAATTACTGGCTTGTCGTAGAAAATAAGGTTATAACGTATGGTAGTTTTTGAAATTGTGTTTTAAAGAAAAGAGAGAGATTTTAAGCTTGGTTCATAAAAAATAAAACAAGATTTGGTCTTATAAATAATGTGTTAGGCTTAGTCATTTTGCCTGTAACCATTTCCTATACTTTGTGCTGAAAAACTCGTCTAATGTTCCGGGGAATTTTCTGAATTATGGGAAGTCAGATAGCTAAATTGTTCCAGTGTTCTTAATTAAGGTAAAGTGTAAAGGTTTCCATATCTATCCTTTTAAAGATATTGGTGGCGGCCCTGAAGTTCTGATGGTGTTTGGAATAAGGTAAGTTTGCGAGAAAAGATCGCAAGCTAGGTAAGATTCTGGTAGGGTATATTTATATTAAAAATGTTTGTTTCGTTACAGGACTTTCAGGTTCTTTTAACAGTTCTAAAGATTGTATGTTAACGGTTCTATTAATGTTAAAGATTCTATGTTTATAAAAAATGAATCGGTAGGTCTGACAAATTTTGTTTTTACATTTATTTCGACCATAAAAATTATAATTTTTAAAATATCATAACTTGGCCAAAAACTGCCAGATTTCGATGCAAAAAGGGGCATTTTAAAGCTTAAAATCCTAACGTTAAATCGCCAAAGTACCATTAAAAAGTTTAAAAGTTTACTGGTTAATTATATTAGTCATAACTAATCAGTCATTACTGATCAAACTAATCATAACTAATTAAAATCTTACCACTGTAAATTAGAAAAACATTTGCTGAGTATTTCATAATGCTTTAACTATACTTCTATTAGGCTTTTTCATCATTTTACAAAATTTGCTTGTTTTTATATACAAAAAATCAAGACCAAGGTACATATGGCAAATAAAAAAGAGAGGCATACAGTACGCTTTCTAATGTAATTAAAAGTTTCTACAAATTTACAAGATACAGTTCTAGAATGTATATAGAAACAAAATACAAAATCATATTTCATAAATTACACACTTTCTTGCAGTTTTATTAGTGTGTTGATATTGTAACGTCTCGCGAAATCGAGTACTCCTCTCGCGTCTTTATCGGTTACAAAATTTGTTATTTATTGGTGTTATATGCCTTCAAAATCGAGTGTGTGTGGTTATGAAAGAATATTGAATGATTTTCTTAAATTTGTTTGTATTAAATCAATACCGTTGTTTGAAAATAGGTAGGAGAGAGAGTAAAGAGAGTCAAAGAGAATTACTCTCTTTGTATACAATCGAGTATTTTCAATTTTTTCCACTCGTGGCATCAGCTGTTTTCTCCTTTTACGAACCCGTTTGAGGTTAACTTACTTTCGTAGTACGTAATAATTTCTTGATGACCGGACTGATTCCCTTTCTCTTCTCGATTTTTCTTATTACCTGTAACCAACTACCATCTACTAGAAATAATACACATTTTATTATTTAAACGCAAGGCATTCCTTGACTTTATTTAATATTTACATGGCACTATGGTCTCCCAAAACATGAATTGACAATCGATTACTTCACAAATCACAGTGTTACTTCGATCTTAAGTTTACTAATATATAACACATAACAAATGTTTTTTATTACAGTTTTAATAAATAAAAAGAAATAATTAATTAATTTCCCAGGGTTATTTAAGGTTCTTTCAACTTTGAGGAAGTCAGAAATGCATATGGGTCTGTATCAAACTTTACATTAATTATTTTAAAATTTGTATAATCTGTATCATTCAGTTGATTTTTTGACCGCTAGAGCGCAAACTACGTTTCTTCACTGCAAAACAGACACTAAGAGTAATGGCTGCCGGCACGTTATTAGCAAGACCACATTTTGCTGTTTTTTGGTTAATTAAAATAAAGTTTATGTTCACCTTGTTTTCAGATGACTTTAAAGAGATGGTGCTGTTTCTAGTGTTCTAGATTTATAGTTGAGGTGTAATTTAGTTCAATTTTAAAAGGAAGCGATCTCACCCAACGATGTTGAATTTCTGTAGACTAGGCTCGAAAGTGGATAGCTGACTTTACACTTTCCATCAATTTGCTGGCGTGAATTATTCTGTTCCAAGGATGTCTAGGATGTAGTGGATATCACTCATTAAATTTATTAATTTTGTAATGGTTAGTTCCGAATAGTAGTTATACTTTTCTTAATTTTTACAGGACATTACATTTGTTTCAACTTCTCACATTGAATACCATTTAAACAATCAATCAATTTCTTGTTAGCTAGTTACTCCTAGTAACCAATAAATTTATGGTTTTTTATTTGCTAATCTAGATACCTTTTAGTATATAGGCTAATAATAATTATTATTTCATTTCTTCTTTTAGAAAAAAATAATCCTTTACAAATTTTAACTATAATCAAATTTAATTTATTTACGGGTTTTCTTTATATCTTTACTTAAACTTGTCTACTGGTATTTTATAATTTAATTCCTGTTATTTTAGTTTATTTATGACTTATAATTCATTTAAGGTATCCTTACTCTACACTACTTTTTACATGCCATCTCTCTAACATATTATTATTTGGCCATTATTATTATTTTATATATAACCCTGGAGTCCTTTAACATATAAACAAAATAATTATAATAAACAAAAATATTAATTCTAGTTATAATGCCTTTGTGGCCTACACAATACAAAACTACAACAACTTGTCAATAGTATCATAGTCTATTGCTATAATACTGCCTTTTTCATCTTCAGCACAAATTTGTGAGATGCTCTTTTTAAATGTTTGACACTTTCACCTATCATACTATGTTCCACTTTGTACACTGCACTTTTATGATTACACTTAGTATTGTTTACAGTATTTACAGTGTTTTTAGAGTACAAAGGTTCTCATAGTTTGATACATAATCCCCATTTCTGACTTTTAAAATGGGTGATTACTGGTTTTTACTCTTGTAATTATTAAATCCTCCTTTATTTATTTATCCTATTTGGGCAGGGGTTATGTAACGTTACATAAAGCTCCCCCACTAGAACAGATTTATTTTTTATTTACTTTTTAAAATTAATTGTTGAATTCTTCAATCTTCTCCTTCCTGTATTAATCTTCATAATATATCTTTATTTCTGCTTGGTTATACACCCCTTTCATTTTCTTATTGTTAATAGATTTAATTTCATATGTATTATTTCCTTTCACCTGGGTTACTAGGTATGGCCCGGTATAAAGTAAAAGTAATTTCCTTGCAATACCCTCTATAGAACTGGGTAGTTGTCTATTTTTTATTAGCACCTTATCCCCTACTTTGTATGGGTTTATTCTTTTCTTCTTTCCAGTTTCCTTTTTATATAGGAGTTCAGCTTTATGCAGTAACCTGTTATGCATTTCGATATTATTGAATCCTACTCTCTCTCCTGGAGGAAAATTTATTAATGATGTGATTTCTCGGGGTGGTGGTCTTTCAAACATTACTTGATAAGGGCTGGTTCCGATAGTGTCATGGTATGCCCAGTTAAGGAAGGTTTCTGCTGGTTCAAGGTACTGGCTCCATTTACCGTGTTCTTGGTGACAATAGGTCCGCAAAATTCTACCAACTTCCCTCAAGACGCGTTCTGCCGCATTACTATTCGGGTGATATACTGACGTTTTATATGTTCTTATGTCAAATTTCAACAATTCCTCTTTCCACTTCTTTCCTCTAAACTGTGTCCCATGATCCGTTACTATGGTTGCAGGTTTTCCCACTTCTGGCAGGTACTTCTGAATAATAACTTCTAAAATTTTCTTTGTGGTAGCTCTACTGATTGGATAGAGTTTTGTATATTTGGTATAATGATCGAAAATAATTATTATATATTTAAATTTATGTCTCCCTCCACTTCTGGGAAAAGGTCCACATATATCTAAGAAGGTTTTTTCAAGTTTACCGTTGGATGTTATTGTAATCATAGCTCCAGTTTTTTTTTTCATTATTTATTTTTACTAATTGGCATATTTTGCAGTTTCTCAATACTAATCTTACTCGCTTATTTATTGCTTTTATATAACAATGTTCTGATAAAGCTTTAATAACCTTGAGTGGTCCCATGTGACCATATCTTTCATGGTAGTCCTTTATTATGGCTCTACTTCAGTTACTTCGGGTACATACATTTTCCACACATGATCCTCAATGGTTGGACGAATGAAAAGGATTTCTTCATAAACACAGAAAAATGTTGTTATTATAGGATCCTTTTGTAGTATCCTGTCTCTAATTTTTATTAATTTGGTGTCCGTTTCTTGATCTATTTTTAGTTTACTATGTTAACAAACGGCTTTTTACTACACATATAAATACATAAATATGCAAAACAATATGTACTTATGGTACTTACCACGTGTTGATCACACTTCCGTAGACACATGCTACCCACACATATCTGTTTTATACCCAGGGTCCAAAGTTCTTTAAGTGAAAGTGCAGAAACATTGGGGTTATATGAAATAATAAAACTGATCACCATTGAAAGGTGTAAAAAACTTTGTTTAATTGTTACTTCCTTTGCATAGTTAATATTTAAAATACAAATGGCGGCTTATACCGCACCTACAACATGGCGGCGAGTTAACTTCCGCTCCTTGTTAATATCTTACGTTTCCAATAATTATTCTCTCTATTACATCAAAAAAACATTTTCTACTGCAGTATTTAATTTTTCTAATATTATCATTGAATCGGGTTATTGAACACGAACCAACGCCTCATCTGAAAAAAAGTGGCCGGCCTGTTTTCTCACAATTTCTATCACTCTCTCTCTCTCATTTCACCTTTAACAATTTTGGTTTACTAAATGTTGCTGTTCATATTATCTCGAGCTCGATTACTTTGTAAAGAAAAAGGTATTATTTAAATGTTGCACTTTCCTGAAATGTTGAGGTTTCCATGTGGTTCAGATGCTGCCCATGGCTCGCCCGATGTTCGGCGTATTTTGATTCTGATTGTCTTATCTTATTGGCACTGACTCTACATTGTTAGGCTGTTATTTAGTTGTTATATTTTGCTGACTTCTACATTTTTTAACTACTGATAAACACTATTTCTGGCCTATTTGACACCAGTACACTTTAATACATGTTTACTTCATGACGACTTGTAGTTGACTGGGCGGATGCAAAGCACATATTTTTCGTATGTGTTAGCGCATCCACATCATTGTCTTTTGTTTCAAATTGGCTCACGCCCTGTTGTCATGTCATTGTTGTTAGGTCATCTTTATATTTTAGTGACGTCCCGCCTTATGGACCAATGAGAATGGATCTTGAAAGTCCATTCCTGACCTTGACAAGGCTTCACACGTCCGCTCCTGACCTTGGAATCGTTTTGCTCTGCTGAAATCTGCGTCGTCGTCTCTTTACAAAGGGAAACAGTCCTACCCACGTATGTGTGTGTAAAACAATAAAATACAATAATTTGCTACCACTCATACCATAATTCCAACATCAGGATTTTCGTACTGTCACAACTAATTATTTCTTGCAACTCTTTCTTCAATTTAACAATGTAATATATTTTTCCAATACTCTCCTGCTCTACTTCAAATGTTCCTTTTTCTAGGTTAATCCGTGACAGTCGGTCTGCTATTATATTCTTTTTCCCCGGGATATATTCCCAATCTAAATTGTATTCTTGAAGTATCAACACCCATCTGGTGAGCCTACCGTGGTTAAGTTTACAGTTTTTTAAAAAAGAGATTGACCAATGGTCGGTCCTTATAGTTACTGGGTATCCCAATATAAATGTACGGAATTCTAAACACGAAAACACAACACTCAACAGTTCCTTTTCAGTCACTGTGTAATTTCGCTCACAACTACTCAGTGCCCTACTTGCGAAACTGATGACCCAATGATTGCCTTCCTCATCTTCCTGATATAATTCCAAGACTAATATTGCTGGCATCACAATTGATGAAAAAACGTTTATTGAAATTTGGGTGATGTAGCATTATGCTATCCAAGAATTTATCTTTTATTATTTTAAAATTATTGTCTTCATTTTCTTCCCATTTCCACTTGTTTTTCTTCGAAAGTAAATATTGGAAATTTGCTGTCACTTCTGAATAACCATGTTGAAATTTCCTGTAATAGTTGCACATCCCCAAAAAAGATTGTAATTGTTTTAAATTTTTTGGTTTCGGAAAATCTTGGATAGCTTTTACTTTTTCAGGTGATGGTTTTATTCCAGTAGCCGACAGAATAAATCCTAAAAATGGTAATTCATGTGTGATAAATTTTGATTTATCTAATTTTAATGTTATATTATGTTGTAATAGCTTATTTAGTACTGTTTCCACTCTATTGCAATGTACACGAAGTAATCAGTATGTCATCGACATATACTGTTGTGAAGTCTAAAACTTCTTTACCCAGAATTTGATCCATACATTGAATGAACACGGCCACAGAATTTACCAATCCAAAAGGTAAACGTTTGAAATGATAATTTCGTCCTTCAAATATAAAAGCGACATATTGTCTACTGTTAGGGTGCAACTCTATCTGCCAATATCCACAGACTGCATCCCAAGTACTCATGTACTTACATCCATAAAATTTTTTCATTATTTCATCAATCTCACCTGGAGACGTGCGGTCGTTAATGAGCATTTTATTCAGCTCCCGAGCATCGAGGCATAATCTTACTTGACCATCTTTCTTTGGTATAGCTGCCAATGGGCTGGTATACGGAGAATTGAATACATGGTATACAATTGGGCTGGTATACGGAGATCCATACATTGAATGAACACGGCCACAGAATTTACCAATCCAAAAGGTAAACGTTTGAAATGATAATTTCGTCCTTCAAATATAAAAGCGACATATTGTCTACTGTTAGGGTGCAACTCTATCTGCCAATATCCACAGACTGCATCCCAAGTACTCATGTACTTACATCCATAAAATTTTTTCATTATTTCATCAATCTCACCTGGAGACGTGCGGTCGTTAATGAGCATTTTATTCAGCTCCCGAGCATCGAGGCATAATCTTACTTGACCATCTTTCTTTGGTATAGCTGCCAATGGGCTGGTATACGGAGAATTGCTTCTTTCAATTATATCTTCCATTATCATCCTTTGAATTTCTTTTCTTCCTGCTTCTTTCAAAGCTTGAGCGATGGGATATGATCTTTTATTAAAATTGACATTGTCTTTGAATTTTAACTCACACAGGAAGTTTTTAGCTTTTCCGGGTGAATCCGAGAATACTGTTCTATATTTATTATAAATTTTTATAAGTTGATGTTTTTCTTCTACACTGATTGTTTCCTGGGCCTGCCTATCTTGAAACTACATGATCTCTTCTATCTTCCCTTGCCACATCTCTGACTCTGTTACTTTAGTATTTTTACCTATGGTTAACCTATTATCCTCCCTAATATAGAATGAGCTCAAACACTGAGGGGCACTTTGGCTACCAATTATCTCAGCCGATAACTCACCTTCTTCTGCGCTCAGTGTAACTTTACCACTGGCCAGATTTATAACTGCAGTGTGTCGCCGTAGCATATCACACCCTATTAATATCCTTAAAGGTAGCCCTTTGGCTACTAAAAATCCCATAGGTATTCCTACCCCACTGTTAGTAACATTCAAAGATACTTGTTTTCTAATTGTTTTATTCTGTTTCCCGGTGGCGCCAATAATTGTTAAATTGTTAATTGGTAATGTAGGTATTCTCTCAGTAGTTAATTCAGTAATCCTGTCAAGCTTTAATTGGTCAATAATTGAAACATTTGCTCCTGTATCAATCATGGCTTCTGCTAATACTCCATTTAATTTTATTCGTATATAAACTATATCATTGTTTGGCGGTGATCCTTTAATTGCTCTTTCTTCCATTAATTCCGCCTGTATATTTTTTAAATAATGGTTTCTGATAATTGTTATTGGGGGTCAAAGGTTGGTAAAGGGTCTCAGAGGCGATCTGGGTTGCTGGTGCCCAGATAGCAACAAAACTCTGAGAAAGGCCCACTGTTTTCTGACGAAAGAGCCAGAGGTTCTAGATGAACTCAGCTCTGCCAACAAATCCTACTCTCACGTCCTCGAAGACTAATTGTAGTCGCGTGACCCCTGGGTGCATGGCGTGGCTGTTTGTGCGCCATGTAGCAAACATGAGAGAGGATGAAGGGCGAGTTTCCAGCGCCCGAAATAATTAACTGGAACAGACCAGCTAAGGTATGGTAACCCCGACAGAAGTGTCCCTGGTCCTCCAGGATGGGGGTTGGTCGTGGAGCTTACGACCCACACCATAAAATATAACTGTAGAGAAACCCAACGACTTGTCAGTGGGAAAGAAGAAGTTGAAGGAAAACATCATGAATGATCCTAATGCTCAAAATATATCCGGAGGTAAAACAGTCCCCCATTCGGATCTCCGGGGTGGGACAGTATTAGGAGAAGCACACATCACGAATCATCGGATTAAGATAAGAAAAAAAGATGACAAATGGAAGCATAAATTGATCATTGGAACGTGGAACGTACAGACCATGCTGCAACCAGTAAAGATGAGGAAAGTTGCTGATGAAATGAACAGATTTCATTTGGATATTATTGCCTTACAAGAGATTAGATGGCAAGGACAAGGAGTGATCGAGAAAAGAGATTTCAAGTTCATTTACAGTGGACCTACAGCAAGAACAGGTCAGTTTGGGACTGGGTTCATAATGAACAAGAAAATATCTGACAGATTGGAATTGAACCAATATCTGATAGAATATGCAAGCTAAGAATGAAAGGCCATTTCAGAAATATAACACTCATATCAGTACATGCACCAACTGAGGATAAATCAGATGAAGAGGAGGACTTTTATGGAAAATTAACAAGAGTGTATGGAGCAGATCCAAAATACGACTTAGTTATCATTCTGGGGGACTTTAATGCTAAGATTGGAAAAGAGAATTTTCTGAAGGGCGTTGCTGGGAAATTCTCCCTGCACAATGAATCCAGTGACAATGGAAGAATGCTTGCAGAGTTCGCTACAGCATGCGGAATGATCATAAAAAGCACCAGTTTTGATCATAAAAGAATCCACTTAGGGACATGGAGAGCCCCTGGGACTGACCTAATGAATCAGATTGATCATGTTCTTGTTAGCAAAAGACATGCAACCTCTGTGGTAGACACTAGAGCAATGAGAGGTCCAAACTATGATACTGATCACTATCTGGTGAGAGCAGTGGTCAGAGAAAAGCTAGCTATGATCCAAAAAGATAAAGGAGAGAAAAGAATGAAATGGGATGTCGATAAACTTAAAGATGGTCAGTGTTGTGGTCAATACCAACTAATGATAGCTAACAAACTTGATAAGGAAATCAATAATATTGAAGAAAAGTGGGCAAACATGAAAGAAGCTGTTATAGAGGCGGCTAGAGAGATAGTAGGTGTGAAAAGGAGAAAACAGTCCGAATGGTTTGATGACGAGTGCAGAGAAGCTATACAAAGAAAGAATGAATACAGAAGAAAAATGTTGGAGAGAAACACTAGACAGAATAGTGACCGATATAGAGCTAGCAGACGCGAGGCAAACCATTTATGTAAGAAGAAAAAAAGAGAATACATGAACGAGAAGGTGCGCAAAATAGAGGAATTATCAGAACAGAAGAAAACAAAAATCCTGTATAATGAGGTAAGAAGTATAAACAGAAGTTACCAACCAAAGCTAAATATCTGCAAAGACAAAGATGGAAAACTAATAGCAGAAGACAGGCTGATCCTCAACAGATGGGCTGAATATTTTGAAGAAATATTAAATAAGCCTGACACAATGGAGACTGTAGAAGAGAATGTAAGAATAGGTCCAGAACCATATGTAGAAACTCCCTCAGTTGAGGAAGTGAGAAGAGCAATTAATCGACTAAAGAACGGGAAAGCGCCTGGCGAAGATCAGCTTAGCCCTGAACTGATCAAAAAAGGCGGTGGAGCACTAACTGCACAAATTCATGATATAGTATGTAGTGTATGGGAGGAAGAGACAGTGCCAAATGACTGGAAGACTGGAGTAATATGCCCAGTTTTTAAAAAAGGAGATAAAACTGTATGCAGCAATTATAGGGGCATAACACTGCTAAGCTGTGTCTATAAGATATTGTCCATGATTCTCCTTGATAGGCTAAATGTATATGCAGAGGAAATCCTAAGTGAACATCAAAGTGGATTTAGAGCCGACCGGAGCACAGTCGATCAAATTTTCGTCATGAGGCAGTCACTCGAAAGATGTTTCGAATATGGTATTGACATCCATATACTGTTTATAGATTTCAGGCAAGCCTTCGATAGTCTAAATCGAAAAATGTTGTGAATAGCATTGGAAGAATTGGGAGTACCTCAAAAGATTGTGAGACTGGTACTGCTCAGTCTGAACGATTTCAGAGGAAAAGTAGTTCTGGGAAGAAGCAAAAGCCGAGATTTTACGGTTGGTACTGGAGTAAAGCAGGGTGATGCATTATCTGCGACCCTCTTTAACTTGGCACTACACTATGCTATAAACAAGATAGACTTCAGAGGACACATCTTCAAAAGGACGAGGCAACTAGGAGCATATGCGGATGATATTGTGCTGGTAGCCAGGAACAAAAATGTATTAAAAGACACCTTTATTGAAATAGAGAGGGAAGTGAGCAGGATTGGTTTGGAAGTCAATGAGGCTAAAACAAAATACATGAAAGTGTCTGCGAAGGAAAATAAAGAACTGCTAGACCTTCACACAGGCCATTACTGTTTCCAAGGAGTTACAGAATTTAAGTACCTAGGTGTTATTCTGAATAATGAAAACCAAGTGAGCAGCGAAATAGTAAATAGAATCATAACCGGCAATAGAGCCTACTATGCAAACCAATCATTACTGAAATCAAAGCTTCTAACTCCAAGAACCAAATTGATGTTATATAAAACACTGATCAGACCTGTTGTTACTTATGCATCCGAGACATGGACTCTCGTAAATAAGGATATAAGTGCACTAAGAATTTTTGAAAGAAGAATTTTGAGACAGATATTTGGACCGGTGAAGGAAGGGAATATGTATAGGATCCGAAATAACGGTGAAATAAATGAGTTGATTGGTGGACAAGACCTGGTGAGACACATAAAATCAGCTAGAATTAGATGGCTGGGACATGTATTCCGTATGAATGTTACGAGGATGCCCAAAACTATATTAAGTGGAACGATACTGGGCAAAAGAAGAAGAGGAAGGCCTCGAAGAAGATGGCAGCAGGATGTGGAAGAAGATCTAAGAAAGATGGGCATTAGGAACTGGAGACTGAAGGCAGTGGACAGAGATGAGTGGAGACGGGTCGTAGCGGAGGCCAAGGCTCACCATGGGCTGTAGTGCTGGAGAGTAGTAGTAGTAGATAATTGTTATTGGTTTCTTTAATTTATTATTAGGACTGTGGTAAATTCTGTGCCCGGTTGTATCTAGCAGTGACGGGCTGTCACTTCTTCTCACTGCTGGTACCCATTTCCCTGACATCCGTCATTATTATTGGATTGTTCAACATTCTCACTATGTTGAGGTTCGTTTGACTGCCTTCTCTCTTCCTCGCTGGTTCTAAATCTCGGTTGTTCTTCGCTCCTACTTCTTACTTCTTTGCGGACCTTCCTCTCTTTGGTATGAGTTGTTTTGATAATTTTGGTTATTATAATTTTGCCCTCTTCCTCGATAATGGTTATTATAGTAATTATTGTTGGCCCTTACATAGTTTACTCTTGGTCGAGTATCCCTGGGTTGTTCGTTTCTCCAATCCTCTGTATTTCCTGATCTCCATCTACTCCTCCTGTAATATGATTCTTGCTCATAGTTCTCTAAGAGGGTTTCCATACCTCCGATTGTCTTTATTTGACCACTTAATCAACCACTGATAATCTTTTCCTCAAAATGATATGCTATCTTAGTTACCAAACACTCCTCTGGGATCTTCGGGTCTAAATACTTCGCCACACATACCTTTCCCAAAAAATAAGCAGTAGGTGTCTGTCCTTTACTGCTGTCATACCTCCCATGACAGATATCGTCTCGAATATTTTGCACTGATTCGGACCAGTACTTCAGCTTGAACAACCTTTTAAAATTTTCATAATCACACACCTCGTTTCGAATTACAGTCCACCAATTGTCATTGATGTTTTTGAAACACTCATCTAGTGTGCCTTTGATCATGTTCCATCGGTTCTCTTTTGACCGGTTTAAAATTTCATCCACTCTTCCTAAAAATTCGAGTGGGTTTCTTCGATAATCTCGAAAGTTTACACTTTCTCTACTATTTTGGATAGTATGTTTGTTAACTCTTATATCTTATACAAATATGATAAACTATTTTTATGTTTTTAATTGTAAATAAAGCAGTACTCACTACACATCTGGTGTAAACATGTGGCTTTATTATCAGCATTAATTTTATCTTTAGGGTCCAGGGCTTCGTTAAGCGAAAGGCAGAGGTAGTCGGGTTTTCGAAATAACCATTTGCACAACATGTAGTTAAACAACTTATGATTTACTTTTATTTTCAATATTTAAAGGTTATGAACAATTGGAGTCATCTCTCATCTAAACAATTAGCAAAATGACGGCTTCATGACTTCCGCCTTTTTACCATGCTTTAACTTCTATACAGCATTTGCTTTTTTCTGGATTTCAATCTTTCACTCAAATGTATTTTAAAACTGCAGTATTGAATTCAAATTTACTTACTTCGTTATACTCATTAAATAAAATATGTGCATAACACGAACCAACGCCTCAGATTATTGTTTTTTAAATGCCGGCAACCATTCACTCTCACTCTCTCATTCGCACATTTCATACATTGATTGTGATTACATTTCGGATTAATAATATTTCTGAGCTCATGTTACTATTTAGAATTTTGAATGTTAAAAGGACTTCCCTGAATTGTAGTGGTGATGGCGTTCCTCGGACATTTTCCATGCTTGGCGGCGGATGTTCGGCCGAACTTTGTGATCTGTCTGTTCTCTTTTGGTTTCACTAAATTTTGCTTAATTCATTTTTTAAACTGTGCACTGACTCTAATGTATGTTTTTGATTACATTTTTACAAAGTTTTTATCACCTCTGCTGGCAATAATTGACCAGCACACAATTGAACGTGTGTACGCTCTGAGTTGGTAATGCAGACTGAGAACGGGTTATACGCAAAATCTGCGTATGTAGTAGTATATATGACGTCACCGTCTTTTGTTTCTACGGCCAACGCCCTGGTTTATACGTTATTGTTGATACGTCATTATCATTTATTAATGACGACACACATTGCTGGCCAATGAGATTTTATATTTAGAGTTTGTCTTCACTTATACCGCCATTGTATGTGTTCGGTTTCACCCGTCAGCCGGTGACCTTGGAATCATTCCCCTCTTGTTGAATATGCGTTGTTTCTTTGGACATGGGTAAAACTGACCTAACCATGGTTGACATTCATAAATATAATAAAAATACAATACGAAATCCCTTAATCCCATAATTATGACAACAGGCCTTTATGTACTTTTACAAAAACCCCTCAATGAAAGGTTTTATGTCGAAACATAAAAACTTTCATTGACTCACTCACACGTTTCTAAAAGGATCAGTTCAGATATGTCGCCACAACCCCCTGTAGTGTTAATATAAAAGAAGTATAATCACTTACCCTTGGTCCAATGATGCGGATCGTACCATCTGACCTTACTGGACTTCTCAGGAGAGATCCCAACACCATAAGGCCATTAGGCACTTAACGCTCCTGCTCTGACGCACCGGCCAGCTCAGGACCGCGGTCACAACACCACAAAACTCTGAAACATGCAATACAAAATTTTACAATAGTGACCTTATTTATTTCCATATCCGCAACTGATACGTCTCCCCTTAGATGCATTGGTTTGTGTTTTGAGGCGTTGGTTTTCTTAATTCATAAGTTTTCAAATAACAAAAGACAAGATTTAAGACAGATAAATCCTTCCATTTTTCAACACTCCTGTATTTTTTTAACAAATTCTCTGACTCCAGTCAACATCAACTTACTTCTCTCACCACAAGAAAACATATTATTATACTAAGCATAAAACAAATTTTACTCTTTCAAACAACAACCACTATCTCTATTATTTTACTACAGATAAAACCAACATATATATCTATTATGGCAAATACTTCAAGACTCTTTATATTTTTTCTTTACGCAACTTTCTTTACACTTATTTTTCTTTACAACAGAATCATTACTATAGACTTGATAACCAACACCAATATCACTATTATTTCTTTAAAATTTAATATTGTGTTATCGTTACTACTAATAACAATAAAATATAACAAAACATGGAACATCAAACATTAACATTGTTACATTTACATTAAACAATTTATATTTACACAACTTGTACCAAAACTTTAATAAGACATTACGGTTTCAACTTTCTATTCAACTTTTATTATTTAACATTTGTTATATCCTTAGATTCTATAAAAAAAATTTCAAACTTATTATTCACCTTTCAGTTACCTCACCTTCCTACCATGAATTTTCTCTTTCTAACCTTTTCATCCTTATTATTGGGTGACTCTCTTATTATTCACTATTTTCTCTATCTTATTTTGGCATTTGTCTCTCTAACCTTACTACCCCTTTTTTCTACTAACAACCGCTACTAACCATTAACGTATTATGACACCAATATCTCTATAATAACCCCCTTCACTAATCCCATTTAAATCCTCTGGCACCGCTCGTCTTTGTACAAGGATGTGTGTTCCCTACCTGGCTATATCCATTCCTAACCATTTGCCCTCCACCAAATATCGGCAAACACTCTAACCCAAAATTGCTCCGCCTGCCACAACGCTGCACGCTGATCACTCCTTACACCGGATCCTTACTACAAAATATCATCATCAACAAATATATATAACATTCACATTACACACCTCTCTACATATAATCACTAACAACTGTGTCCCTAAAATATCTAACACCTTCTTTATATATTATCAGTATCTCAACATTCTTATTTTCACTAACTCCCATTAACTCTATTTAACTAACTCCAATGCCCTTATTTATCATTATTACCCAAACTCTTTTACAACATTTCACCTTAATATACCACTAGAAAATTCATACCTCCCCTACTAATAACAATACCTCTCAATATCCATATATATTACATGTTTAATCATTTATTAACCATTAGAATCTAAATCTCATAATAGTTTAAAATCATTATCAAACTTTTCTACAGTACATGGTTTACACAAAAATACATAAAATACACAACATCAAGAATACACAAATACATTGACATTAATATACACAAAAATATACAATCCGAATTACCAATTAATCATTTACCATAAATCAGTCATAAAGCAGTCCATCTTGAAAAACACTGTCCACATAATTAAATGTTCATAAACACAATAAAATAATTAACCTCCATCGTCGAACAATAATCTTATCTTATATCTATATACATTGCTTAATATTGACTCTCTTATACTAACATCATAAATACATATACCATTCAAATGTTCATCATTATCCTCAAACTCATTCAATCTGTCATGACTGGTCATTGTCCTGTCACCTCCTGTATTATTAGTCATAATTAGGTAATTTATAAAATCATTATTTCCCTTATCTCCTACTCCTTCCGTTTCATTACAAGGTAAGTATTTACTTTTATTATATATCATCTCTACTCCTAACCTTTCCATAAATTCTTCATAGTCTCTACTTATCTTAAAAATCTCTATCTCTCTTTTTCTCTCACAATACCTCTCACTTTCAAAACATCTCTCTCTTTTAAAACATCTCTCTCTACCACACCACGCTACATTGTCTCTTTCTACATTTGCAGGGGACACTAATTCACAACTATTGCACCACCTGTGAAGTGCACTAAAAAAAACAAGGACAACTTTATTTGTAGACCATATGTCTCCCAAATATACATCGAAGGCACTCTCGTCCTTCCTAAAAACATGTGAAGTTTTTACTTCACCCCCTACTCCATCATTAAGGGAAAATCAACCCCCTGCAACTCTTTTACAATTATACTCTCTTTACACACTCTCTTTAACCCTTCAAAACACACTATCATTCCATTATTATCATATTCTATTCCCCATAAAATCTCATTATCACTCCCCCTGTTTACATAATCATTTTCTAATATCATACTTTTATTTATTTTGTCATAATTTTCTCCCCCACTTACCTTGTCTTTGTTTATCTCTAATTTGTCTACTCCCTTCTTATTTTCTAATTCTATCTCGTCTAACCGTTCATGTATCTCATTTAATCTTTTGTCGATATTACAATTTTGTTTTTTTAATTTCTTCTTTGATATCATTAAATTGTTCATCAAACTGGTTTAATTTATCATTAAAATTGTCTAATTTTGTATCAAACTTAATACTCTGTTCTTTTAACTCATTATTCTGTATCTTCATCAACTGAAAAAGGTCTTCTAATGACACTTTATTATTTATAATGGGTGTTGAGTTAGCTTCTGGTTCATTTAATAATAGAGATTCTGTTGCTATATTATTTATACTAATGTTTTCGTTATCTGCCATTTTGATCATATTAATAATAAATTTTATTTTTAGTAGTTGTTCTGTATTTTATTCAAACAATAACATAACCTATACTGTTAATCTATGTTGCTTCTGTTTTACGTATATTTCGCTACCCGTCCGCCTCTGCTTTTTGGCTTATTTATATAATGTAAATTTTTATATAAAGTCCATGTTCAGGGTGCCATCTGTTAACTTTTAAAAAACAATACAAATAAATAGTCCCTTGTTCTGGGCGACATCTGTTAACTCTCATATCTTATACAAATATGATAAACTATTTTTATGTTTTTAATTGTAAATAAAGCAGTACTCACCATACATCCGGTGTAAACATGTGGCTTTATTATCAGCATTAATTTTATCTTTAGGGTCCAGGGCTTCGTTAAGCGAAAGGCAGAGGTAGTCGGGTTTTCGAAATAACCATTTGCACAACATGTAGTTAAACAACTTATGATTTACTTTTATTTTCAATATTTAAAGGTTATGAACAATTGGAGTCATCTCTCATCTAAACAATTAGCAAAATGGCGACTTCATGACTTCTGCCTTTTTACCATGCTTTAACTTCTATACAGCATTTGCTTTTTTCTGGATTTCAATCTTTCACTCAAATGTATTTTAAAACTGCAGTATTGAATTCAAATTTACTTACTTCGTTATACTCATTAAATAAAATATGTGCATAACACGAACCAACGCCTCAGATTATTGTTTTTTAAATGCCGGCAACCATTCACTCTCACTCTCTCATTCGCACATTTCATACATTGATTGTGATTACATTTCGGATTAATAATATTTCTGAGCTCATGTTACTATTTAGAATTTTGAATGTTAAAAGGACTTCCCTGAATTGTAGTTGTAATGCCGTTCCTCGGACGTTTTTCATGCTTAGCGGCGGATGTTCGGCCGAACTTTGTGATCTGTCTGTTCTCTTTTGGTTTCACTAAATTTTGCTTAATTCATTTTTTAAACTGTGCACTGACTCTAATGTATGTTTTTGATTACATTTTTACAAAGTTTTCATCACCTCTGCTGGCAATAATTGACCAGCACACAATTGAACGTGTGTACGCTCTGAGTTGGTAATGCAGACTGAGAACGGGTTATACGCAAAATCTGCGTATGTAGTAGTATATATGACGTCACCGTCTTTTGTTTCTACGGCCAACGCCCTGGTTTATACGTTATTGTTGATACGTCATTATCATTTATTACTGACGACACACATTGCTGGCCAATGAGATTTTATATTTAGAGTTTGTCTTCACTTATACCGCCATTGTATGTGTTCGGTTTCACCCGTCAGCCGGTGACCTTGGAATCATTCCCCTCTTGTTGAATATGCGTTGTTTCTTTGGACATGGGTAAAACTGACCTAACCATGGTTGACATTCATAAATATAATAAAAATACAATACGAAATCCCTTAATCTCATAATTATGACAACAGGCCTTTATGTACTGTTACATGTTGAGCGTTGCATGTAGATCTTAAACCCATTCTATCTACCTCCCCTTGTAGGTTTGTTTGTAGATATTGTAAATTTTCTAATTTTTCTCCCTGATTATGAAACTGGTTCTTGACGTTTTCTACCGTCTCATTAAAATCGGTGATTTACTGGTTATGTTGCTTTTTATACTGTCCAACTGATCATTATTTTCCTGGCGTATGGCCATTATGCGAATTTGATTACTTTGTTCCTCTCGATCCATTCGGGCATCTATTCCTGTCCTGATTTGTTCCATTTTTTCTTCTGTTTTATCTAATCTTTGATTGGTTTCTATTATTTTCTTTTCTGCCATCTCCTTGTATTCCTCTACTTTTTTGTTAAGTGTTTCGTTAACATTTTCAATTTTACCCTCGAGAGTTTCCCTTAACTCCTTATTGATGTTCTCCATCTTACCCTCAATTTGTTTTAAATTTTCTTTGTTTATTTTCTCAATTTGTTTTAAACTGTCCCTCAAGGTTTCATTTTGCTTCCTTGAGTTCTCCTCCTGTTTCCTAAAACTTTCATCTATTTTGTCAAATTTCTCGCTCAAGGTTTCATTTTGTTTCCTTGAGTTTTCGTCTATTTCTTCAAATTTCTTGTTTAATGTTTCATTTTATAGTTTATTGCTTTCCAATATTATTCTCAACATCTCCTGCATGCTCATTTCTTCTTTTTGGGCGGATTAATCTGGTTGGTCCCCTTTGGCATACTCTTCAATTATTTCCTTTTCCGTGTCCATAACTACTTCGGTTTCTTCTTTATCACCTGTCTGTTGTTCCATTTCACTGTCCGTGACTACTTCTATTTCTTGTTCCTGTCCACCTTCTTCCTTCTCCGTGTCGTCTGTCCTCTTCTTCGACCTGCCTCTGGTATTATGCATTTCTTGTCTTCTCATAGTTGCCGACAAAAATTAGGTTTTTCGTTATATTAACTTGCGTATATCCCGAAATTCCTTCCTAATTCAAGCCCTTTAAGTTGAGCGCCATTTGTAACGTCTCGCGAAGTTGAGTACTTCTTTTTCCAACGTGAATGTGTGTTACGTCTTATTATTACTCTTCGAAACTGTCACCTAATTAAGCCCCACGTTGGGCGCCATTTGTAATGTCTCGCGAAATCGAGTACTCCTCTCGCGTCTTTATCGGTTACAAAATTTGTTATTTATTGGTGTTATATGCCTTCAAAATCGAGTGTGTGTGGTTATGAAAGAATATTGAATGATTTTCTTAAATTTGTTTGTATTAAATCAATACCGTTGATTGAAAATAGGTAGGAGAGAGAGTAAAGAGAGTCAAAGAGAATTACTCTCTTTGTATACAATCGAGTATTTTCAATTTTTTCCGCTCGTGGCATCAGCTGTTTTCTCCTTTTACGAACCCGTTTGAGGTTAACTTACTTTCATAGTACGTAATAATTTCTTGATGACCGGACTGATTCCCTTTCTCTTCTCGATTTTTCTTATTACCTGTAACCAACTACCATCTACTAGAAATAATACACATTTTATAATTTAAACGCAAGGCATTCCTTGACTTTATTTAATATTTACATGGCACTATGGTCTCCCAAAACATGAATTGACAATCGATTATTTCACAAATCACAGCGTTACTTCGATCTTAAGTTTACTAATATATAACACATAACAAATGTTTTTTATTACAGTTTTAATAAATAAAAAGAAATAATTAATTAATTTCCCAGGGTTATTTAAGGTTCTTTCAACTTTGAGGAAGTCAGAAATGCATATGGGTCTGTATCAAACTTTACATTAATTATTTTAAAATTTGTATAATCTGTATCATTCAGTTGATTTTTTGACCGCTAGAGTGCAAACTACGTTTCTTCACTGCAAAACAGACACTAAGAGTAATGGCTGCCGGCATGTTATTAGCAAGACCACATTTTGCTGTTTTTTGGTTAATTAAAATAAAGTTTATGTTCACCTTGTTTTCAGATGAATTTAAAGAGATGGTGCTGTTTCTAGTGTTCTAGATTTATAGTTGAGGTGTAATTTAGTTCAATTTTAAAAGGAAGCGATCTCACCCAACGATGTTGAATTTCTGTAGACTAGGCTCGAAAGTGGATAGCTGACTTTACACTTTCCATCAATTTGCTGGCGTGAATTATTCTGTTCCAAGGATGTCTAGGATGTAGTGGATATCACTCATTAAATTTATTAATTTTGTAATGGTTAGTTCCGAATAGTAGTTATACTTTTCTTAATTTTTACAGGACATTACATTTGTTTCAACTTCTCACATTGAATACCATTTAAACAAATCAATCAATTTCTTGTTAGCTAGTTACTCCTAGTAACCAATAAATTTATGGTTTTTTATTGGCTAATCTAGATACCTTTAGTATATAGGCTAATAATAATTATTATTATTTCATTTCTTCTTTTAGAAAAAATAATCCTTTACAAATTTTAACTATAATCAAATTTAATTTATTTACGGGTTTTCTTTATATCTTTACTTAAACTTGTCTACTGGTATTTTATAATTTAATTCCTGTTATTTTGGTTTATTTATGACTTATAATTCATTTAAGGTATCCTTACTCTACACTACTTTTTACATGCCATCTCTATAACATATTATTATTTGGCCATTATTATTATTTTATATATAACCCTGGATTCCTTTAACACATATAAACAAAATAATTATAATAAACAAAAATATTAATGCTAGTTATAATGCCTTTGTGGCCTACACAATACAAAACTACAACAACTTGTCAATAGTATCATAGTCTATTGCTATAATACTGCCTTTTTCATCTTCAGCACAAATTTGTGAGATGCTCTTTTTAAATGTTTGACACTTTCACCTATCATACTATGTTCCACTTTGTACACTGCACTTTTATGATTACACTTAGTATTGTTTACAATATTTACAGTGTTTTTAGAGTACAAAGGTTCTCATAGTTTGATACATAATCCCCATTTCTGACTTTTAAAATGGGTGATTACTGGTTTTTACTCTTGTAATTATTAAATCCTCCTTTATTTATTTATCCTATTTGGGCAGGGGTTATGTAACGTTACAATATTCGTCATCACTTATTTGATTAATGTTTTTTTGTTGTTGAGTAACTTGCAAGAATTAATTCTGCACAAGACTTAAGACTTGCCTCAAAAAACAGTCTGAATGTTGTTAATTTTTGTTAACTTTGGACATCTCATATACTTGAAATCGCCAATCTCAGTCTTCTTCAAAAATGAAGAAGAAAATCATTTCCTTTCAGTTTTTGAATGTATACTATATGTGCAAAATATTTTATGAGTGACATAATACTGTAATACTCAAAGATCTATCAAATAACATAATACACTTTCCATAATTTATTATGTAAGTCCATAAGAAAAATTAATCAAGAATAACAGTTTTATTATTACAGTTTCATAAAATAATATTTACACTAATTTTCATTGTTTCATGATTCTATGATCAAAATGACTTTTCTCGTCTGCAAAACATGAATTACAGGTCACTAAAACTCTACTAAATTCAACCGCAATGTTTGTCATCACCAACAAATGAAAACTACCTTTCCAAAATCATTCATTTAAATAGAAAACATAAAAACACTGAAGCATTCTTTGCATGGAATTAAAACATTGTTTAGATACAATGCTCCCTGACCCCCCCCCCCCAAAAAATATTACAATGAACTATACTGACACCTGCCCTGCTAACTGTGAAACAATTTTAAAATTATCACAATTCAGAGACAAAAATAAAATGATTTACAGCAGACAGAAACAAATTACTTTACAGTACATAAATTGTAATTGTTTGAACAATAATAAGAATACGAAGGCCCCAATACTATCGTTTACCTTAGCAGAATATTCCGAACAAAACCCAAAAGCAATAACCCAACACAATACTCTCCATAAAGTGTACCATTACAAAATATACATTATATTCACAATTTTGTCATATGTTACAACTGTAATCAAATGTTCACATTACTTACAATCAAATGTGAGTTCTGCAATTTGTGTTGCCGTACTAACATCTGGTGGGACTTTCTCAGGTTGGAAATCTATCTTTAATGCTTTCGATACTGGCATACTGATGACATTCTGTTATGAACAATCAGATATCCATTAAATTATGGTACACATCTAAATATTATACAATTCAGTAAAATTATTTTTTCACTTATTTAAAAACAAATAGTATATATTCCTGATCAACAACAAAAAGGAATATTCAATACTAACAGAAATATTTGCTAAACTTATTTTAACTATACTGGTACTATTACAACAATAAATTGTCATTAACTTTGAAAACATTATTATTTATTACAGTTAAGATTCACTATATTACAATGTTGTTTTTACCAGTTTCAATGTTTCTAACAAACTATCTTAAAAAAAAATTTAGATGCCCATATCAAAGTGATCTGGAAAAATAAAAACACTGACGTGGTCACCTGCAGACTATTCTATGTGAACTGACTCTTTCAAAGTGTCTCCTAATTGACATACATATCACTGAACAAAATGAACATTTAATGGTGAAAAAAGGTGATTTGTGTACAAGACATCTTCTGAATAAAAGGAAGTAACTTGCACATTATAATATACTAAATAGAGTTATAAACGTACTTGTTTAATAAATATCACTTGTCACACGTTGCTTGTCTCTAAATTTAAATTTAACAGTTTCGTTAAATAATTTTTTAATTAATAATTAATTATTTAATTGGTTCGGTTTAAATACGATATCTTGTTTAAATAATTGTTGTTTATATTTGAGTAATTAAATGTTGTAATCCCCGTTAGTTGAATCTAAACAGCTTTGGAGACCTCTCGAAGTTCGTTAGCACTTCCGTTGAATTATATCATCTGTGTATGTTAACGTGTAGTTTAGACAGTTATTTAAATAACTCAAACCTTCACGTACCTTTAGTGTCGTACTGGAAGTTGAGTTGGCCTCAGTTTGTTTGTAAACTGTTCAGTTTTCATAAAACTGTATGACTGTACTGTTTGTTATTAAGTGAGGACATTTGAATTTTACCTGGGCGCCATATGGAATTTCTTGAGAAATATTCCATAAAAAAGAATTTATTTGAATAATAGAATAATTAATTTTGACTGAATTTAAATTACAGTAGAACCCCGCTAGTCTGAACTAATTGGGACCGGGGCCGGTTCGGATTGGCAAAAATTCGGATTATCCGAAATAATTATTTATTTGATTTAAATATGGTCTTTAACTTATATGTAACTCATATGTGCCCGTTTTTTTTATTCAACGAATGCATTTTACGGTTGAATATTTCATAAAATATTACGTAGTACAGTACTGTATACAGTACAGATAAGGTGAACAGTATTGACACTGACGTTCGATGGCTTTCTAGTGCGGTATTGTTGTTTACTATCACGGGCGCGCCAGGGCGTCAATGACACATGCCAGTTTCTTAGTAATCCCACTGCCCCCACTCTTGTTTGTTTCTTCTCGTGGCCTTGCTTTCAGTAGTGAGACACCTGTCAGTCTGAGACATTGTGTGTGCATTCCAACTTACATACATTTTCAGTGTTGTTTTTTAAGTGCGTATTGTATAAAAATGGTTGGTAAGCGGAAACATAGTTCATGTGCACTAAAAGATAAACTTGAAGTGTTGAAACGTTTGGACAAGGGTGAAAGTGGAATGAAATTAGCAGTCGAATTTGGTGTGGGTAAAGCAACAATAAGTGACTGGAAGAAAAACCGGTCCAAGATTGAACAGTTTTGTGTGACAACATCCGAGAAGACTCTCAAGGAGCGTCATACATCAAAAGTGTCACAATTTGACAAAATTGATGAAGCCCTTTTCATATGGTTTTCACAAGAAAGGCAGAGAGGTACTCCACTGAGTGGTCCCCTAATCCAAGAAAAAGCAGTTCACCTCAATAAGCTGATGAATGGTGATCCTAAATTCATTGCGAGTAACGGCTGGCTGGACCGGTGGAAAAAAAGACACGGAATACGACAGTTATCCATTACCGGTGAATCACTATCAGCGAATCACCAGGTTGCACAAGAGTACATCGCTGAATTCGCAGACATAGTTTCATCACAAAATTACTTGCCTCAAGAAATATACAATTGCGATGAAACTGGGTTAAATTTTAAGGCATTGCCAAACAAGCCTCGCCGCCAAACAAGAACTTAATGCACCTGGTTTCAAAATACGCAAGGAACGTGTGACTGTTTTAGCATGCAGTAATGCAGCTGGGACTAATAAGTTGCTACTAATGGTTATTGGCAAATCAAAAAACCCAAGAGCATTTAAGAACATCAATGTGAACTCGCTTCCTGTATTCTACAGGCATCAAAAAAAGGCATGGATGACCAGTGCTTTATTTAAGGAATGGTTTCATGTCCAGTTTATTCCTTCAGTAAAAAAGTTCAGTGAAAAAAACGGTCTGCCACCCCGGGCGTTACTTGTCATTGACAACACTCCATCACATGCCTCGACAGAAGAACTTGTTAATGGAGATATAAAAACTATTTTTCTCCCTCCGAATGTAACACCTTTGTTACAACCCATGGACCAAGAGGTGCTACAAAACATGAAATGTGTGTATAAAAAAATTCTTCTAAGGTCCCTTCTTGAAAATGAAGACAGTACACAAACCATTCTCCAAAGTCTTAAGAAAATCAACATCAAACATGTTATCTATTGGTTAGGTGAAGCATGGGCAATCTCACAGAACAGCTGCTGAGAAAGTCGTGGAAAAAATTATGGCCAAGTCTCTCTTACATCGATAGTCCGGAACAAGCTGATGACAGGACTGAAGTTTTACAGCTCATGCATCAAATTCCAGGCTGTGAAGAAGCAGACGAAACAGATGTAAACGAGTGGGTGGCAGCTGACATGGAAGACCACCAAGTTTTGACAGATACGGAAATCGTTTCCCTGATCAGACAAGACTTCGATGAAGATTCTCATGTGATGGATGAAGCCGATGATTCAGAACATCTCATTTCACATTCAGAAGCAGCAAAGGCGCTGGAAATATCCCTGCAGTGTGTGGAGCAGCATGCCAACGCTACAACGGCGGACATCATGTTCATGAGACGCTGGTGGAATATTGCGTCGTCTGCTAAATTCATGTCTTTACGCCAGCAGAGAATAACTGATTTTGTGCAACCAGTGAATAAGTGAAGTGTTAATTTGGAAATTCTGTTAATAAAGTATAGAAACTGTAATCTAAGTACTGTACAGTACAATAATTGAATTCTGTTTTTGTAGTTTGTAGTTTTTGTAGTTTTGTTTAAGAATTTTATTCCAGTAATTGTAGGCCTACTGATTAATACGTATTACAGTGGTTAGTATTATTTTCTACTGATTTTGCAAAATGTAACCATTTTATTAGAAATGTAATGAAATCATTTGTCACTTCATGAAATCTGGAGTTGTTTTTATAGCTTTCCTTGCCTATTTGGTTCCTGGAGGTGGTTCGGATTATCCGGAATTTCGGACTAGCAGGGTTCGGACTAACGGGGTTCTACTGTAGTAGTTGTTTGAGTGATTAAAATAATATCAGGAATTAATTTCCTTCTTATCTATTTATTTGTTTCTAACTGTTGGCAGTTCACTTGTCTGAATAGTAGCCAACTTAACTGGTTGCTTGCTTTGAATTCGCAACTCATTAATTGTTAAAAAAGAATTAATCACTTGTTTAAATAATTACTGACAATGTTTGTTAGTTCACAATTCATTTGTTTATTGCTCACTATTTACTTGGTTCAAATAAATACATTCAATTTAATACTGCTAACGGATTACAAATCATCCGGCTTTTAATTATTTTAACCCAGTTGGTTTGCAATGATAACTCTAACAATAATCGATTGTTTGTTTACAAATATTAGATACCTCAAGAGTGACTTCTTTTAAATTACAGGATAAAACGCCAATGCCTTGCGATACAATGCTATTACAAGAATCTAAGTTAATAGGTTAGACACCTTTAATCATTTAAATCGATTGACGAAAAGTTCGTTTAACCTTGACACATTTGAGGTTAGTTATGGTAATTCTAATACATTAATTCTTGTATTCGGAATAATATAATTCCTCTAAATAAAGTAAAGACCGTGCTTAGTACTTATGGTATTATTGTTTTTTGCGTTAGTATACAGGTGTATTATGTTATACTGCTAACAACTTATTCATAAACAATGTAAATATATGCACAGAACTCCCTGAATTATAATCTCATGGATTATTTATTAACACACTTCACGATCTGGTACACTGATCGTGATTTCACTGCACTGTTTACGCGTATGAACGATTATATTTTCTTCTTGAATAACAATTTGCTTGGTTAGGTACTGCACCTAACCTCGTTCTTTTAAATCGCACTTCTGGTAAAGATATCACTACTGGTTTCGATGCACTTTACTATATTTAAACTTCTTCCTTCTTGTTGATTAATAAATTTTGATGATAATTTTGGTCTGGATTCGTAGTTGCTGGTTGAGTGGAAATTGACAAAATGTGGTTTGTTTACACGTGCGTTTGTATATATACTTTTCTTAGATCGCCACTAGGCTGTGTTAACTGCTTTCTAAGCTAATTCCTGATTGGTTGAAAATGATGTCATGATGAAGTCATTTTATTTATAGCCATTACATAATTGTATTGGAAGCATCTATTTTCAATGTTAATATTATTTCTTGTATTTATTCAAAATTCACACAATTTATGATGCTAACGTTTATATCTCAGTTATTTTAAGTACAAATTAGGTTCTACTATTAGCATTGTACAGCTTCTTTCTTTCTCATTATTTTGACATGACTTGATGCCAGTTTGGTTATAGTTTTCATTAACAATTTCTATTTTAATAATAGCCTATTCAAAATAACGCATTGTTTACAGGCGTCGTCTGCTAAACGTTGCAGATCCGACTTTAACATTTTTCTTAATATTTATTTAACTATCCTTAATTTCTATTCTAAACATAATTATTTTATTGAAATGAACATATTATTATTTATAAATGTTGTATCCAGCTGAACAATATTAATTATTAGTACACATTTGTTGATTATCTATTATAAACTTCCTTATTTGACTATTCTTATTTCAACATTTTTTTCTTAATTCCTATACTTATAATATTACTCATGGGGTGGTGATTTACACCTTTATTGTTATTTATATTATTATATCTCCCTATGCTTAGTAGGGTCTCTACATGATTCTGATTTTCATGATTTAATTGTGTCATCATTGGTTTGTTATTATTTCATTATAAGGTTTTGTTCCTTGACTATAGCACATCACTTTACATATTTTATCTTCTTATAACATTATCTAAATACATTTAGTGGTTACATTGATTGTTACCTTTAGCTCATTTCATTATTATAACTTATACAATTGGTTCTCTTATTATCTTTCATAGTTCATGATTAACAATAATATCTTTCTTTATGTTAGTCCTTCAAATCAGTACTAAATATCATTCTTGTCATCTTTTATCTTATTTATTTTATTTGACTTGGTTTATTAAAGGTTTTACTAGACTCACTTAACAGTCTATTTGGGAAACTCTGGCTTGTAAATTCGTCTCTGTCAAATTGTCTGTTTATGTTGTAGTGTCATATTATGCAAATAGTAGATTACTACTGTTCACTTGAAGGTCTTAACTCCTTTCATTCTTTAATGGTTTATGATTTTATTTATTACATTCTTCCTTGTTACCTATACTTGGTTCTTACTTATATTTATTTTAGTATCATTCACTCTTCTGGTGGTTTTATTATTATGGACGTTACAACATTACTAAATGTAAAAAGTCCTGGCCTGAACATAATTATTGTAGTCATATAACTATGAGGGCAAATTTTGGAAAAATAGGGAACTTTGAGTTAATTTTATTTTATTGGCAACACTGAGTTCCTTTTTCTCCTATGCCTATTGCAAGCAAACAACAGAAGGCCAACCACTTACAAACGTACAATTTTCTGAAGTGATTACGATCTTGTCTGTCCATGTCTGTTTTTCAGAAGGTTATGTTACTGGGAAGTATTTTACCCAATTATATTCACTATAAAAATATCAGGGAATCTGAAACTACCCTACTTATGAAGAAGTCCAGTATTAGGAAATGTCTGATAGGGAAACTGTGTGTGTGTGTTTTACCTCTTCCCCATCTTTCTCCCTAATTACTAACTTAATCTTAACAGCGACATCACCTACTCTCTTCATTAATTACATTCAGAACTTAAAACTGGATTTACATAAATTTTAATAATCCAAACTAAAACTTCATAATAGGAAGGAGACTTCAGACAGGATGCAAACACAAAATGATAGCGTAAATTCCACATGGAAGAAGGAATGCACGTCAACCTGTATAATATGAAGATCAGACTAGGCAATAATAGTTATACATGAAAGACACAGAACCACAAACCCTTATAACTACACAAATGCACAAACGTGCTTTGAATAATCATATATGAACAATACTTAGTAGTAAACTTCACCTGTATCCGAATAGGCTTCTTCCAAGAATTTCGGACCCATAATTTCATTTTCTTTGGTGGATCATGACTACCACCAACACCAAAATCTATAACATCATCAGGAGAATACAAACCACATGACGACCCAACTTCCACTTCTAATGGCACAACCAGTACCTCTTCACTATTGTTCACTTTTAATCTAAACAACAAATACACAACACAGAAAAATACAAATAGTGACTTTAATCAAAATATGTCACGCAAGAGAACACACTGTCTTTTATGTTTACATTCTAGTTACCATATTCTCATGTGCTTTATTTTGTCTCAGAAAAATCTGTAAATGGATCATGCAATAATTCAATAGCTCTTTAAATAATTCAGTGTTACTGACAAAGGTTAGCTGTACAGGTGAACAAATGCAAAAATAGTAATTTTTGTTCATTTGTTTACATGTTTTGTCATTTAGTTTTGTAATTTGTGTATCTCTTTAATCTATTAACAAAAACAAGAAGAGCTGTCAATGGTCAGCTCTTCATAATCCTGTATGTGTTGTCAGCCAATTTGTTCAATGTTCCCTTAGTTGAACAGATTACAATCCCCAATAAATTAAAAAAAAAAATGCAAAATCAAGAAAATCTGGAAAGAAAAGCAATTTGGAAAATTAAAGTCACATGTCACATGTGTTTCACCCAAACGTTGTAGCAGCAACATAATACAATTTAGCAAATTATCTAACAAAACAATTATAATTAACTTTAGCTAATTTAATGAGTTATTACATATCTCATTTATTAAATTACCTTATATATGCTGTATGGTTCTTTTGTGCCCTAGCATGAAAGCGTACTCTAATTATCGGTTTTGTTAAAAATGCTGGAATTTCCCACAAATGTTTTGGTCCTTCAAGCTCGCCAGACGGCAGCTCTAAGTGGAATTCTCCTCCACTACTATACACTTCCACCAACTAAAAACATATTTTACAAGTATAAATACATAAAATCAGCATGAAGTAAAAATGTTTATAAAACAAAAACCAGTTGGCACAAAACTTGATCACAACACTGAAAAATACACGTTAAAAGAAGTGTATTGTAAAAATAAGATAGCTGCAAAAGACGGATAGCTGTAACGGGTCAAATTTATGGGTATTTTATTTTATTGCATTTTTCGGGGATTTATAAAAATATTTGTGAAGTCTAATTTCAACAGAGACAGACCACGTGTTGTAAGAACAGTTTTTAACAAAGGCAACGCAATATCACGTTGTGCAATCGGTAGAGGAATTTACTCAGCCTTAATTTCCAGGAACTTTGTTTGTGTGTGACAGAGCGCTCGTATACATCCAACGAGCAGGGGCGCGGAGCCACGCTAACTTCCAAAACCAAGATGGCTAAGAAACAAATTTTGATTCACTTTCGACTACCTTACTGGTGGATATTAGCATAAGTACCGCCTATTTTGTGACGTCAGTCAGTGCCTGACAAATATCGTATGTGATCTGCACACTAAAACTTGCATGAGTTGAATAGGACGAAACTACGACGAACAACTAAAAGGCCTTGGTTTCCTCAACAAACGACGAAATTGAGTTGGCCGTGAAATATAGACGCTTCTCCCCAGTTCGTTCACTGAGTGTGTCTGCGCAGGCACAGAGCCAAGTGGGCTCTTCAAAATTTTATAAGTTGTAATCTCAAAAGTAAATTTAAATTAACCACCATGTGTCCGTGGTAGTAGTGCGCATGTGAGGACGACAACAAAATCTGCTTTACTCGACAGTAACTTTACTCGGTGTATTTTAAAATGTTAAGGGTACTGTAAATTTTTGTGTGTCTGTGCGTGTGCAAAATTGCAGGCTGGGCTGTTTAGATGTATGTGTGATATAAGTAAGGTAAGCCAGTAGAATAAGTAATTACCAGTAGTACTCATATAGCAAATCAAACAAGAGAAGAAATTATAAAAATGTAATATAATCGGCACAAGCATGAATAACAGTTTTGGGTAAAATTTGTTGGAATTTAAATGATTTTACAAAATTAAAATATCAATTCTCTTCATTCAAAATGTGTATTAATACTTATTTCGTAACCTCACACTGTTTCTGATCTCGCTTATGAAAGAACCTGGGGACCCTTAGGAAGATCGAAATATCGGTAAGTAATGAACCATTAAAATAAAAGTATAAAAAAGTGTGTTTTTATACAAATGGCCGCCCGAAGTAGGGACATTATATAAAATATTTATATAAATAAGCCAGAATTCAGAAACAGAGTGGGTATCGAAAGAGTAGATAATGCGTAAAAGTAAGGTTATATTGTGACTAAATGTGGTAGAAGATAATACAATAATTTTATATATAATAAGATTGTGTAATATTTATTACACGGAATAAATTTTTTTGAAAGAAATATTTAAACAAAATTTTAAAATGGCAGATAACGAGAACGTCAGCCTAACTGACAATACCAATGAAAGCCAGACAAGCGCAACTGAATCACAAATTATGAGTGGAGAAATTATTCACTCAACGCCAGTCCCGACTAACAGGGCTGAAGATAATGAAATAATGAAAATGATGCAAATGCTTTTTAATCAAAAATTTAGTAAACTTGACGAAAAATTTAGCGAACAGAAAAGTGAAATTAGAGAAATCCAAAATAATTTTAACGTAAAATTTGACGAAGTAAAAAATGAAATCAGAAAACAGAATATTAGTTTTGATAGACGAATCAATGAAATAGATGTACGTTGTACAAATATGCAAGAACAAGTAGTAGAAATAGTTAATGAGAAATACGATGCTAAAATAAATGATTTAGATGACAGAATCAATACAATCAATGAAACAGTAATTAACACAGTTCAAAACCAAATAGAGACACAAAGTAAAGAGATAGAAAATAAATGTTTAGCTACAGTAGATAAGCAGATAGAGATGAAAACCAAATTTGAAATAAATAAACAAATAGACATTAAAACAACCGTTTTACAAGATCAGTTAGAAAATTTTGAGTCAAATGTAATAAGTATAGCAGAGAATATAGAAACAGTAAGTAAAGCTATTTCAGAGCATGCAGATAGTACCAACTGTAAAATAAGTACCATACAAAGTAAGCTTAGAGAAATAGA
This sequence comes from Magicicada septendecula, assembly GCA_034769895.1. Lineage (NCBI taxonomy): Eukaryota > Metazoa > Arthropoda > Insecta > Hemiptera > Cicadidae > Magicicada > Magicicada septendecula. Next base: position 50,793,920 of record CM068369.1, read on the forward strand.
TGAATTCAGTTTACAAACTAGTAATAATATATATGATAAATGTACTGTAATTGAGAATAATTTAATGAGTGTGAAGAATGAATTACAGGGGGAAATTAACAAAAAAGTTACCGGAGTTGCTGAAAGGGTTATAATTACTAGAGATTTACATAACGAAGTTGAGTTAGAAACGTTTAGCTATGAAAACCGAACGATACATCCAATGAGATTTATAAACCAAACCCGGGAATACAACCGTTTCAACAATAGTAATTGGGAGGTGCAAATAACCAAAATAATTAAATGTTTTAGGGGTAGTTCAGTAGTGTGGGCGGAAGCACATCGGTCAGAATGGGACTGTTATGAGACATTCGAAAAAGCATTTAAAGGGAAATATTGGACAGAAGATGAACAAGAAATACTAAGAAGCCGTATAATGGGAACAGGCGATTTTTTAGGACACCCTAATAATAATAATTTAACGATATACGTGACCAAGTTATATAACGAAGCGAAGTATTTAGAGCCGCAGATACCATTTAAATCTTTTGTTAGACATGTAAGTAAACACTTACCGAGAGATGTACAAACCACTTTGATGACAAAAGAAATTGAAGATATGAACGAGTTGGAGAGAATACTAGATATATTACAGAGCATTAGAGATCGAGAAGTGGGTAGGCGAACACAACAGAATAATAACAATCATCATGTTGAATATAATCAAAATAAGAATAATAATTATCGTGGATATAATAATAATGTGCATAGAGATAATGTAAACAAATCAGGTGAGTGGAGTTGTTCCAGGTACAAATGGGAGAATTACGCCAGCAGACAACGGTGTTATAAATGTAGTTTACCAAGAGAAGAGCAGAGGAGGAGAAACGAAACCAGGCAGTACAGAGGAACAAACAATTATCACCAGGGGTCACCGCGGGATCACCAGGTACCCACCACAAGCAATCATAGACAACAACCGGAAAACTAGAGCATACAGTGCTAGCACGGACCAGACCACTGTACAGGGAAGCAAGTGAGGTCCAACCGGTGGAAGATGTCAAGAGTAACGTAATTAGAACAGATATAGTTGCCGATTTACTGGAGGAAGAAAACAATGCAATCGAGGTGAGAGCGGGACTCACAGAAATACAGGTAAATGTAGCTAATAAATATTATAGAACACTTGTAGACACAGGTAGCGAGATTTCCGTTATTGCTGAAAACATTTTAGGAGAGTTAAAAGAAATTAAAAAGAATATTCCAATTTTACCAGTAGCTGGGGTTACAGTAGTAGGAGTTACAGGCGTACGCAGTAAAAGAATAACCAAACAGATACACTTAAGTTTTTTGATAAACGACGTAGAGTTTGAGAACACATTTTTGGTAGTTAAAGGGTTAAGTTTAGACATTATATTGGGTAATGATTTCCTACAAAGAAATAAAGCAGTTGTAAACTTTAAAGAGAAAATAGTAGAGTTAGACAGGGGTGATCGGTCTGTAAAGGTTAATTTTGAACAAATAGTAGATAAAGTTAGAACAACGGGGGTAAAAATACTACAAAAGAGAGTAGGCGAGAGTGATATAGGTACTAGAGTAAATTTATGTAGAGAGAGTGTGTATATTGATGATTTTGAAGATGAAATGAATAATATTAATAATGCAGTATGGGAGATAAGGGCGGATGAATTTTGTAGTGGAGGTGAGGTGGTAAGGAGTGACCAGCGTGCGGCGTTGAGACAAGCAGATCAGCGTGCGGCGTTGTGGCAAGTGATAGAGAAGTTTAAGGGAGTGTTTGCCGATATTCCAGGAAGGGCAAAGGGTTATGTATGTACATTGCAGATACGGGAACACACACCTTTCATGCAGCGAAGTTATCCCGTGCCTTATTCCAAAAGACGAGCGGTGCAAGAGGAGCTGGACAGGATGATGGAAGAAGGGATAATAGAAAGGTCAGTATCACACTACTCGAACCCATTAGTTGTAGTAATTAAAAAAGATGGTAGAGTTAGGTTATGTTTAGATGCCAGGAGAATCAGCCAGATCATAATACCAGACCGTGAATCACCAGAGTCGATCAATGAAATATTTCAGAAATTCAGCGGGGTGAGATATATGACGTCATTGGATCTAACAGCAGGATATTGGCAGGTACCATTGGCGGAGGTGAGTAGGAAATATACAGCTTTCCTGTTTAATGGCAAGAACTACCAATTTCGAAGACTGCCATTTGGATTAAATGCCAGCGTAGCCAGCTTCATAAAATGCTTAGACCAAATTTTAAAACCCAAAGATTTAGATTTTTTAACGGTATATGTAGATGATATTTTAATTGCGTCGAGAACTTTTGAGGACCATTTAATCATTTAGGATATGTGTTAGCCAAATTAAAGGAGGGAGGACTTACTGTAAATTGGGACAAATCAAAATTTCTACAAACACAAATAAATTTTTTAGGATTTATAATCACACCAGAAGGAATCTCAGCAAATCCGGATAAAGTGGACTCCATCATGCGCTTCCCTGAGCCGAAGAACATCAAGCAGCTACAGAGTTTTCTGGGATTGTGTAATTTTTATCGAAAATTTCAGAAGAACTACGCACATGTAACAGCCAGATTGAGTGCAGTACTCCAGAAAAATAAACAGTGGAGATGGGGATTAGTGGAACGAGAGGCGTTCAACGAAATTAAACAGAAATTTAGCAAAATGATAATGATGAACCACCCTGATTTTAATAAAATATTTTTCTTACAGACAGATGCTAGTAATGTGGCCGTAGGTGCGGAACTCTACCAAGAGGACGAAGAGAAAGAACACTTAACCATCGCATTTGCAAGCAGATCCTTGTTGATGGCAGAGAAGAACTACACTACCACCGAAAAGGAACTATTAAGTATTGTGTTCGCCGTCGGAAAATTTCGCACTTACATCTTGGGAAATGACGGTGATCCGCACCGATCACAAGGCATTATCCTTCTTAAATACATGTAAACTCGCTCACAGCCGTCTGACCAGGTGGGTACTTGTTTTACAGGAGTATAATTTCGAATGGGAGTACATCAAGGGAACAGACAACAAGATACCTGACACTCTTTCCAGGGTAGACATGTTAGACAATAAGACAGGTAGGGATTTAAAGGAAATTGAAATTTTTCAGATTAGCAGAGAAGACAGAATTTTTGGTGAAGAGTTAAAGGATATCGGAACCATGCAACGAGCAGATGGTAAGTCAGGTAAGATTATGGATAGTTTAGAAACAGAATTAGCAGAGTCAGAATATAGTCAGCATTTTCAGATTTATCAGGGGTTACTGTTTACGAAAATAGTAGGGGGTGAGCGTGATTGAAAATTAGTTGTGCCAGAGGGGTTAGTTGATAAGATTATTTGGGATTGTCATTTAAGATATGGTCATTTTGGGGCGAAAAAGTGTGTTAATGTTTTGAAAGAGTCATGTTTTTAAAAATATGGAAAGAAGGGTTAGAAAATTGTTAAGGGGTTGTGATTTATGTCAGAAATCGAAGGTAGTAAATTATAGAGTAGAAGGGGAGATGAATTTTATAAAAGTGAATAGACCTTTCGATTTAGTTGCGGTAGATTTGTTTGGGCCATTGCCAAAGGGTAGAGGCGGAGTGATGTATATTTTTGTGATGCTTGATACTTTTTCTAAATATGTGAGATTGTATAGCGTTAAAAGAGCTACCAGTCAGGTATTGAGTGAGAAGGTGACAAAGGACTACATGATTCACGTGGGTAAGCCGAAAGTAATTTTATCAGATCATGGGCCACAGTTCATCAGTGGGAAATGGTGTCAGACCCTAGGATGGGAAGGAATCATCACGAAACATACGGCTGTGTACCATCTCCAGTCCAACCAGGCTGAGCGTGTAATGAGAGAGATAGGCAGGATCTTTAGAGCCTATTGTCACACTAAACACAGTGAGTCGCCGTTGTACGTCCGAAGAGTAGAGACTTGGCTGAACAGTACCACCCACGAGTCCACCGGTTATACACCTCACGAGTTGATCAAAGGAACACGCCCCCCCGAGAATTTTGGAACAGTTGTTTGATTACCCACCTGAGAGTGAGAAAGCGGATGTGAGTATAAAGATCAGGTTGGCAAATGAGAGCTTATTAAGTAAAGGAGAACAAAGAAAACGTAGGCACGATGCAAAAGGTAAGTGGATGAAGTACGAAGTAGGACAATTAGTATTGGTGAGGAGACATGATTTGTCGAGCGCTCAGGACAAGGAGATCAAGAAGTTTTTCTTACTCTATGAAGGACCGTATGAGGTAATAGAAGTTAAGATGAAGAATTCATATGTATTACAGAACAGAGAGACAAGGGAGATAGTAGGGACACACAATGCAACAAATTTGAAATTGTATTGGTCATCATAGGAATTTTACCATGTTTACTATTAATTATTATTGTGTGAATGAAATTTAATCTGATTTCGTATGTTTACAGAAGGGAGTCTCCCCCATTTTCGGGCAGTCACGATCTTACCAGTCCTGGCCGTGGTATTCGGAACTCGGAGACGGGCCATGGTTGGAGGATCTTCCTTCGGGCGGTGAACGCAACGATGGTCCGGCTCCACCAAAATTGGTTAAAATTTGAAAACTTACAACACTCTGAACGGGAAGGGGGACCCATAGTTTCGTGGAAAGGCAGTATATATATTTTTTTCTCTCTCTTCACGAACTATTTTAGTTTTGTTTTAGAAATTGTGAAATGAAACGACCAAAAGTATGAAATTTGAATACTTAAATTTTCAAGGAATTGTTTTCCCTCAGAAAACAACACAAATGTATTTTATTTTTATGTAACTGTATAAGATGATCCACTGTGGTACTTACTATTTTGTCAGAAAGAAAATGTTAGTGAAAAGTGAAAGCTTGGACTTGCAGAAGTGTCTATGTGAAAATTTTTAAAAAATAAATAAAAGAACTTGTTATTATACAAGATTAAAGGGTAATTTTGGGAGGTAGATTGGTGCTCATAGAAGTGATTTAACAGTGCAGTGTGGAACTGCAATTGTAGAAAGATTTAATGTTTATTATTTAGTTATTAAGGCGCTATTGCTGGGGTGGCCTGTGCCCCAGTAGATAGTGGAATGGGTTGGGGGTAACAGAGAGTGTTACCTCCATCGGAGGCCAACATGGCGAAAATGTGCGGCACACCTTTTTTTTTTTGTACAAATTTAATTTGTACCCTGATAAGACGCTTGTGCCGCACATAACAATGACAAGTAGAACAGGCATTGAAATGAAATTTGATTTCCCCGACTTTTCGGGCGATTACTGCCTTACCAGCACTAATCGTGGATTTGGCTAGCGGTCAGCTATGGCCATATCAAGTCCCTTGACCATAGCTGACTTGAAATTGGTTTATAATAGAAATTAAATGGGGGGTGAAATTAGGGGAAATCCAGGAACTATGGAACAGCGGCTGCCACTCTGTCCGCGTGGGGACAGCATAGCCAGGTGGTAGACCCGTTTTAAGGGCGTTTCAATATATAACAAGGATATGTCGATATCCACAATCGTTAAAATGTCAAGCCGAAGCAAAGACACGGAGATGTCCAATTCCTCCAACTATGCAGTCTTTGTGGAAGCGAATGGGCGCTACAGTCCTACATAAATTACAATAGTGTGTGTGGATCAGGGGGTTGTTCAGATGAGCAACGTGCTTAAATTTTGTAAATTCAAAATGATAAATCAATTTTGCTCTAATTAAACGCTTGTATTCTGCCTTGATAAATAGGGTTTCATACATTCAGTATACTGTGTTCATTCTATATTTTATTGTGTTCAATGTATTATTTTATTATGTTAGAGGTAAGAATTGATAAAAAATATGTGTTTATATAACTTGTGTATTTTTGAAACTAAGTAAATAACTAAACCGACTGGCAGGCGGTTGACGTAATATTATCAGAGTCAGAAAGAGGGGAAACAATGATGTTAGAAGTAAGGATTGATAATCATATGTATTTCATGTAATCTGCACAATTTTTGAAATGTGTTTTCACTTTGCTGAGGAAGGTCAGCTGATCAGTAATAAAATGTCACTGTTAAATTGTTTATAAATGTTCAAGGTAGTTGATGTTAAATATAATGTGTTAAAGATGCTATTGCAAATAATGAGAAAAGTAATTTAATGTAGTAAGATTTTTAAATAATTTGTGACAGTTAATAAAAGATAGATGTTGGGTGATTAATATTTTGCGGGACATATAGATCAGTCCAAGTCAAAGTTAAAGTGGTAGTAGAGAAAAATATTGTTTTGAATTAATGTAATGTTGTTGTGAGGTAATGTAATAGAATTTGACAAGTATTGATGTTGACACAGTAGTTATGGGGAATATATGTAGAGTATTGAGTGATATATTGATGTTTATAAATGATGATGTTATTTTGTTGTAGTTGAAGTGGGGTAATATGATTGAGATTTGGGGATGGCAATTTTGTAATAGGGGATAGTGTAATGTGGGAGTCCGCAACAAAAGGGTTGGGACGGGAAGGGATCATTTAGCGCGGGAAGGGGTTACCTTAGGTAGACTCAAGGGACCAGATTAAGGGAATGAGCTTTGGGGGGGGAACACTTATCCTAAGTACAAAGGTTAGAGATTAATTTTTTTATATATCGAGAGAATGTGGCGATTTGAGTTTAATAGTAAGTTGGGTTTAGAGACTGTTTGATAGATATTTTGATAGAGATGGGTGTCCTGATAGTTACAGTTGTTAGTGGTATTAGAGTCAGAGTGAGAAAGATTATATATGTATAAATGCCAAGTGGCAGATCAAGTTGGGATAAATAATTACATCACCCAAAGTAATGGAAATTGAAAATGATTAAGTAAAGAGATTTATAACAAGAATATAAAATTTTAGTTGAAACCAGTGACAAAATTTTGATAGTTTGAATATAATGTAAAGCTATAAAGTGTTTATTTTGAATAATTTAAATATCAATTTGATTGTGAATTACAGTAGAACTTGGCTAATTCGAAGCTGAAGGGACCAGTAAAAAATTCGAATTATCCAAAAATTCGAATTAGGAAAACTTTTAATAACGGTAGAAAAATCAAATCAAAAACCGAAATTCAGTAAAGCAATATGTTATTTTATTAAACAATTTCCTTAGACATATGTATTACAAACGTATAAACATGTTTCAGTACAAAATATAGCATTTACAGTTTTTTAAAAAAGCTAGAAACTTTTGATTGCATTTTGCAGTTAATACACTGAGTTGTAGTAAACTCTTCAAGTTTATTAAGTGCTTGGAAAATAGCGTCACTTACGTTCTGCTGTCCTTCAACAAACCGTCTCAAGTCTTGAATGTAATTTGATGCCTGTGAAGCCGTTGGAATCGGTATCTCTGGAAGTTCTAGCCGGTCCCCTTCTTCATCTGAAGATGTACCATCATTTCTTTTGTTCATAACATCAGCCACGATCTCCGCATCTGTCTGTTCACCGCATACCGCCAAGTCTTCATCCATGTTTACAAACTCTTCGTAACGAATGCCTGCGTCATGTCCAACATCTTCCCAGTTATCCATAGTGGGTACGACTTCTCTAGCAGCTTTATTCTCCTCTTCACCTTCAATGTGGCAGAAACCACCTTTACGAAAACAATTAGCAATTGTTTTTTGCGTAACTTGGTTCCAAGCACTGTTGCACATGCGGGCAGCTTGAAGGATGTTAATCTTGATATTTTCGTGCTCACCTAAATAAGCACCTGACAGAATGTTTTGGACCACAAGCCGTCTGTAAAAATGCTTAAAATTTTTTATTACACCTTGATCTATAGGTTGAACTACTGAAGTCATGTTTGGAGGGAAAAACACAACCTTTACATTTTCCATCAGAGGAATAGTGTTGTGCGCTGTACAGTTGTCAATAAACAAGACGATTCTTCTGTTTTGATTCCGAAATTTCTTGTTGATTTTCAAAAGCCATCTTTCGAAAATTTCACCTGTCATCCAAGCTTTATTGTTTGATCCATATTCAACTGGTTTCGTTTTAACATTTTTGAAACAACGTGGGTTGGCTGACTTCCCTATCGATAGCAAAGGCAGTTTTTCCGAGCCATCCATGTTTGCTCCGATTAAAAGTGTTATGCGCTCCTTGCTGTGTTTGCCGCCACTACAACTTTCTCCTTTAAAAGCAAGTGTTTTGTCGGGGGTGCATTTGAAGAATAAGCCCGTCTCGTCTACGTTAAAAATGTCTTTAGCGTCTCTATCAGAAATCATTTGCAACAAATCGTCTTTCCATGAATTTGCAGCTTCAACGTCAACAGATCCACTTTCCCCACAAACAGTTTTGAAAGACATGCCATTCCTTTCTTTAAAACCATCGAGCCAACCAGTGCTGGCCTTAAAATCATTTTTCCCTAAGCTAGATGCGAATTCCTCAGCTTTGGCTCAGACGAGGGGCCCACTGACTGGAATTTTTTTGTCCCTTGCTTCCTTAAACCACTTCACTACACATTCATCCACGTCAGGATTTTCTGGTCCTCGCGCTCTTTTCCTATCTTTGTCGCTGGCTTTACACACACTATTCAAAATCTTCTCTTTATTTTTTAGATACTTTGACAGCGTATTTGGCGGTATCCCGAATTACTTGGCAATTTCAGATTTATTTTTTTGTCCCTTTTCCACTTCCCGTATAACGGCAACTTTTTCGGCAAATGTCAATGATTTGTATTGGGTCCGTGTTGGTTTTGAAAGGGCCATGATGAACACACAACACAATAAAACTGCACAATAAGTGTCACTAAAACACACCAGTCTGTATATACAGTACTGTATAAAGAAAGGAACGGTCTCTCACTACAGGACACAGCTCGCACAGTAGAAACTCAAAAAGACTTAACACTTCCACGAATGCAGGCAGACTGAACTGAAAGCAACAGTGAGGGTGGCTGACTGACGAGGCATGGAACAAGGGACAATGGCGGACGGTACCGTTACACGAGCCAGTCATGTGTCATCGCCAGATACTGACGGCAATTCCACGAATTTGACACAAAAGACAAGCGTCTGTTCACAAAGGGCGATGCCTGCTTGTCTGTTTCCAGTCGTGTCTCTATTGTTACGTGGGCTAGCCCATACAGCAGGCGATTTTTTGTAGTTAGAGCAAAATTTTTATTTCGAATTAACCAAAAAAAGTTCGAATTACAGACGATGTTTTTGCATGGTTTTACATAGGATATTCAAGGGACCACGGTAAAAGTTCGAATTATCCACGAATTCGAATTATGCACGTTCGAATTAGCCAAGTTCTACTGTATAATAATATTTTGTTCATTTAAATGTTTTATTTTATTATGTTTTTGTGTTTCAAAATAGAATTTTAGAGAGGTACAATGTATTTTCAGGTGTAATTTGTGTGTAACGTATGTAGGTCAAGGTTCTTGACTTGACCCAGTTTTGATCAGCTGATGGGTGAGGTCATATACTAGGCATGTTTAGCATGGAAGTTAATTCAACTTTTGTTTTTAATTGATTTGAACAAACTTTAAATAATTTAAATATGGAAAGAAAATATTTTAAGAAATTTAAATTTTTTGAATGTAAAATTTTTTTTTAATTTTTTTGAAAAAAAAAATTTTTTGATTTTGCGCCTCCCAGATAATGGATATTTTTAAACTTTGATTATTTTATTGTTTGTGTACTAACCGTGTTTATTATTATTGAATTATTTTATTGAATTGTATTGTTAGAGTATAGGTGTAATCACATGTTAGGTTAAGGATGTTCCTATTTTTAAGAAATGTTCAATTGATTTAATTTTCTAACAACAAAAAACTAATGAAGAGAATTATTCAGTATAGATGCAAAATTTGTGTTTTGATTTTCAAAGAAAACAGCTAATGATTTTCGCTTAATAAATTTTGGAAGAATATTTTAATTTTCCAATATGTAGAATAGGTGTGTGTGTGAGCCCAGTATCTGCTAAAGGCAGCCCAGTTTGCATATAAGGGGAAACATATCAGTTGAGGATCTGGCATGATCTAAGCCAGGGAGTTGGATTTTTGGGGTAGCATGATAGAAGGTGAGGTGCGCTGTGGTGCGTATCGTTTCGATTTTTCGGTGTTGGGATCTCGTACAGAGAAGTCCAGTCATCTCGTTCAGATGCGTCCATGGTCGCCGAGCCAGGGGGGTCGTTTACCCATGCAGTGTAAGAACAAGAGGGGGTTGTTGGCACCAGTTCCTCACCGGTCCTCTTAGGGGTTTTATCAATGAGATTTCTTCTGTTTTGACAGAAGACCTCTCATTGAGGGGGTATTGGAACGGGTCAAATTTATGGGTATTTTATTTTATTGCATTTTTCGGGGATTTATAAAAATATTTGTGAAGTCTAATTTCAACAGAGACAGACCACGTGTTGTAAGAACAGTTTTTAACAAAGGCAACGCAATATCACGTTGTGCAATCGGTAGAGGAATTTACTCACCCTTAATTTCCAGGAACTTTGTTTGTGTGTGACCGAGCGCTCGTATACATCCAACGAGCAGGGGCGCGGAGCCACGCTAACTTCCAAAACCAAGATGGCTAAGAAACAAATTTTGATTCACTTTCGACTACCTTACTGGCGGATATTAGCATAAGTACCGCCTATTTTGTGACGTCAGTCAGTGCCTGACAAATATCGTATGTGATCTGCACAATAAAACTTGCATGAGTTCAATAGGACGAAACTACGACGAACAACTAAAAGGCCTTGGTTTCCTCAACAAACGACGAAATTGAGTTGGCCGTGAAATATAGACGCTTCTCCCCAGTTCGTTCACTGAGTGTGTCTGCGCAGGCACAGAGCCAAGTGGGCTCTTCAAAATTTTATAAGTTGTAATCTCAAAAGTAAATTTAAATTAACCACCATGTGTCCGTGGTAGTAGTGCGCATGTGAGGACAACAAAATCTGCTTTACTCGACGGCTACGCAATTATTTACAAAATGAATCGAGCTCGAGTGGTCACCGCGTGCCGGCAGGGGGGTGTATTTTAAAATGTTAAGGGTATTGTAAATTTTTGTGTGTCTGTGCGTGTGCAAAATTGCAGGCTGGGCTGTTTAGATGTATGTGTGATATAAGTAAGGTAAGCCAGTAGAATAAGTAATTACCAGTAGTACGCATATAGCAAATCAAACAAGAGAAGAAATTATAAAAATGTAATATAATCTGCACAAGCATGAATAACAGTTTTGGGTAAAATTTGTTGGAATTTAAATGATTTTACAAAATTAAAATATCAATTCTCTTCATTCAAAATGTGTATTAATACTTATTTCGTAACCTCACACTGTTTCTGATCTCGCTTATGAAAGAACCTGGGGACCCTTATGAAGATCGAAATATCGGTAAGTAATGAACCATTAAAATAAAAGTATAAAAAAGTGTGTTTTTATACAATCTGCTCCCTGTGCCAGCCTGGAGTGCTCACAGCGAGCCTAACAGGGGTCGGGAAATCTGATAGGCCTGCAGTAAATACTCACCAACAAGGCTATGACCCATAAGCTATATAAATTGTTCGCTAATGCATATTTTGTTGCCAATCATCACCTCCACTGCCCCGGTCTGAGGATACCTTGCCGCTGTGCATAAAAAGAAGATGCAAAGTGTTCTCCACACGAGGATTCAGCTAGCAGCCAGAGACCCCAGTGGTTCCCTTCTTGCTTGCTGTGAAGTGGACTTGGTGTCTGCTCCTTGGATGACAGCATGCAGAGGCTTGCACACATTTTATGTAAAAGCAGCAAGGGCTCAAGATAACCCCCTCACACCTGGCCTTGGCAGGTACTGTATATGTCCACGTGGTTCTTAGAAACAGCCTCACCAAATACTGTTCTAGGCAGCTGTTATGAGCATGACATTGTAATGGCCCGAAAAATTGCAAACATTCCATTCTGGACCAGACCATATGGTAGGAGCTCAATCTGGGAGCTCGGTACATGGATATTAGTGGATCATCTCACATCTTCTACATCAGTGCAGGATTTATTCCATCGGATGATAAGAGGAAGGAGGAGGAAAGGAGTGAAATGGAAAAGAAATATGACATCCCCATACTTAATTGGGACAGCAGCAGCCTCAACATCATACTGCCAAGTGAAGAGCACTGTAGCTGAAGACCAACACCAAGGGCAGCTGCTGAACATCACACCGTGGACTGAGCAACGCACTCTCTATAACTGTAACTAGTGTTATCACCCAATGGCCCTTTTAATGGCCACAAATGTGACACAATACACGACTGTGTAATGGGGCAAAAAGGGGTATTATATTTTGTTGTAATTTTATTCTGTTTTATTCAATTTATACGGGCCCAAAAAAGCGAGTCACCTACATAAAACGGTTCAGTGCGTCGGAATGCGGCGTGATCAACAACAGTTTAATTCACAGAATTCCAGTGCGCACATGCCTGCGTTTTCCGTTGGGGAGAAGCGTAAAAACTTTGTAGCTAACAACCAGCTATGATGGAATGTGGCGGTGAATGTGTGTGCTCGTGTGCCGCGGCCATACTCTCGACACCAAAGTCTAACAGCGTGAATTAACAACACGTGATTAATTAACCAAACACGTGAGCACCTCAGCCAATCACAGCTCGAGCTGGCGGAAGTGAACGTCCACCGACGCACATCGGAGCGTCAGTCAGTCGGCGAATAATACCTTAACATATCGGACGCGAGCCGTGGAGCGTCTGCCGGCCGAACCCAAGTTCATCTAACCTGTATAATAAAAATGTGAGTCAAGTAGTAGTGAGTTACGAGGCGGCGGCGACGGGCCTAGGAGCATAACGGGTTGTCGCGACGAAAAGTTAATAATACTGTAACGACCATAATAACAGAGACGTGTGTAGAGCAACACGTGGCTAGTTGGACGCCGCGAGTGAAGTAAGCCGACCGAATCAGTACATATTCACAATGTCTAAAATAGTGAAAATATCAAAACACCCTTGGAACAGCGTTAAATGAAAGAAAATTGTGACACCAGTGAAACCGTAACTTTTGTTTTACATCAAATGAGACAACGTTGGGTGAGACACCACGATGCCGACAGGAACAATGAGTAACTGTATTAAACAAAATATGATTATTTTTTTAAATAAATAGGGGCCTAAATAAATAATAAGGGGAATTTTACTGTGTGAATGAGTGTGTGCAGCAATCTGGGTCGTCTATAATAAAATAAGATAGTTAGGGTCATGTAGTAATAAATATATATTTGTTTGTGTAAAATGATTCAAGGTCTTGTTTATGTTTTAAATAATAAAAGTAATAATAAATTATGTGAAGGCAGAGAAGTTTAAGTCAGCAGAAAATTTGAGTAACTTTGAGTAAAATATAAAGTAAGGAAATAAAATGTTAAAAGGTTGAAAGAAAGGAATAAAATTTTAATTGTTTCGCTTCATAAATGCGAGTTAGCGTACGTTTGTTATGTAACCTTATAATCATCCTTGCATTTCGAAGTTCGTGTGACGTAACTCTGGGCAAAACAAGGTAAGTGGGAAAAAATATTTTATGAAATATTTGTGTGATTTAAATGCACTAAAATAATTAACTACACAACTGGCACAATTTGTCATGTGACAATGGGGTCCAGATCATCAAGCAGACGCCCGATTCAACCATGCAGACGACCTACCAGCCAGCCCAGAAAACTACATGGAACCCAACAACTACAACCACAGACTATGAGGTGGCGTGCATTTTGGAGCAATTCATCACAGTCCTGCAGTCTTCGCTGCCACAGGTAGTCCCTGCCACATACCATGGACTCAAGTAACAAGACCTGAAGCCCAACCTGCAACTACTGGAACAGACAGACCAGTTGAAGTATGTGAAGTCATTCCAATCCAGACCAAAATATGTACATACTCGAGATGAGAGCCAGCCTGGTAAGGCCCCATCAATGTGAACACACCACTCAGTGGGGAGATCTACATGATAGAGAAGAATGGGCATCAATACAAAGTGCATCAGCAGTGACTCAAACCAGACTGGAAACAGTAGTAGGCCAGCGACTGAATAACATTCAAAACATGGGGGCATTGTGACCACAGCCAGGGGCAGATTAACCATTAGGCTGACTAGGGCGCGGCACTTTGGGGGGCACAAAATTTTAGCTAAAAAAAATTAAATTTTACATTTAAATGTAAAATCTTAATATAAATAAAAGTCATTCTATGTATGTTCCACATCTCCTAAACCACTGGACCAATTTCAACCAAACTTGGCACAAATTTTACGCAACGGGAGAACCAACATAGGACAGGTGTTTTTTTCGATTCGATCCTTTGGGGTCTAAAAAAAACTATTAGATCTGGTTACCATGGCAACCCAACAGAATACATTCTGGTTGCCATAGCAACCAACAAAATAAATACCTTTGTAGTTTAATGAGAAAATTTCTCGATTCTGTTAACTTTACATTTCTAATATTATTGATGCTCTTTTTGCTTAGCGAAAAATCGTGCACCAATCCGACAATTTAACCAAGGTATCTAAGTTCATACCAGCATTAATTATAAATAAAGATATAGGTTATGATATCGAAGGTGGTGTAAAGAAACTTCTTAATAGTGCGTGAATTCAGAGTTGTTTCAGTTTGAGTTTAAAAGTGGATAAGTTAAGATCGAAGTAAGTTATAAGTGAGTATAAAAAACGTTTTGATAGTGAATGTATTCAGATCGTAGTGTTCAGACAATATAAATGAGCTTGCTTCAGTCTGAATTCAAAAATTGATAAGCTGAAATCTATAGAAGTATTGTATTGTTAGAATAAGTTTAGGAGACACTAATTTAACAAATACCTTATTCCAACATTAACACAATGAATTATAAAACGACAGTTAAATACGCAGTGAGTGCAAGTACTGTAGACATTTTATTGAAAACTAATTTAGCTGTTCGCCCTCTCCCAGAGTTAGAAATCAACCAGGAGCATCACGCACAACAGAATTCTTCTCCAGATATAATGAAAGTTTACAACTTTTTATTAATTATGTGACTTTTCACATTTATTTAAATAAATATAAATGTATTTGTCATATGAAATATCTAGTAACTTATATTCGGGTTTGTTTACATTAATCGAATGAAGCGCGTGTGTCACGTACATCATAATTATGGTACTTACCACAGTTTGGGATTCTGTTTACTTCGATCTTGATATTTCTATTATTACCTAAGGTCCAAGGATTCAACTCAGCGAGATTGCTGACAGAGATGGTCATGGAAATGAGAATACGTTTAATTGCAGCAACTATCATCAATCGTAATTTATTCAGGAATTTCTTAAATCGTGTACACAGTATAACAACTTAACATCGCGGCCATTACTTATTTCAGCCCTTTACTATCACCACTCCTTTATGTTTATAATTAAACGCTAATTCAGACAATTCGGTTTACTGGTTATGCCTTAGTTTCATGATCATTTGATTCTTTATTATATTTAATTCGTTAACGCAAACCAACCCCCATTTATAAGTCGACATCTAACGTTTACACCTCTCTCACTCTCTCACATCCATACAGACATTCTGAATTTACTTTTGAATGTGTACACATTATAATTGCATTTTCTAATTAAACGAGCTCTTTAAATAAAATTTTGGCTTAGTCACTTCCCTTGTAAGTAGACTGGACGTTCTGGTAGAGGTGCCCATGTTGATTCCAAACGGCGTGGTTACATCTTCCTGACTGCACTGAGTTTACATTTAATTTTGAAAATATTACTTTATACTGGCCAAACTTTGAATGTAACTAACACTGTTTTACTTTTGATTACATTGTTAATACTTTGCAACACTTAAACCTGACTATTTCAAGCCAGCACTATTGTTAGCGTGTTGTCGCCATGATGAACTTCTGCAGACTGGGACGAAAATTATGCAAATTTTACGTATGTGTGTGTGAGTAAAACGTCATCGTTCTTTGTCTCTCGTTATATAATCGCCTTGTTAGTTACATATTCTCATCACGTCATTGTTGTTTTAATGACGTTTGGCGTTGTTGGCCAATGAAACGGGAGCATGTAGCGCCGTTATTGGTGGCTGTAACCATTATAACTCTTTTTATCTGCACGTACACTGCTGTCCTTGAAATTATTTTGTTGTCTTGGAACTGCATCGTTGTAGGCAAAAACCAAGGGAAATTGTATTACCCATATAAATGACTTTAAAAACATCGAAATACAATAGTTTACTACCTTGCATACCATACTTTTTATATCAGACTTTTTTGTACTGTCACAAAACCCCCTCAATGAAAGGTTTTGTGTAGAGACACAAAAACTTTCATTGACTCATTCACACCTCTCTAAAAGGATCAGCTCAGATATGGAGCCACAACCCCCTGTAGTGTTATTAAAAAATAAAAACAAATTCAATCACTTACCCTTGGTCCAATGATGAGGTTCGCACCTTCTGACCTTACTGGACTTCTCCTGAGAGATCCCTACACCATAAGGCCATGAGGCACTTTACGCTCCTGTTCTGACTCACCGGCCAGCTCAGGACCGCGGTCACCACACCATAAAACTCTGAAACATTCAATACAAAATTTTAAAATCGTGGCCTTCTCTATATCCATATCCACAACTGATATGTTTCCTCTTAGTATGTTGGTTTGCGTTTTGGGGCATTGGTTTGCTTAATTCTAAAAATTTCAAACAATGTATAACAAGAATTAAGATAGAAATTGCTTCCCCTTTAAACAATCCGGTACCTAGTACACATTTCTGACTTCTGTCAATTATATTCACTCTCTTTATCACATGAAAACAATTGCTCTTAACCTAAACAAAAGGTACTTTACTACTTTAGCAACAACCATTAGCCCTAATATTTTACTTCATATAACCTTACAATATCTATATCATGGCAAACAATTTTAAAGCTTCATAATTTCTTTACGACCTTTTCTTATGTTTAACTTTCTTTATAACAGAATCATTTCTAGAGAATGGACAATCTATACAAAATTTTGATATTATAATTGTTACTATCCTGGTAGTAACCTCCTATCCACACACACTATTGTTGCCATAAGGGATGGACTGTGACGCCCATTTGCCTCCACAAGAACTGTATTATTTTAGAGGAATCTATCGCCTCTGTGTTCTTGTTTTGGCGTTACATTGAAAAGTCAGGTATCAACATACCTCTGTTTATAGTGACACACCCTTAATGCGGGTCTGCCACCTGACTTTGCTGTTCCTCCTCGAACAGAGTGGCAGCCGCTGTTCCATAGTTCCGGGGATTTCCCCTAGCTTCACCCCCCATTAATTTCTAATATAGACCAATTTCAAGTCAGCCATGGTCAAGGGACTTGGTATGACCATAGCTAACCGCTAGCCAAAGCCACGATTAGTGCTGGTAAGGCAGTAATCGCCCAAAAAGTCAGGGAAATCTACTTCACTTTCAAACATGTTCTACATCATTTTAATCATACACTGCACGGTCAATATCACATATAATACAAAATTATATAAACTTTGTGCAGTGTACTTTACGCCTTATTTAGGCCTCCGATGATGGCAACGGTCTGTGCGTCACTCATCAACCCAAATCGCCAACTACAATAGCACATGCCACTATTGCACTGGTCCGCTTACTTCTAACTTAATTCCACCTACATATACTGTTCATACAGTCCATTTTGACTTACGTTTTTCTAACACCAGACAACTATAAAACACCCTTTTACCTTGCTCAAAAACAAGTTCGTTAATTATTTAAAACATTTTTTATATAGACACTTTACAAGTTCTAGCTTTCACTTCCACTGACTTCTTTTACGGTCGCTTAGGAATTACAACAATGGATCACTTGATAAGATTACATAAAACAAACATATTCTCTTAATTTCTTTCTCTCCTTTTTTTTTTTTTTTTATACCAAGCTACATTCATTCACTCTCATTAATATGCAAATCTTATTTAAGCCCTAAGAAGACCAATATCGTTTTAAATTCGTGGCATTGTGCGTTCCTACTACCTTCCCCGTATCTATGTCCTGCAATACATACGCATTTTCCATTTTTATCCCTACTATCTCGTAAGGTCCTTCATAAAGTAGAAAGAATTTCTTTATCTCCTTCTCCTGAGCACTCGACAGGTCGTGCCTCCTCACTAATACCAACTGCCCGATTTCATACTTCATCCACTTGCCTCTTGTGTCATGTCTATGTTTCCTGCGTTCCCCCTTGCTCAATAAATTTTCGTTAGCCATCCGGATCTTAATGCTCACATCCATATGCTCGTTCTCCTCTGGATAATCAAACAGCTGCTCTAAAATTCTCGGGGGGCGTGTTCCCTTTACTAACTCGTGAGGTGTATAGCCGGTGGACTCGTGGGTGGTACTGTTCAGCCAATTCTCTACCTTCTTTACGTATAGCGGCCACTCGCTGTGTTTAGCGTGACAATAGGCTCTAAAGATCCTGCCTATCTCTCTCATTACACGCTCAGCCTGGTTTGACTGGGGATGATACACAGCCGTATGTTTCGTGAGGATTCCTTCCCATCCTAAGGTCTGGCGCCATGTCCCACTGATGAACTGTGGCCCGTGGTCCGACAAAATCACCTTCGGCTTACCCACGCTAATCATGTAGTCCTTAGTCACCTTCTCACTCAATACCTTACTGGTAGCTCTCTTTACGCTATACAATTTCACATACTTCGAAAAAGTGTCAAGTAATACAAAAATATACATAACTCCGCCTCTACCCTTCGGCAATGGTCCAAACAAATCTACCGCAACTAAATCAAATGGTCTCTCTACCCTTATAAAATTCATCTCACCTTCAACCCTATAATTCACCACTTTTGACTTCTGACATAAATCACAACTCCTCAGTAATCTCCTCACTCTTCTCTCCATACTCCTGAAAACACATGACTCCTTCAATACACTGACACACTTTTTCGCACCAAAATGACCGTATCTAACATGACAATCCCAAATGATCTTCTCTTCTAATCCTTCTGGTATCACTAATTTCCAATCACGCTCACCCCCTACTACCCTTTTAAACAATAATCCTTTGTAAATTTGGAAAAACTGGTTATATCCTGATTCCTCCAACTCCGTTTCTAAGCTGTTGATTATCTTTCCCGACTTACCATCTGCTCTTTGCATGGTCCTAATATCTTTTAACTCTTCTCCAAATATTTTATCCTCCCTAGTTATCTTGAAAATCTCGATCTCCTTTAGATCCCTACCTGTCCTGTTATTCTCGCTGTCTACTCTGGAGAGAGTGTCGGGTACCTTGTTCTCCTTTCCTCGGATGTATTCCCATTTAAAGTTGTATTCCTGTAATACGAGCACCCATCTTGTAAGACGGCTGTGAGCAAGTTTGCAAGTGTTCAAAAAGGATAGCGCCTTGTGGTCCGTTCGTATGATGGTTCTGTTTCCCAGGATATATGTTCTAAATTTCCCCACGGCGAATACAATACTCAATAACTCTTTTTCTGTGGTCGTATAATTCTTCTCCGCTGGCAGTAAAGATCTACTTGCAAAGGCTATTGTAAGGTGCTCCTTTTCCTCATCCTCCTGGTACAGCTCCGCCCCGACGGCTACATTATTGGCGTCTGTTTGTAGATAGAACACTTTCTCAAAATCCGGGTGGTTCATCATGATCATCTCACTAAATTTCCTTTTAATTTCCTCAAAAGCCCCACGTTCTACTTCGCTCCATTTCCACTGATGACTTTTTTGTAGTACGGCGCTTAACCTTGCCGTCACGTGAGCGTAGTTTCTTTGAAATTTTCGGTAGAAATTGCACAGTCCTAGAAAACTTTGAAGTTGCTTTATGTTCCTCGGTTCAGGGAAGCGCATGATTGATTCGACTTTTTCTGGATCTGCTGATATCCCTTGCGGTGTAATAATAAAACCTAAAAATTTAATCTCTGTTCGTAAAAATTCTGATTTATCCCAATTTATTGTAAGTCCTCCTGCTTCTAATTTCGTTAATACATACTTTATGTGTTCCAAATGATCCTCAAAAGTCCTGGATGCGATTAAGATGTCGTCCACATAAACAGTCAAGAAATCCAGATCCTTAGGTCGCAAGATTTTGTCTAAACACTTTATGAAACTTGCCACACTGGTATTCAATCCAAAAGGTAGCTCCTGAACTGGTAGTTTTTTCCATTGAACAAAAATGAGGTATATTTCCTGCTTTCTTCTGCTAGTGGTACCTGCCAATATCCTGCAGTAAGGTCCAACGATGTCATGTACTTCACGCCGCTAAATTTCTGGAATATTTCGTTTATCGCTTCTGGTGACTCCCGGTCAGGTATAATTATTTGGTTTATTCTCCTTGCGTCCAAGCATAATCTGACTCTACCATCCTTCTTAATCACTACCACTAAGGGATTCGAGTAGGGCGATACTGATCTCTCTATAATTTTACCTCTCAACATTTTGTCTAACTCCACTTGCACCGCTCGTCTCTTGGAATAAGGCACAGGATAACTCCGTTGCATGAAAGGGGTATGTTCTCTAATCTGCAATACACACTCGTAGTTTTTTGCCCTTCCCGGTACATCGGCAAACACTCCTCGATACCTCTCTATCACCTGCCACAACGCTGCACGCTGGCCACTCCCGACATCGTACCCTTCACTCCGGAACTTATCGGCCCTTATCTCCCATACTGCCTCATTAATATCTCTCGTGTCGTTATCATCATCATGAATATACTCTGCCTCTCTACACCAATTGATCCTCGTATCGCTATTTTCCTCATTTACTCGTTTCTTTAATAACTTTACACCCTTTGTTTTAATTTTATCTATCACCCGTCCGAAATTAACTCTTACCGACCGGTCACCCCCGTCTAACTCTATCACCTTTTCCTTGAAATTTATCACCGCTCTATTCCTTTGTAAAAAATCGTTACCTAAAATAATGTCCAAACTCAAACCCTTAACTACCAAGAATGTACTATCAAAATCTATACCATTTATCCGAAAGTTCAAATGTATTTGCTTTGTCACTCGCTTACTCCTTACCCCTGTAACTCCTATCACCGTAACCCCTGCTACTGGCAAAACTGGTATATTCTTATTAAATTCTCTCAACTCCATTAAAATATTTTCTGCTATCACTGAAATCTCACTACCTGTATCTACCAGTGTTCTGTAATGCTTACCTTCTATATTTACCTGGACTTCTGTTAATCCTGCTCTCCCTTCCGTTAAAGTGTTGTTTTCCTCTTCTAATAAATCTTTTACTATGTCTGCTTGGATTACGTTGCTGTGGATGTCCACTGTGTGCTGGACCTCATGCGCTCCTCTGAACAGTGGTTGGGTCCTGGTTGCCACTGTCGCTTCTAGTTTTCCTGCTGTTGTTGACCATTTGGTCGTCCTTGCCAGTGGTTGGATGTCCCACTTGTACTTGGTCCTCCTTTGTCGTTCGATAAATGTTGTTTCGTCTGTTCTCTTCTCCTCTGTTCTTCTTTAGGTTGTCTACATCGGAAACACTGTCGTCTGTTTGCATAGTTCTCTACCCCACATCTGGAACAGTTCCACTCACCTGTCTGCTGAAACTGATTTCTGGGTCTGTAACCGTTATTATACTCACCATTTCCTTGATATCCACTCCGATGTCGATTAAATTCTATGTTATTATTCTGCTGATTCGTCTGTATAGGTCGCTTAATGATTTCGCGGTCCCTAATGCTTTGTAAAACGTCCAAAATCCGTTCCAACTCACTTACGTTCTCAATCTCCTTTGTCATTAAAGTCACTTGCGCTTCTCTAGGTAGATGTTTGCTTACGTATCTGACAAACGATTTAAATGGTATTGGCGGTTCAAGGTATTTCGCCTCGTTATATAATTTCGTCACGTACATGGTTATGTTGTTTTGTCCCCCAAACTTGCCTACCCCCATAATACGACTTCTCAAACTCTCTTGTTCCTCTTCCGGCCAAAATTTATTTTTAAACGCCCTCTCAAATGTTTCAAAACTATCCCATTCTACCCTGTGTGCTTCTACCCATATAATAGAATTGCCCTTAAAACATCTGACAATCTTCACTAGCTGTATCTCCCAATTTTGGTTACTAAAACGACTGTACTCCCGCGCTTGATTCAAAAATCTCATGGGGTGTATTATCCTATTTTCATAATTAAAATTTTCTAATTCGATTTCCCCGTACGCGTCCCTGGTTACGATTATTCTTTCCGTCGTACCGGTATAATTTCTCTGAATTTCCCCCCGTAACTCATTTTTCATTTTCATCAAATCATTTTCAATTACATTACATTTAACATGCACATTATTATCATTCTGTATAACTAGGTTATCTATTTTTTCAATTTGATTTTGCAACATGCTCATTCTCTCATTAGTGTTACTCTCATTTTTTAATACTGTTCTGTCTACTGTTTCAAAATGTTTGTTTATGTCTATTACATCGAATTCACATTTCTCTATTTTGTTCTGCAAAATACTAGTTTTCATCTCTATTTGTCTACTTGTTTCACAATTGGTTCTACTTTCTATTTGCTCACTAATTGTGGTTAAACATTTGTTTTCTAATTGTTCATACTGAGTTTCTATTTGGTTTCGTACTTTGCTAATTACTGTTTCGTTATTTGTACTGATTCTACCATTTAAATTATTTATTTTATCATCATATTTCTCGCTAATTATTTCTACCACTTGTTCTGGCATATTTTGGTGCAACGTACATCTATTTCAGTTATTCGACTATCAAAATAAATATTTTGCTTTTTTATTTCGTTTTTTATTTCATCGAATTTTATATTAAAATTATTCTGAATTCCTCTAATTTCGCTTTTTTGTTCACTAAACAGCATTTGCATCATCTTCATAATTTCGTTATTCTCAACCCTGTTATTTGGAACTGGTGTTGAGTGCACAATTCCTTCACTCATAACTACTGACTCTGTCATACTTATTTGACTGTTATTCGTACTATCAGTTATGCTTAATAAAGAACTATTTTCTTTATTCTCTGCCATTATAAAAAATTGTTAATGGTTTGTCGCTTTATATTATCGTTACCACCTAACCTACAACCGTATTCTCATTTTCAATGTCCACTCTGCCACAATTCAGGCTTATTATATAAAATATATTTATATATTTTATATAGTCACCAGTTCGGGCCCATTTGTGACTTTTCACATTTATTTAAATAAATATAAATGTATTTGTCATATGAAATATCTAGTAACTTATATTCGGGTTTGTTTACATTAATCGAATGAAGCACGTGTGTCACGTACATCATAATTATGGTACTTACCATAGTTTGGGATTCTGTTTACTTCGATCTTGATATTTCTATTATTACCTAAGGTCCAAGGATTCAACTCAGCGAGATTGCTGACAGAGATGGTCATGGAAATGAGAATACGTTTAATTGCAGCAACTATCATCAATCGTAATTTATTCAGGAATTTCTTAAATCGTGTACACAGTATAACAACTTAACATCGCGGCCATTACTTATTTCAGCCCTTTACTATCACCACTCCTTTATGTTTATAATTAAACGCTAATTCAGACAATTCGGTTTACTGGTTATGCCTTAGTTTCATGATCATTTGATTCTTTATTATATTTAATTCGTTAACGCAAACCAACCCCCATTTATAAGTCGACATCTAACGTTTACACCTCTCTCACTCTCTCACATCCATACAGACATTCTGAATTTACTTTTGAATGTGTACACATTATAATTGCATTTTCTAATTAAACGAGCTCTTTAAATAAAATTTTGGCTTAGTCACTTCCCTTGTAAGTAGACTGGACGTTCTGGTAGAGGTGCCCATGTTGATTCCAAACGGCGTGGTTACATCTTCCTGACTGCACTGAGTTTACATTTAATTTTGAAAATATTACTTTATACTGGCCAAACTTTGAATGTAACTAACACTGTTTTACTTTTGATTACATTGTTAATACTTTGCAACACTTAAACCTGACTATTTCAAGCCAGCACTATTGTTAGCGTGTTGTCGCCATGATGAACTTCTGCAGACTGGGACGAAAATTATGCAAATTTTACGTATGTGTGTGTGAGTAAAACGTCATCGTTCTTTGTCTCTCGTTATATAATTGCCTTGTTAGTTACGTATTCTAATCACGTCATTGTTGTTTTAATGACGTTTGGCGTTGTTGGCCAATGAAACGGGAGAATGTAGCGCCGTTATTGGTGGCTGTAACCATTATAAGTCTTTTTATCTGCACGTACACTGCTGTCCTTGAAATTATTTTGTTGTCTTGGAACTGCGTCGTTGTAGGCAAAAACCAAGGGAAATTGTATTACCCATATAAATGACTTTAAAAACATCGAAATACAATAGTTTACTACCTTGCATACCATACTTTTTATATCAGACTTTTTTGTACTGTCACAATTAATACATTTAAATAATATACACAATCACAATTCCCTTACCTGTATCTGGCCAGAGTCTTCACGTGAACTCGTACCTATAAGTGATTTAGGGTTAAGTGTTCTTTAATAAATTATGCTCTCAATTTCGGTATTAGATAGTTATATTTTATTCAACAATTCCTTTTAAATTTTACTGGCTTTTCATTTACTTCTCCTCAAAACTATCATTGATCTTTTTAATTACTTTCCAAAAAAATACCAACAAAACATAGTAATTTACTTATTCTGATAACTAATTCAAATATTCTTTATTACTTTTGAATTTTTTTTTTTCTCGGAGTTATACTCCAAACAATATTTAATTCAAATACACATATGACACATACTATCAAAGTTTGATATTCCCTCTGGAAATACTTCCTGCTGAACAAAATATAATGGTTTAACTTAATCTATAATAAAGGCAACCCAGCATTGCACACGCTCGCACTCATTCAGTTATTACCCTATAATTTTAATTTAGAGATCTCTGTTATAATTTTTATGATTTTAAAGAAAAAATTTATATGATGTACTGTTACTTGGTCTGATGATCGAGTCGACCTCCTATTACTCTTGTTGTTCGTATTATGTCCTCATTGCAAAATTTTGATATCACTGCCGAATTGTCACTGTTTAACTGTTGTTATGTATTATTAATTACTTTTGCACTCCATTTTTTAGTACTTTTTCAAATTTAAGGCTCGAGAGCCTATTTCTCGAACTGTGTCTATTTACACCACTTTTCCTATCTTTGGCCGGTCGGTCTACATGATTTTCATGTATTTTAGGCGGACCACGCGACAATGCAACAGTGCGCGTTAGATGTTATTAGCCGACTGCCGCAGTTTTTGCGCGCACACCGCGAAAGAATTTCTTAATACGTGACTCGACCATGGGAAAGTTCGCTGCCTGTGTGAGCGTGTGGCTGGGAATGCGCACCCCTCGTTGATAACTGCATTCCTGTACTACAATGCAACAGTTTGACTATACAGTCCACTCACTGTAATTTCTTCTTCATAATTCCCGATGTGTATTTTCTGATGGTTACGGAACAGTACCCTGACTGGTTTTAAAATGATTAAAATTTATTTCCCCCCCTTTTGGCCCGTTACAATAAGAATAAAGTTTATGACATGTTCTTAAGCAGGGGTGCTACAGAGTATTCCTCCAGTGAGAATGCGAACGTAACAATATAAGGAAGATTATACAATATAGAAGTAATATAACGTTAGAACAAGAATAGGTGCATTTTATGGATAACTTAATTCGCTGTTCGCACTCGCACGAAGGCAGAAATCGAGCATGAGCATTACGCGCAACAGAATTCTTCTCAAGGTATAAGAATAAGTTTTATGACAGATTCTTAAGTAGGTGCGCTGCAAATAGAAGTAAAATATAAGCGAGCATAAAAATCAATTCCTTGATAGCATGTGAAATCAGATTATAGTGTTTGGTCAATATTATCAGCGTATATACTTTAGCGTTGTTATCTGGTGATGCCTAGAAGGAAAAGAAAGTTCATCGGTCAAATTCAACCGAAAGCAAACAAAGCCAAGCTTTTGGGAGCAGACAAAACAGATGATCAACGACAGCAACGGCTTCAGGACATGCGGAAACGTGCCAGAACATCCCGGGCGGCTGAATCTGAGGATCAATGCCAATGTCGACTTAAAGAAATGCGGGAGCATGCTAGCACATCCCGGGCGGCTGAATCTGTGGAACAATGTGAAAGTCGTCTTCAAGAAATGCGGGAACATGCTAGCACATCGCAGGCCACTGAATCGGATGACCAATGTGAACGTCGTCTTCAAGAAAGAAATGCAGGAACATGCTACCACATTGCGGACCACTGAATCAGATGACCAACGTGAACGTCGTCTTCAAGAAATGCGGGAACATGCTAGCACATCATGGGCCACTGAATCGGATGACCAATTTGAATGCCGTCTTCAAGAAATGCAGGAACACGCTAGCACATCGCGGGCGGCTGAATGGCATTCCAATTTATTTCTCGAAGGTTTTCATTACAATCCAAGAAAAGAGTATAGCAAACATAAAAGCGTTGTTATTGGAGGAATGGACCAAATATGTAAGTATAGTTTTGCCAAGAAATATAAAGGAGAACCTCAGGGTATGTGCTGTTGCAGCGGGAAAGTCCGTCTAGCAGCACTCGAAACGCCACCAGAGCCGTTACTCTGTTGCATGTCTGGGACTACTTCACATTCCAAACATTTCCTCAAGAATATCAGGAGGTATAATTCATGTTTTCAAATGACTTCGTTTGGAGCCTCATCCATAGAAGGACAAAGTGGGTTTCAAACCACCTTCAAGGTTCAGGGTCAAATATACCATAAGGCGGGTTCTCTCCTCCCTCTTCCGAGTGAAAATGCCAAGTTTTTACAAATTTATTTTCTTGGAAACGAAGATCTGGAAGTGGATCAACGATGTGACTACACAACAGGGGTGAGACGTGATATTGTGTTAAATCTCCAACGAATGTTTCACGAACATAACCAACTCATAAAAACGTTCAAAACAGCTTTAGAGAATATGCCTTCGGATGATTGTAAATTAGTTATCCGTGCCGATAAAAGACCAGTTGGAGAACACGAGCGGCGCTTCAACAGTCCCCAAATAAATGAGGTGGCAGTCGTCATAGCCGCCAGTGACTGCGACAGAAGGGACATAATAATACAAAGACGAGGCGGCTCGCTACAACGCATTGCAGAGCGGCTCATACGATGCTCTGCAGTATCCCATTATATTTTGGCTAGGTGAGGATGGATATCATTTTAACATCAAGCAATACAATCCAAATACGGAGTCAACGATTGATAAAGTTTCAATGATGAACTTTTATGCATACAGGATAATGATTCGAAACAACTCATATAATCATATTTTAAACACTAGACAGCTATTCATCAGTTTATCGTTGATATATATGCTAAAATTGAGGCTGAGCGTCTTCTTTTCATAAGACTTAACCAAAAAAAGCTTCAGAGTGAAGAATATATTCATTTAAGAGACGCCATTGCAAATGAGAGAAATGTCGACGATATTGGGTAAATGATGATTTTGCCCGCCACTTTTACAGGAAGTCCCAGGCAAATGCATGAGTACGCACAAGATGCTATGGACCTACATCAGATCATACGGACGTCCCGACCTGTTTATTACATTTACATGTAATCCAGCTTGGCCAGAATTAAAGGAAGAACTAACTCATGGGCAAACATCAAATGATCGTCATGACTTATTAGCCAGAGTTTTTCGACAAAAACAACGAAAGTTAATCAATGTATTGACCAAGAGCCATGTCTTTGGAGAAACCAGATGTTGGATGTGTTCTATTGAGTGGCAGAAAATAATCTGGCTGAAAGAAAAAATTCATCCCACCCAAATAGATGATGTTATTTCTGCAGAGTTTCCAAATCCAGAAGTAGATCACGTTCTTTCGGATGTAGTAAAAAAAAAACATGGTACACGGGCCATGTGGAAACATTAACCAGAATGCACCTTGCATGAAAGATGGGAGATGTAGCAAGAAATATCCTAGACAATTGATTAAGGAGACACAAACTGGGGATGACGGCTACCCCAAGTATACGAGAAGGGGTCCCGAAGATGGTGGATACACAGTAAAATTAAGTGTTCGAGGCGAGGAAATTGAGATCGACAACAAGTGGGTAGTTCCGTACTCACCTCTGCTTTCTAAAATGTTCCAGGCTCACATAAATGTTGAATACTGTAATTCAGTAAAATCCATAAAGTACATATGCAAATATATCAACAAGGGCAGTGATATGGCTGTCTTTGGTTTGACGAAGGCCAGTGAACATGATGATATCAAATTATCAGTTGGGACGATACATAAGCAGCAACGAGGCAGTTTGGCGAATACTGAGTTTTCCCATTCATGAGAGGCATCCTACAGTCCTTCATCTGAATGTACACTTAAGAGAATGGCCAAAGAGTCTACTTCACAAGAGAAAATGCACAAGCAGTTGCTGCTGAACCGCCCAGGACAACTTTGACAGCCTTCTTTCAGTTATGTCAACAGGATGCATTTGCAAGGACATTGTTATATTCAGAAGTTCCTCGCTACTATACCTGGGATTCTGGAAGGAAAGTTTTTTCCAAAAGAAAACAAGGAGTACCTGTTTTGGGCAGTGACGTTGTTGCAAGTGAGGCTTTAGGGCGTGTCTACACTGTTCACCCGAATAATGCCGAATTTTTTTTTTAAGAATGCTGCTTCATATAGCCCGGAGACCAGCTTCTTATGAAATGCTTAAAACTGTGAATGGTGAAGTATGCAACACCTTCAGGGAAGCCTGTAAAAAAATGGGTTTGCTGGAAGATGATGAACACTGGGGCAAAGCAATGTCCGAAGCAACGTTAACGTCATCTCCTGAGCAAATACAAAATTTGTTTGCAATTATCTTGACTATCTGCAATCCATCTAATCCCAGAATTTTGTGGGAGAAATACTGCGAAAGCATGAGTGAAGACATCCTTGCCAGACTTCACCAAAACAACGTCAACGATAACATACAATTTTCTGCAGAAATATTTAACGAAGTTCTTATTATACTAGAGCACAAATGTCTACTGATTTGTAGCAAACCTTTGCTACAGTTTGGGCTACCAGCTCCGGAAAGAAACTCTGACAACGCAAATAATGCAAATCTTCTCCGTAAAAAAAATTACAATACCACAGAATTGAAAAAATGTATTGAATCCAATAAACCACTATTGATGGATGATCAAAGGAAGGCTTATGACAGCATCATGGAATGTGTCAACAGAGAAAAGGAAGGTATCATTTTCCTAGATGCTCCAGGGGGAACTGGTAAAACCTTTTTGATTAATTTGATCCTCACCGAAATTCGATCAAAAAATGATATAGCACTTGCGATGGCTCCTCTGGCACAGCGGCTACTCTCCTGGATGGTGGACGGATGGCACACTCGGCATTAAAACTGCCTCTAAAAGTAAATATGGAAGAATACCCTGTTTGCAATATTAGCAAAACAAGTGCCCAGGCAACGGTGCTATGAATGTGCAAAATTAGTGTGTGGGATGAATGCACAATGGCCCATAAGAAATCCCTAGAAGCCCTTGACAGGACTCAGCGGGACCTGAGAAAGAATGATCAGTTGCTGGGAGGGTCTCTGCTGGTTCTTGCAGGTGACTTTCGACAAACTCTACCAGTCATACCGAAATCAACTCTGGAGGATGAACTCAATGCCTGCCTGAAAACTTCGTCTCTGCGGAAGTTTGTTAAAAGATTCACATTAAAAACAAACATGAGAGTTCGGCTTTTTAGAAATGAGACGGCCCAACATTTTGCAGATAAACTTCTACAAATCGGTGAAGGCACATTTCCGACTGAATCAAACGGTGAAATTAGCTTTCCACACGATTTTTGCACTCTGGTTGCAATGGTTGAAGAACTGATCGACAAAATTTATCCAGGTATACCTGAAAATTACAGAAATCATAAATGGTTATGCGAAAGAGCCATTCTTGCAGCTAAAAACGATGCCATGCACGAGTTGAACAGCCGAATTCAAAATATGATACCAGGCCAGTCACTACTGAGTACAAATCTATAGATACAGCAGTGGACGCTGATGACGCAGTGAATTTTCCCATAGAATTTCTGAACTCACTAGACCCTACTGGAATGCCACCACATCGCCTTCAGCTTAAAATCGGTTGTTATTCTGCTGTTACATAATTTAGATCCACCAAAACTTTGCAACGGTTCTAGACTCAGCGTGAAAAGACTTTTAGCTAACGTCATAGAAGCTACAATCTTAACAGGCAAAGAAAAAGGTGAGGACGTATTCATTCCTCGAATACCATTGATCCCAACTGATCAATGCCCTTCAGTTTCAAGCGATTGCAATTCCCTGTGCGACTTGCTTTTACCATCACAATTAACAAGGCGCAGGGGCAATGAATCAAGTGGTGTGGTGTTCACCTAGAATCCCCGTTTTTCTCATGGACAGCTCTACGTAGCGTGCTCCAGAGTTGGCTCACAAAAACACCTCTTTGTTAGAGCTCCAGGAGGTAAGACTAAAAGTGTCGTTTACAGGCAAGCATTGCGATAGACTTTGTTGCTGCAGCCTTAAATTTACTGTTGTCCTGTATTTTGAAAATTGTATTTATTTGTATGCATATCGTATATTTGTATAAGTTAATGTTTTTGTACATTTGTGTAAGTTTCAAATACATGTTTCTTTTAAAACTACACGCATTTTCATTTAAACAAAAACTATTGTAGTATTCAAGCTACATTTGAAAGATTTAAATTTAAAATAGCATGGAAAAGAGGTTTATTTTTCATCGCTGAAAGTTGGTGATAATTTTTGAAAAAGAAATGTATGAGCCTATGAATAAACTATGAAACCGAGCAACACTGGGTAAATCGGCTAGTTGGTAATAAATTACAAGGATAAAAATTTGAGTTCATTTTGAACACAGGCGCCTGTTTGTGAGAAATTATGGTAAAAAAGTGTACATAAATAATAGAAGTGCTTTCCAAACTGTTTTGAAATAATGACATAATAAGACAAAAAGCTAAATCACCTTCTAGAAAATTATGCTGTTGACTTGGATCAGACATTTCCTGATGAGTGTGCGCATTTAGCTCAGTTTTTAACAGACTATGGACTTGTCAACCCAGAACAAGGAGAAGAAAAAAAAAAGAAAAAGTGATCTCAAGCAAAACCACTGTTGAATTTTTTTAAAATGCTTAACTTAGAATCAATGTTTCCTAATGTTGAGATAGCTTTGCACATTTTCCTTACTATGTCTGTCACTAACTGCAGTGGCGAAAGATCTTTTTCTGCTTTGAAGATGAAGAATTATTTACGCTCAAATTTGCGCCAGGATAAACTGACCAGTATAGCCATCTTGTTCATTGAAAGTGACTTTCTCCAAGGACTTGATTTCAGTGAGGTGATTAAAATGTTTGCTCAATCTAAAGCGAGAAAAAAAATTAGCTTGAACTTTACACGAGTCTTAACAAATCCACAAGATATTTAACTGATTGTATTCTTTGTGTAAATAATGTTAAATGTACCCTTAATAAAACTATTATAATTCTGTAACTACTTAGTTAATTTTTTCCTTATAAAAGCCATGCAAACTACAAATGGTTGAAGGTGTAACTCTAAAACAATCTCTGAAAAGTAGCCTCAGTTTTCAATTCTTGAGACTATTTCCAAAAACATAAGACATTTGAAATATTCCTAACTAAGAAATATATTGTAGGGTGTTTAAAGCTTCATTCAGCCCCTTGGAAATAACCATAACAGTAAGCCTATGGGTGGTGAGGGGGGCGCTAAAATATATTTAACCTACGGCGCCAAGATACCTTAATCCGGCCCTGACCACAGCAATAGACATCTGTTCACCGTGCCATTTTACAGAAATCCTAGGCAGCAAGCCTATCTGAAGCTAGGAGCCATCTCATAAGTCCTAATCAAACATAAGGCGGGACACAGAAGTGCTGACACAACAGAAGAACTCGCTGATAACAGCACATAATGAATATTTAAGTTACAAACTATCATATTCATATGAATAAACACAAAGTACACCGAAAAACACACGACTGTTACCAAAGTGATTAAGTTACATACAACTTAACACTCAACTCTGTACTGTTTCATAACACTGTTTTTCATAACAGCTTGTGTGGGACATCTTGGCAACAATGCGGGTTGCCATGGTTACTAATTACAGTTTTCAGTACTACTATTGGATTCTAGGCAGGTAGCAGCCAGTTGTTTACTCAAAGGTCATTCCAAATCAAATTATCCAGCCAGAACAAAATTTTTCACCCCACCCTCTCAGATTTTCATGACAATTTTTTTACAGCATCTATGGACAAATATGACAACCCGTATTTTTCATTTTTGCCAAATTCGCTTTTTTTAATGATTTTTTTTGAAAAAAAGTTCATTTTTAGCTGATTTGTTAGTCACGGCGAGCGGTCAAAAGGGCACTTTTCAATAAAAACTCTAGTTGTATGGTTATTATTTATTATGAAAGTCAAAATAGTTACTTGAAATTTCACAAGGATTTCAAATATAAGGTCAAAAATAACATTTATACTCATATAAACCTTATTGTTCCACTTCAAAGTTGGTAATTCTGAATATTTTTCTCTGTGCAGGCTTTTACGTAAATGTTTAACTTTTTTCTGTCTGGTCCTATGAGGCTGAAAAAGGTCTCACTTGAGAGAATGAAATGTACTATAATAGCATAAAATAAACGTCATAGGTATTTAATGTCATCATTTTATAATTTAAGTACAACATTTTATGAACTAAAAATAGGTGTGAATGAGTGTAAATTGTTTTTGTGAATTAAAAGTATTGGAAAGTTGTTAAATATAGTGTAATGTGTGAATATTGACTCAAGCCTATAATGATGTGCATGAAAAGGATTTCAAAAAGTACTGAGGCTGACCTTAGCAGGTGAGAACATTTTCTTTGATTGTACTTAAACAACAAGTTTTTAATATTTATATAATTCTTGTAATAGTATTTAAATATTTAGAATATACTCAGACTCCATAAAATGAGACACTCTGCATAAAGTACATGAATTTGTGGCAGTGGGGATTTCAATCGCAAAGTGGGGAAATTTTGGGTAGCCATGTTGGGAAAAGATGACTGATTGACCTGGCAACACTGCTCAGTTTGCCTTTGCTCTGTGACACTGTTGCGATAGGAGCAGTAGCATACAAACAGTGCATAAGTAGTTCATTGTAAAAAAGTGTATACATTGTTTAAAGTGATTTTGTGTAAAAAATAGTTTTTTTTATAATCTATAAATTTATACAGTGTAATACGAGACAGTAGTGTGAATGTTTGGACTAAACATACAAACTACAGTGAGTAGTCTGATTCATCTGATTTTGATTCAACAATAATTTTTTCTGATTTTAGTGCTATTAAGTTACATTGATAACCATTAATGCGCAGTTTAAAACAAAGATTGCCATCTTTATTTCTTTATTACTGTACTATCTATGTGCAGGGTGGCGCAGGGAAACGGGAAAATTTGAAGTTGATGTTGGCAGCCCTGTAGATTTAGCAGAAGTGAAACTGTCTGTCTAGCAGTAACGGAAATTTAGTTACCATTGAGCAGTGGAGCGGTGCAGAGCGTGCAGTCGCCGTAAGGGCGTTTTACCGACATGGTGATAGTTTGACAGCTGCACAATGACAGTTTCGGCACCACTATCAGATCCCGCCCCGCAGTCAAGTTCCTTCGTTACACGCAATCGAAACGTTGTAAACAAACAAACGTTTTTTACACTTTTACCCAAAAATTTATTACTTACCCTGACTCTGTTAAACTTACCTTTTATAAAACCCCCAGAAGATTGAAAAACTCGTTCAAAGGCCGCCACAATGTCTTAAGGTGAACATCGAAACCATAATACACTTACCCTTAGTTAATTTAGATCTTTACTTCCCTTAAATCAGAAGACTCGCAGGTTTCGTTTAGACGAATCTTTGATGCAGAACTCAGGTTATAGGTATGACGTAATAATTAGTTTAACACATTTTTATAGTAACTAATCTCATTTTATTTTCATGTAATATTTAACACTTTCTCTTATTCCCTTTCTTTCTGTCTGTTATTTGAACAATTAGAAAATGTGAAATTACTTAAACAATTTTTATAAACTAATCTTACTTTACAAACCAGTACTTTTATTAATGATTTCTCCCCTTTTCCCTCACACACACTCTCTCACTCTTTACAGATTTATATATATACTTTTCACCCCCCCTTTTACTGAGCTCTTTTATTATCGTTACTTTATTTTGACTCAAACTGATTACTTTTATTTCTTTTATGACCGAAATTTGTTGTTCAAGAACTGATGATGTCAGAGATGACGAAAAGCTTTGTCTGAACAAAAAATTGTAGCAGTTTAGCAATTTCATAAAAGAAATATTAAGATGGCTGCTAATTC
Organism: Magicicada septendecula; assembly: GCA_034769895.1. Classification (NCBI taxonomy): domain Eukaryota; kingdom Metazoa; phylum Arthropoda; class Insecta; order Hemiptera; family Cicadidae; genus Magicicada; species Magicicada septendecula. Next base: position 50,828,335 of record CM068369.1, read on the forward strand.
AAATAATACGAAGAATGATTACTTTTACATTGTACCTGCACGTGCATTCCATCGTCCTCTATCACTTGTATGTCACGTTCACTTCCGTCGCCACTGACACTGTTTTAATTCTTTTAACTTCAACAACTCATTTAATTTACTATCACTCTATCTTCCTTGCATTCTTCTTTATATTTCCACCAGTTTCGGTAGACCTCGGCTACTGTGTTCGCTCCGGTCTACCGAAATTCTGAGGCCACGATTAACTGTACTGTTTGCTGAATTGTGTCCAACTGCACTGCTTGATTAATTACTTCCAACTGGGCGAGCGTCGCTCGCGTGGTTGCCTACGATGCATGGCATTGAGCGTTGACCACGCTGCCCGCCAACGTCCATTTTATAACGCCTTCTCTGTTTCCATCAAATGTTCCAGAAGCTCGGCTATGGAATTTCTTTTAATTTGCCAAGTGGTCGATTCTCAGTATTACTAATACGCACTCTACTGATAACCAACATTCTTGTACCAATCCGTACCTAGCTCGGCTCAAGGCTCAGCCATAGGGTGTTACCAAAAGTTACATACAAGCTGTTTACAAAATCTTTCTACATCCTTTGCCCCGTTCAGCATGGTTTATACAAGTCGTTAAAATAAAAATTATAAAATTACAAACACTCTTGTTTTGTCCCGTTACAATACCCCCCCCCCCAAATGAGAGGTGTTATGCCGAAGCATAAAAACTCTCATTGCATAAACCTAAGAGGACCAGCTAGGATATGGCGCCACGACCCCCTTAATTTCTTATTTCAATCATGGGTTACTTACCCTCCTAATCCAGTGGCTGTGGTTGCACCTGCATGACCTTACTGGACTTCTTTTCTCAAGATCCCAACACCATAAAACCACACAGGCACTCAACGCCCCTGCCCTGACGCACCAGCCAGCACAGGTACGCCACCACAGTATCACCAGACTCTGTAACAATTAATAAAACATCAATAAATGGCCTTCCACTACTCCATATCCTTAACTGATTTGGTTTCCTCTTAGCCGTACTGGTTTGGCTTTAGCAAAGTACTGGTTTTCTACTTAACTCTTATTACACCTGTAATATTTTTTTGACAAAGATGTCCTTAACCCATTTACAAGTTATAATCCCCTCAAAAAAGATTTACCAATTTCATTCTGAATTCAATTTAACAACAATAGCTCCATCTTACATTCCCATTAAAATTTACATTTAATACCCTCATTACTACGGTCGATTACTACTGCTATCTTTAAGTAATACAGAACATTATCAATACAAAAATAAAAAATTATTCATCACTACAGATACATATATAAACAACAAAATATGTTTCAATCCTCCTCAAATACATGTTTTATACAATCATGTTGTATTCCTCATAAATACAACATCTCAGAATAAATATAACCAACATTACAATTTCCTTTACCACCATCATATTAAAATAAACATTTCACATTTGCATTTAAATAAAATTTACAAACATTATAACTTTAATTTCAATTTTCTATTGAATACTCCATTTATCACTCTATAACCTCAACTCTGAATTTCTATTAAACATTTTAATCAGTAAATCTTAATTGTCTATCACTTCTTATCCATTTCAAATCAAAATAATTTTCTCAAATTTATTATCAAGATCCCTCTTTTACAACATCTCAAATTAATTAAATCATATCAAATTAATTTAATTACATTGTTTAAAATATTTTACATTAATTAAATCCTCTCACAGTGCTTTAATTTCATAATAAAATTCATTTACCATTTCTTATAACCTTCAAATCAAAAACTTTCAAATTTACTACCAAAATTTCTATTTTTACAACATTTTCCCTTAATTTATTTTCATTATAAAAATTTATAATTGCATACTGACAATTACTCAATCCAACAAAATGTTATTGTTGTTACAGACTCGATTAAAATTACAAACATTTGTAACGGGGCAAAAGGGAGAGGTTTTATTTTATAAAATATTTGTAACAATTTATTTCATATGCGTGGCCAGTCACAGGTTGAATCTAAATCATCGCGAACAAAGAACGGTGATGAAACAATTACAATGGAATGTGCGTGTCGCACACAGCTTCGTAATTCTCAGAACGGCAAAACAGTGTAATGCGCCCAAACGCACTAACATCGGCGGAGCGCATACCCACGCTAAGTAAAAGGCGCACAATATGGCCCAGAGACAATATTTTTCGCCACGTGCATCGGAGGTGACAGAAACGAAACTAAGTCACGCCTACTACAGTGACGTAAACCGCTGGACAACAAATATCGCCAACGTCCAGCACATGGGAGTTTGCACTTGTTAAATGAACTGTAACTATGACTTTAAAGTACCAGGCATTGGTTTCCGCCTTGTCCGAAGCAATCCAGTTGGTGGGGATTTAGTGAACGCTCTCCCCAGTCTTACTGACGCTCGCCTGCACAGGCAGCCGGCCAAACAGGGCCTACTATAGTTAACTGCATGGAGTAGTATCGTCAAGGTCACACCACTTACTTACAGCGTTGCCACTAAGCAACAGTTTCCCATTCTTCCGAAAAACGCTACACTAGTAAGTAGGCCTACTTAATGTAAAGAATATAACAAAGTGATTTTTAAATTAAATATTTACTTTGTTGTTATCAATAAGGCTTCCATTAAAATCATTTTTTGTGCTTTAAACTGTTGAACATTCTAAAATCAATGACAATAGAAGACTGAAAAAACAACGATACATTTTGAAGGTTCATAGATGCCTACTGCAGAAATTTCATAGCTAAAATTTAATGTTATTTAAAGTAAAAAACATTTTAAAATCTTAACGAGTATCACATAGTTGGTCTGGTTTTGTAAGATAGTGTAACTTGCGTTTTACTGTATTTTTTTAAGTAAAATTTTACAGGGGGAAAGTTTCTAATATATACATTAGAATACATTGTCAATAATTCTTAATAATAATTACATCACAATTAATACATTGTTAATAATTAATTAACAATGAATTTCCATAACTTATACATAACATTCAATGCGATGCGTCAGCTATAGTTTGAACGAATTTTCATACGCATCCTGTGTCTTAAGCTTGCCCCATTTAATTATTGAAGAGACACCGCACTATTCGTGACTCTGAAAAATATTCTATTTTTATTTCCTGCACTGCTTATTAATAATTAAGTAAAAAAATTAGAACTATACTATAAGACGTTACATGCACAAGTAGCATAAAAATAATCGTATGTATAAACGTGAAACGAGTTGGATGTCTTAAGAAAATAAGGATAATTTTATAAACAACAAATACAAATACCTCATGAAATAAATAAAAAATTCCTTATTCGTATATTAATATATTATAAATCTTTAAATATAGAAATTAAATTTATAATTCTATATTTTATGAATTGTCCTTACAAATTTTATAATTAAAATTTTCCTTATTTTATAAACTATAGAATTCCTTGTTTACAGAAATTGCTCAGTCCTATTTATCTTTGTGCAACGGAAGAAAGGTGGTAGCGCGGCCAGTAAACATACACATTTTTGAGGGGAGTGTAAAACGACAAAGGCATTCATAAAAGTGTCAGACACCAATATTTACCGAAAAGACATGCCGACAGGGTATACGCAATTTGCATACCAAATGTGTACATATACCTAACAGAACTTCCGAACCATATGGCTTAGGAATGACCTTGCAGAGAACAAAAACAGATTCATTTACAAAAGGGAAAAGACCGTGAGTATGAAAAAATTAAAGCGACAACAGTAGGCAAGGTCAGCGTTCTCAGACAACTGTCAGTCTGTAGGATAACCACCCATGAGAAAAACAGTAAAACTTTAAATAAGTAAGTTCACTGTACGGAAAACACAAAATAACTGACCTAATGGTACTTCGTAAAGTTAGGGTGTGTATTGTTAAAAGCTTTAGATTCCAACATAAGAAAAACCAGCGCAGTGTAAATCATAGATTCAGAGAACTGCAAATCGTAACAAAGGAAGCCAAAGAAAGAGAAGAAACGCAAAGATAGAAATTCTGTAGATATTTACGCGATAATAAAAAATCTGTAATACATTTTATTGTTTTGTCTCCAAGTCGCGCTCTAATACAAAGGTAGCCTACAATCTTACCTATTTTTTATTTTCCGTCGTGCGATTTCGTATATGTTTATTTATAGCACTACGCGTTTCAGCAACAAGTTGCCATCCTCACGTGAAACCCTCACTCAAAACGAGGTCGTTATAAAGTAAAATGATTTATTAAAATACTAAAACTTAAAGTTAAAAGTGCACTTTCAACATATATGAGCACACACGCGAACATGAGCAGGTCAGTGCTATACACGCGGGCATTATCGGTCGACTAGACTTAGTGCTTATGTAAGAATGTACGCTAATAAAACTGTTTGTTTACCAAATTCTGTACGCATCTAAAAAATATGTTGCCGACTCACACAAATTTTTATAGCTCAAATACTGGCGCCCAGAATTTAACCGAGTAATGTTACCCACAACTAATTATTCCTGATAAAAAAAATTCATTTACGCGATACGCATAAATAAATTTGAAACGAGCAATATAAGGTGGATGTATGAAATTTGCTTTCGTAACACTGCTAAAACGCTGCACACTGTACTAGCCGGCAACAACGCTGGGCGAGGGGCGTGGAGGTGACAGGGAGAAGCAGTGAAAGTGAGTGACCTTGACGGTACTACTTCCATGCAGTTAACTTTAATAAATTTTCAATATTAAGTAAAAGTGAGTGTAGTTTGTTCAAAATGCAGAAGTAAGAACAGTTTTAGGAAAATAACGTCATAAATTGTTTTCGGACATACGAATCGAGTTTTATGAGTGATGCACCACGAGGTCGGGGAGACTCCACGTTGCCGACAGGGGTAGTGAGTAACGTATCTCAGAATACAGAAATATATTGCATAAAATGGGGCGTATTTAAATAAATAAAGAGGGGTTTTGTTGTAATGGTTGGTGTGTGTGTATGAGCAGGCTGGGCTGTTTTCTTTAGGATAAGATGTAATAGAATTTTAGTAATATACAACGATGTCATAAATATCGTCAGAATGTTTTGTTTATTTTAAATTTTGGCAAGAAGTAATTAAATGGTTAAAGAGGTGAATAACCAACATGTTAAAAAATCTAAAGAATTTAATAAAATTTAATTTGTTTTTCTCTTCCTAAATGCGAGTTGCGTATGTTATTAGTGTAACCTTGCAATCATGTTTGCATTCACAGTTCGTGTTGGGACCCTGGACCGAACTTAAGGTAAGTGAAAATAAATACAATTTTATAATCCGTAATAAAAAAACAAAATATCACACATTGCTTACACACACAATACAATGTACACACCACACCATGTACCAGCTGATACCGTATCAGAACATCAACATAACCTTAACACAATAGATTTAACAACCATACAAATTTATATACAATATATGTCATTAAATGTCCTTGTTAACCAAAAATCATTACTTTATTCAGTCCGGTATTTAAAACCACTACACTCTCATAATTAAATGTTCATCAACAATAACCTCCAACATCGCTTAGTTGAATTAGTAAATTTTGTTTTCTTAAATGTTTAAAATTAATATCATAGAGTTGATAAAGCAAAGAATTTGATGAACTGTTAAGAGTTACAAACAGAGAATAATTAACTTTTAAAATGAATATAAATAAAATGGATTAATAGCGTAACCATGCGTTAAGTCAATTATTATGCCAAATTAACATTACCTATCCCGTATGGAAAATTTCGCCTAACAAACCTGGTAAGTAATTGAATTCTAAGAGGGGAAAGAGTTTTAAGGTCTCCATATCTGTCCTTTAAAGATATTGGTGGCGACCTATAAGTAATTTGGGAGTCTTCTGTTTTGGTAAGTCAGGGTAGAGTGTAATCATGGCGAGTGCGTAAAAAGATCGCTCGAGGTAAGTAGAAGTCACGTGGGGGAAATTGGTAAAAAAGTAATAGAACGTAACAAATGGCGACCCTGCCAGGATAACTCAGATGCATTTATTCATATGGGTTTAGGCCCGATTTGAAGTATGAAATAGGTGGTGATAATAGCCGGTTTTTGTAATAGTAAAAATTACGAGATTTGTGATTAGTGGTTAAGTAATACGTATAAATTGTGTACATAAAATGATGTTAGGTTAAGTGAGTAGTAAAACAAATAATGGACATCTGCGCTTCGTGCAGCAACAATCAGTTTTCACTAAAACTGCAAACTAACAAATCTATATTATTATCCACCGCTGTCTGCATGACAACTGACCATGCCGGTAGGAAGCACCCAGTAAGGATTTTATTGGACTCAGGATCGCAGGCTAACATCTGCACCATGAATTTTGCACGTCACATGGGTCTAAAACTAATTAAATCTCAATTGCCCATCACCGGTATAAATAATTTATTATCTCAAGCTGACTTCAGTACAAGGGTAAGGTTGCATTCACGTTATAAGAATTTTAGTTTAAACATACATTGCGCTGTGCATCCCAGTATCACGAATAATCTCCCTGCGGAATCATTTGATATCTCATCCCTAAATTTACCAAAAGGCATATTCCTAGCCGACCACAACTGAACTTCTCTTCGCTAATCGACCTATTGCTTGGTCGTCAGTATTACTTACAATTAATTGAACCTGTCAAATTCATCCGTACCCCACATTTTCCCATAATTCAGGAGACGAAATTGGGATTCATCCTCGCGGGTAACTTGCCATTTAATGTCGACATGACAAAACCTGTCTCATCATTCATAGCATGTGAAGATAATAATGCCATTTCCTCGCAACTAAAGGACTTCTGGAAGTTAGAGGACGTTGCTATTCGTGCTCCCTCCGCTGAGGACTCGGAATGTGAAAGTCATTTTGTATCTAATACTTTCCGTAATAATGATGGCAGATTTGTGGTATCCCTACCACGCAGGTTATATAATTCTCATTTGGGCGATTCTCTTCTCGGAGCTATCCGCAGATGTCCATCACTGGAACTCAAGTCCAAGCAGAACCCTGCCCATGAGTCATCATCATGGCCCACCAGTGCCTTCGATGCCCATTTTCCCTGCACTCATCCCGATCTTGAGCAGGAACAACGTAAGCAGGTCCAAACGTCATTGATTGTCGCTTCATCTGCGTCTAGTTATTTTGAAAACTACTCATCGCTCTCAAGGCTCCTTCGTGTATTTTCGTATTGCCGTCGATTCATTCGGAACTCTAGGCTCCCCATAGCTGATACGGACGCTTCCCGTTTAACTGCCCAGGAGTTACATGATACACTTTTGGTTTTTATTCGCCAGTCCCAGCAATCGCACTTTAGCATCAAAATTAAGGAACTTGAGGCACAACGCTGCATCCCTAAAATAATAAAATTCTTTCACTTAACCCCTTTTTGGACAAGACAGGAATAATACGCGTGGGAGGACGCCTTCAGCACTCCCAGCTTACCTATGAGAGCAAACACCAAATCATACTCCACCCGCACTCTCATCTCAGCAAATTAATCATACAAAGCGAGCATCTTCGTTTACTACACGCTGGTGTATAATTGACTCAGTTTTCTCTACGGCAGAAATATTGGATAATTAATGATAAATCTTATATACGTTCAGTAATACATAAATGTATCACTTGTTTTCGATTCCGTGCTAGGGGCGCAAGCCAATTATTAGGACAATTACCCCCTTCCCGGGTTATGCCTGCTAACCCATTTTCCCAATCTGCAGTCGACTATGCTGGTCCCATACTTATTCGTCATGGCGGGCAGCATTCAAAATCGACGTCAAAGGCTTATATTGCTCTATTTATATTGTAACAACTAGGTGATCTCTAGCGTTTTTAATTATATTCAAGGATGTGTGAAAGCCCCACTGTTGGGTTCGCCAATTTGATATAAAACGTTTACAAGTGAGTCCTTTTTATTTCAGCCCCACGTTGGAGTCGTCAATTTGATATAAAACGTAATATGATGTTAACAGAAGATAATGATGCCCCACTGTTGTGAGCGTCAATTTATAATAACCAAATTATAAATTGTGAGTGTTCCGGGGTTTAAGCTATATATCATAAATGAATATAGCTATTAGGTTGTTACCGATGAAACCTCCTGAAAATATATTATTAGGCAAATATAATGATAATTATGTTCCTTTAACTTATAATCGTACTACGATATAGGTTTAACTTAGTATTCAGTAGTTGGGCAATATTAACGATATATATAGTGTATTGACTGAATATAATGAGTATTCTTGTCAACCCTAGTCCCTCGATGTTAGAAAATTCTATTCAAATTTTGTACTGAAAACACGCTAGTTCGGCAATCTCCCGTTCCACCAGCTGTAAACAATTAGCGCTGTTATTTGTAATAAACGTGCTTCTAGGTTAACCGTTCATCGGGTTTGAATCAACCTTTTATTGTAAATTATTCCACCCACTACATATAGTATCTATTCTGCAATAACTTAAAACATTATCTCGTACAATAAAGATCCTTTATTAATTTTATCTATTAATTCACAGTTACCGTTATCTCCAAAATAATAATATTATCAAATCGATTATACAAAAATATATCGATTGTCAATTGATCAAGTTACTTTGACTCATACAAATTAAATATAACAATAAATAGTTCTTATCCCAGGGTTCGTAAGATTCTTGGAACCATGTAAGGTCATGTAAAATGCAAAATTAAGGATACTCAAGTGTTACAAAACAAAATTATTAACTCTAAATATATTGAATTTAAAATAGGTTGTTTTTTACCGGGTCGGCAGAACTCAAACTGGCACTGGTCGTCTGTAAACAGTGAAGATGTTCGGCTCAAGTTACATTCATCCAGGAAAACTTGTTTTGGCCCTTAATAAAATTGATAGTGTAGTATCCAGGGAAGCTCTCCGGAACTCTTCTAAATGCTGTTCTTCTCCTATGATCTTGATAGTCGTCAACCACGGTGGAATGAAAATAGTATCCCAGCTTCTTCTGCAAGTGAAGGTTAACTCTGCAAAACGAGATCTTCGTATGTCTTCTCAATAATTCCGTTAGTTTCGGCCTTTATTTCTCTTAATTAATCTTCTGGTTAGAGGAGAAATCGGTTTAATACCGAATCCAGTGGAATTATTCTGGTGAATTATTCTGGGTTTTCAACTCTTTTAAATGTATTCAGTTATAATTTGGAAGTCTAATTAGTTTTATTACTCATCAGTATTATGATAGAATTAGGTTTCAAAGAGGGTTTTTTAATTTTGATTCATATTTTCTTCAGAATTTATTATTCATTTTTTTAAATGTATCTGCCCATCTCAACTCAATAGCTTGTAACAATCGGAACGAATGATTCAATATAAACAACTCATGTCCATTTGAGCCAGAATTATAGAATATTACTACTCTTTTTCAATAAAATACTCCATGCTTGGAATAATACTAAATTACCTAAAATTCTCACCTAACCTTCCTTCATAAACAGTATATGTTTTACTATAGTTTCATTGGACTGGACTTCTTAAAAAGGTATTAATTTCCTTTTACAAATATTAAATTTAGGCCTATAGGTTTTCTTACAACTGTTATAACATTGTTTGGTTTTTTAACTTAATTTTCTTTTACCTGACCTACTGTACAATTAATTATTGGTTAATGGTTATTTACATTAATTTTAACTTCCTGGTTTTTATTTTATTACCTTAATTAATTCATCTTGGAACCCTTCATTAGTTTACAATATAATTATCAGAACTACTTGTCAAACCTTAAACACTGATTGCCCTCCTGGCCAAGTTTACAAACATTAATTAAAACAACTGCATTATTCAATTTTAGACAATACTTAAAACTTAGTATAATGCCTAACACAGGTAACTATACTTGATTGTCTAAAGACAAATTTAACATAAATACAAACTTTTAGTTATTTTGCGTCGACGTTTCGACAATATTTATTGTCATCTTCAGGACCTGTGTATGAAATACAATAGAAATATCAAACATAACGAAACAATTAAATATTTGGGTGAACGTGTTGGTGATGTGAGTGTGTGCGTGTGTATGTATGTATGTATCATTTTTTATGTGAGGACTTATGATAGTTTGTTTACATCTTCAAATTATCTTTAAGAAAGCGAGCAAATTATAGTATGAGAGAACTTAATTTATACAGTATTACAATTTAAATTACTAAATATAATGTTATTTTAATTAATTAAACAAACAGTAACCAACAATTGGATATTAGATTGGTACAAAAATTGTTTATACCTACAACAGTCAACATATAGCAAAGTAATATATTACCTATAACTAAAACAGAATTGGGGAAGTTCACTACGTAATTATTAAAAGTTATTTTTACCATGTTTCACTCCCTACTGGTGTTAGCAAACAATCGTAATTTAGAAACATACAATTTACACAATATTGTAAAACATTACGACTTAAATCAGATAGTTGACAAAGGTTACACACAAAAGTTGTATTTTTCGACGCAAAATAACTAAAAGTTGTATTATTGACCGATCCTCACTAACTATCCACTAAAACATTCACTGATTGACGGTCACTAAAAATTTAAGGATATAAATACAAACATTATCATTGATGAAGTATTCCTATTAAACAACATTAATTCACTCTTACCATACTCAAAACATAACATAAATATTCTGTAAACATCAACATGTTACAGTATAAAAACAAGCACAATTTATTATAGTAACTATTAATTGGTATGGTATTTTATATTCAACATTAATTATTGCCTCTTTTGACTTGAGGTACTTCTCAGATGCATTAATTACTGAGCAACCTTAATTCAGGGTATGGTCCTTGACCATAGTTAATTCAATTTTTTATGTAACGTTGGGGACCTCAACTCTGTTACGTTACAATATGCATGGTCACTAAAGCTATTCACCTGGAACTAGTCTCAGACCTTACCTCGGACGCCTTCATAGCAGCATTAAAATGGTTTGTAGCGCGTAGAGGTATCCCTGACCAGATATTCTCCGACAAATTTTCGTCGTGCCAGTAGCACACTTCACGAACTATACAAACTTTTTCAATCTAGTGGTTTTGAACAGTTCACCCAGTATTTTACCACTGCCCAAGGCATCAAATGGTCCTTTATTCCCCCCTCAGCACCTCATTTCGGTGGCCTGTGGGAAAGCGGAGTCAAGAGCGTCAAGTTCCATTTGCGGCGCGTTGTCGGCGGAACCATTCTTATGTTTGAGGAATATTACACAATCCTCTCAAATAGAATCCTGCCTCAACTCACGCCCTTTGTTCGCCATCTCTAGGGACCCCGAACCTTTAACTCCAGCTCACTTCCTGGTTGGTTCTCCGCTCACTGCACTCCCGGAACCTGACTATTCCCAAGTCGATATTAGTTGTCTGGGCAGATGGCAGCTGCTCCAAAGATTCACCCAATCTATATGGAACAGGTGGTCGACATATTACTTGCACCAGTTACAACAGCGCAACAAATGGCGCATCCCATCAAAAAATCTGACTCCCGGACAACTCGTCCTTATTCTAGATGACAGTTCCCCCCTACTGCAGTGGAAACGCGGGGTAGTCACGAATGTCTATTCGGGTCAGGATTCAATAGTGCGCGTCGCGGATGTTCGCACCGCAAATGGTATCCTACGTCGACCCATTCATAAATTATGTCCACTTCCGGTGGCCTCAGACTAAGTGCATGAGCATTCATGTGACATGCATCATTGTATCGAACATTTATCATGCTTTCTATTTGTTGTTTGTATTATATTATTATTAAGTTTTTATTATTTTATTCCTATGTATCATTATCATGTTGTTATTATTGTTTTTGAATTTTTGGGGATTGTTATGCCAATATCATGCATGCAAATTATTATGTCCTTGTCATTGTATTATTACCTGTTACATATTATTGAATTTTTTGTGACCATTATTATACTATTATGTACTGTTAACTATTATGTCAATCATTATGCATTATGTATACTCATACACTCATATTATGCATTTTTACATCATTTGGATATGTCTATCATTGCTATGTACTAATGAATTTTGATATCATTATACTAATACTATGCATGTTGTAACGAGTTACTGGGTGCGTACCTGTTAAAATGTGTTTACACTTGTTTATTATGTGTATAAGTGTTAATGTGGTGTGTTCGCTTCACACCGGTCGTTACAATAATCGTTGTCACTACTGAAGTCTGTAGCGTGGTCCAAATTACCAGTACAACCTACCTGTTAATTCATAGGGGTTGCAAATCCCGGGTGGCGCCAAATTGTTTATATCAAAACAATTAAAATTGTTAAATTACAAGTTGATAAGTGTTATTAGCGTTGACAGCTGGAGCGTTCAAATGGTTCCCGCCGCTATACAGGTTGCCATATTGTCCACTCGTGACGAGCGCTAGTTGGTTACTGAATAAAAATTGCTAACACACATATTCTACAACGTCCTATGAAATAAAACGATGGTAATACTCTGTACTGTTATTTTAATACAAATTCAGTCATTAATTATTATGACAAAAAGATTATAAATGGTTTAATAACAATTGCTCCGGCTTAGAACATGAGACGCCAATATTTCAAGGTTGGCGAAATCGGTTTTAAAACAAATTATTTTGATGCCGTGATGGCTACTGTTTACATACAATATATTAATCTGTTCAAAATCTGGGGTCCTTTGGATTATAAAATAAGACATAAAAGTTGGTTACATTAAAAAAGTACACTACCATACCTTATACGTACTTAAAGAATATGAAGTGTTTTTACAAATTGTTCGGTAGTGTCGTACTGTTTGATACAAAGTTCGCACACTAATGCGAGGTTATATTCTAATTAACAAATGTTTTTACGTAAGTTGATTATGCATTAAACCTTTGAAAGAAAATTAACTTTGTTTAATAGTGAGAAATTTTGATCGTTTTGAGAAATATTTAAAGTAATTTGGTTTCTGGGAGAAAGGAATTTATTGGATACTTATCAGTTCAGACAGTGTTGATATGTTGTCATCTGGGGTAGTGGAAATTCTGCAATTTTGGACTGGTTTTAGGCTTCGGGCATCTTCTTCTGTCTTTTCTTGGGCTTTCTGTTATTTAATTTCTTGTGATTTGGTTCCAGGACATCGTTTAATCTTGGTAGTTCTGCATCTATTCGTCTTTGGTTTTTGTTGTCAACTTCCGAACGTCATTTTAACTATTTAATGGAAAATTTCAGTCATCACAATTTTGCGTGCCGCTTACCCACGCGTCATTTCTTCAAGTCTAATAAATTTAACGGAAAATTAGTATTCAACGGCCCGTTACTATGGTAACAGTAATCCTTTGATTGGTTAAGACCTCTTTCAAAAGCATTGTTAAGAGATTTGAATTTTTATTCAAATTTATTATGAATTTTCTTAATGATTTTATTCCTTTATCGTTCCTTTTGGGGTAATAAATAATATCACTATTATATTTCTTTCCTTTCAAAGTTTAAAATGATACCTCATAAGGTCATATTCTATAATACATTAACTTTAGTCTAAATATTTGACATTTGATAAATTACATATCTCTCTTAAATTAAACTTTTATAATAACATTTCTCTTTTAAAATGATTTACATATAATTACTGGCCATTTACTGGTCTTAGATTAGTAAATTTCCTTGTGAATTTGTTACAATTGACATTTGTGTGTGTCTGACAGTTAGACGTTTTCATAGCCAAAAGTAGCCATGATGGTATTTTATTTATTTCTTTTAAATTACATTTTAATTCACCTGATGGGCTTCACTTTGTTATCATATTTGTTTGTGTTGTGTGTTGATTCTGTTTGTGTTTTAATTACTATTCAATACAGTTTTCATTATACATATTTTAAAATATAACAATTAGACTTATGGACTGCAAGTTCCTTTCAGTCATATCCTCTTCATAACATTGAAACAAACAATTCTTTATAAGTTATTAGTTACTGTTGGTTTTAACATTAATTTCATTCCTTTGCTACTACTTTGAGTGATAAACATCATCACTTCTTGCAAACTTATTAAAGTTATTTCCCCTTTTAACATGGGGTGTTTTATTCATTGTATACTTAATTTTAAAACAAAACCTTATTTCAATATTACTATCTTCCTCCATTCCATGTTAACACAATTGTTTTTATCTGGGCTTTCTCCCTGAATAATATCACATGTTTTACTTATCTTTATTTGAAATATTATTTTTAATTATTCTTAATTATATGAATGTTCACAAGATCACTCAAATCATTGACTGTTTATCAATGCTTTATAAAGTGTTTTCTTATTTATTATTACATCTTTATTACTTAAAATATCTATTTCCACGTATCACCTTAACCTTTAATTAACAGAGGTTTATCACTGATACACTCTCACTATTTTTAGGGTATTTACACTTTCACTATTGCACTTTACCTTGGTTCACTGTTTGTATTAAGTGTTACTTAGTGGGTAATCCCTATGCTTATTTCTCCTATTATTTCTCACTATTTCTTTATAACATAATTCTTATTATTAATGACATTTGGTTATTTACCTTTCATTAAATCTAACCTTAATAATTGTGTTAGTGTACTTTTCTACACTACGTTACTTTATAATTGTCTTTTGTTTTGAAATAGGTATATAAGTTATTTCAATTACAACAATACTATTTGTTTCATAAGTGGATAATTATTTGGGGTTTATTTACAGTATTCTATCTTTGAGTCTACCATTTCTCCCCTTTATATGTGGTGTTAGTTTCTCCTTGGGCTCAACCTGTCTCCTCTTCATTCTTCCTCTTCTTCTTCTACTTCTTCTTCTTCTTCTTCTTCTTCTTCTTCTTCTTCTTCTTCTTCTTCTTCTTCTTCTTCTTCTTCTTCTTCTTCATCTTCTTCAACTTCAATTGTCTTCATCTTGGTTCGGTTCTCCTCTTCTCATCTGGTTTAATTTCTATTTAGTCGTAGGAATTTGTTCACTTCCTTTGATTCTTCTTTGGTTCTGGTTTCTTATCTTCTTTTGTTATTTCCTATTTGTTTGGTCAATCACCTTTTGTCTCTGTGTATGTTTCGTGGTTCCCTTCTTTGTGTTTCTGTTGTTGGGTCAATCACTTGGGTTGGGTAATATCGTCATTCGTCGTGTCATAATATTTATATTTTATTTATTTTTAAACATTTTATTTTATATGAAGTATTTTTAAATTAAGAATTATCTTTTTTATCCCTGGTACTGGGGTGGCTTATTTGTGTTGTAACAATGTACATTATTATGTCTTTATTATTGTATTACTATATTGAATCAGTTTTTGAGGATGTTTTCTTTTATATAAATTAAGGATTGTCACTTTTTGTTAAAAATTAAATGTATGTATTTACTGAACATATGTTAATGCTTCAAGAAAGATCATGTTATTTACATAAGCACCTTTATTTTTATCATGAGCTTTATTTTGTACGTTTTCTAGCACAGATATTGTTTTGTTTTGCTTTTGAGTTTTGCCTGATTGTAATGGTACAATTATGGTACAAAATTTTAATCACCCTAAATATGGTATAAAGAACCATAAATATTGTATTCCTTAGTTTGGTCAAAATTAAATAAACATTTAATAACCTTTATGAATATATCGTGAGTGGACTATATAATATTTGCCAGGATTAGGACGGTTTCAGAGCAAAAAACGTGAAGCCTCACAAAAAACAGTATGTCATTTAATGCGATAAAAGCGACGAGCCTTGATGATGTCAGTGGCCAGGAATTTGTTTTTGTCAACAACACAATATTGTCAACAACTGAACAAAAGGCGAGTGACGTAGATTCACCCCACCTCGGAAATATGGAACAAAGACTCGGTGTCATTTCATCAGAAACAGTGATCGCAGCCGGCCGGCAACTCTTTCACGGCAAATCGTTCACGAATAGTGAATTTTAACTTTTGAACCACTAAAAGTGGTTAAATAACTATTTAAATAACTACAGTGTAATAGTACTTCAAAAATGTGACCGGGAAGTGAAATCGGTGAACTCGCGGTACGCGAAGTTTACCGTACAGACAGAAATACGACTATTTGGTGAGAACGTTCCAGCATCATATATATATTTTATTTTCAAATCAAACTTAATTTGAAATGACCAAAATAACAAATAACAGAAAGTAAATTCAAGTATTTAAAATTTTAATTTTCAAAATGAGCTCATAAAAGGAATTGTACCAGAGTGAGAGAGAGAGAGTGAGAGTGAGAGTGATTTATATAAATGCTGGGTTGTGCATAAATACATATATATATATATATATCTTAAATTTGTTTACTATATGCTTATTATATGTTTAGATTAATTACAAAGTTCAATATTAAATATGTTTGTGTATTTCATGATATGTAGGACTACGCCCCGAGGCGTGTTTGACGCATGGTCGAATCCAAGATATATGTAAACTTCTGTTAATAATAAGTTTTCTTTGTATAACCATTTCAGAGTATTTATTTCAGATAACACTTCCTGTTCAACAACCTCGTTCGCTTAACACGAAAACTGGCCCGTATAAGTAATGAAATATCAGCTGTTGGTAGTAGCCAACATGGCGCCCGAGAGTAAACACAATAATTACTGTTGTCGTGTAGTTGTAAAATACAGTTACATAAATATGATATAATTTGATTTATAACAGATGGTCGCCTGCGAACAGGGACTCTATATAATATAATTTTATATAGAGTAAGCCTACGAGGAGAATGGAAAGAGTTATCTGAGGTAATATAGAAATACGTAAACACAACCAAATTTTATGAAGTTAGGTTATACTATTAGATGCATGCCTGTATTATAAATTGTAAACATGAATACTGATGAAGATAAAACTGAAAAAGTCAGCCTCCCTGACGAAATAGTTATGAGTGAGATGGATGTTCAATTAACCTCAATTAGTCAGGTTGGCGAGGCGAGTACGACCGAAAATGTAGAGACAGAAAAAGTAACCTCCATCTCACTTCATGAAAACAAAACAGACGAAATGTTAACACGTCTATATAACATGATGTGTAGCAATTTTAATGATATGAATTTTAAATTCGAGGTTCAAAACAAAAAATTAGATGAGCAGAATAACGAAATTAAAGAGATTCAAAGTAGTTTGAATAACAAATTTGATGAGCAAAATGATAAAATTAAAATTAATTTCAAAGAATTACAGAATGAGATGAAAATAGGTCACGATAATCTCATTAAGAAATGTGACAAGGTAATCAAAAAACTAGACGAGAGTTTAAGTCAATTAGAAACCCAGAAAAATGAAGTACTGACTAACAAAGTAATTAACAACAGTGATAACTCAAATAATGAATTTACAGATAGTAAGAATATTACAAGTAGTAAGAATATGATATTAGAAAACGATAATGAAAGTATTATGAGTGAAAATGAAGTGTTTGAGTGTATTGAGTCAGAAAGAGAGTTGAGAGAAAGTATTTTTGTACAAGGAGTGCAGGGGGTAGAATTTTCTTTTGATGTTGTGTTAGGGGGTGAAGAAAAGTCTTAACGTAATTTTTATAAGGACAAGAGTTCCTTCAATTTATATTTGGGAGACGATAGGTCTACAAATAAAGTTTCTTGGTGTTTTTGTGTACCTAATAAGTGGTGCAATAATTTTATGTTAGGGACCCCTGCATATTTGGAGAGAGAAAGTGTAATTTGGTGTTATGGTGAGAAATGTATTAAGCAAGAAAGTATAGAGAGATATTGTGAGAAAAAGAAAGTAATAAAATTTTTTAAAGTAAATAGAAAATACAGACAATTGGTAGAAAGGTTAGGGTTAGATAAGGTGGATGAAAATAATGAATACTTACCTTATAGTAACAATGAGATAACAATAAATGATAATAATGGTATTAAGTACTTACCTGTGGTAGAAAATTATGAGGATAATTATAAAATAAATAACCAATTAAGGACATATGATATTACTGAGATAAACGGAACCCTACTCGATCGTGACTTGAAATATTTGTTTGATAACAGTTTTATAAATGAAAATGAATATAATATTGCTAATCATAAAATTTATTTATTAAATAATAAATTAAATAGACCTAAGGTAAGAATGTTATTCAACGACGGAGGGTAGAGTGTTTCCATTGTGTAATGAACATTAAATATATGTGAACAGTGGTATTGAATTGGACTGCTATGGACTGAGTTTGATATATAACAAAATAATGAGTTGGAGTGTATATTTTTCATTGTTTTATATGTATTTATGTATCAGTGTATTTATGTGATTTTGATGTATTACAGAGATATTTTATGTACACCAGTATGTATTATTATATATTTTAATAATTAACATGTTTAATAATAATATTTTTTAAATAATGGAATAACCATTAATGAATAATCATTCTTTATTACTTAATTAAAACAGTACAAAAGAAAGCTGTACTATCTTGATAACAGAAGTAAATTATTAATTAATAGAAAGTTTTTAATGAAGTCAAATTATTAATTAATTGGTAATGAAGGTAATTCCTTATGAATAATAATGTAATAAGTAAGAATATATATATTTGAATTTTGAGAGGTATTGTTATGAGCAGGTGAGAGATAAATTTATAAGACAATTGTCAATGATTACAGTAAGTGTTTAAACAGGGATAGAGCCTGGGGATAGATAAATGCAGGTGAGTTGTTTAATTAATGAAAAGGGAGTTAGATAGTTAAGAATTTTGAAGTTAATAATACAAAGAAAGTATTAGATATTTAGGGACACAGTAGTTAATGATTATTTGTAGAGGTGAGTAAAGAAATTGGTATAAACATATTTTTGTTGTTGATGATATTTTCTAGTGGGGGTGAGGTGATAAGGAGTAGCCAACCAATAGCGTTGTGGCAGGTAATAGTGTAGTTTAAGGGAGTGTTTGCCGAATTTTTTGGAAGGGCAAAAAATATTATGAATGTAAATAGCCAGTTAGGGAACACCCATCTCTGTACAAAGACGAGCGGTGCCATAGGATTTAAATGAAACTAGTAAAGGTGTTTATAATTGAGATATTGGTGTCATGATAGGTAAATTTGGTTGTTAGTTAGAAGGTGAGTAAGATTATAATAAATAAAAGCATAGTGAATATAGGAGTCATCCAGATTAAACAGTGATTAGAAGATGAAAGGTTAGGTAGTTAGTGAGGTAGAAAGTTCAGAATAGAGAGGTAATGAAAAGTGAATAATGACGTAATAATAATAGAATATTAATAATAAATGTGAAATAAATTTTATAATTATAATAAATAAATTGATGTCTAATTAAGGAATTAATTAATTGTAAATTTAAATAATTAAATGCAACTTTAAATAGAATATGCAATCGTAATGCAAATCTTAATCAAGATTAAAAATGAATAAATTATTTCAATGTATTAAATGTATCAATGTGTATTATTATGTAAAATGTATTATGTATTATGTATTTATGTTATAAAATTTTTAACATGATGTATGGAAATAATGTGTACGAAGGGATAAATATAAATGGCGCTGTTAATGCCATAATTTTACCTGTTAATAATAATAAGAATAATAATAATAATAATTTTAATTTAAACATCCAATAATACCATACAGATTTATTAATTATTTTGTTTTCTATAATTTGTTTTTCTCCATGTTTGGGAGATTTATAGTGGAATTTTTATATTTTCAATTATACTTTAAGTCTTTTTATATCAATATGTTTCTTTTATAATTACACTAATTATAAAATGGAAAGAGATAAATATTATCGATAGAAATCGAAACAATTTATAAATTCAGGGTTGTCCATATTGCGAAAGGAAATTCTTTATAATTCTTGGGAGTTACATTTTTAGTAGTATAAAGGTTTATAACTAGATTTTAATCATATATCAAGCAAACCCAGTGCTTATTAGCACAAACCAGCACCTAGCTAAGGGGAACCAGATCAGTTAAGGGTAGAGTAATTTACCAAGCCACTATTTTAATATTTATCATGTATTGTTTCAGTGTTTGGTGATATGACAGCGGTCCTGAGCTGGCCAGTGCGTCAGAGCAGGGGCGTTAAGAGCCTAAGTGGCCTTATGGTGTTGGGATCTCGAAGGAGAAGTCCAGTAAGGTCATGTAGGTACTGTCATCATCATCAGACCAAGGGTGAGTTGTTATTTTCTTTTATATAAAATTGTAAGGGGGTTGTGGCGACCTATCCTGGCTGATCCCTTTAGGAAGTATGAAAGGGTCAATGAAAGTTTTTGTGCTTCGACACAAAATCTTTCATTGAGGGGGTTTTGTAATGGTACAAAATTTTAATCACCCTAAATATGGTATAAAGAACCATAAATATTGTATTCCTTAGTTTGGTCAAAATTAAATAAACATTTAATAACCTTTATGAATATATCGTGAGTGGACTATATAATATTTGCCAGGATTAGGACGGTTTCAGAGCAAAAAACGTGAAGCCTCACAAAAAACAGTATGTCATTTAATGCGATAAAAGCGACGAGCCTTGATGATGTCAGTGGCCAGGAATTTGTTTTTGTCAACAACACAATATTGTCAACAACTGAACAAAAGGCGAGTGACGTAGATTCACCCCACCTCGGAAATATGGAACAAAGACTCGGTGTCATTTCATCAGAAACAGTGATCGCAGCCGGCCGGCAACTCTTTCACGGCAAATCGTTCACGAATAGTGAATTTTAACTTTTGAACCACTAAAAGTGGTTAAATAACTATTTAAATAACTACAGTGTAATAGTACTTCAAAAATGTGACCGGGAAGTGAAATCGGTGAACTCGCGGTACGCGAAGTTTACCGTACAGACAGAAATACGACTATTTGGTGAGAACGTTCCAGCATCATATATATATTTTATTTTCAAATCAAACTTAATTTGAAATGACCAAAATAACAAATAACAGAAAGTAAATTCAAGTATTTAAAATTTTAATTTTCAAAATGAGCTCATAAAAGGAATTGTACCAGAGTGAGAGAGAGAGAGTGAGAGTGAGAGTGATTTATATAAATGCTGGGTTGTGCATAAATACATATATATATATATATCTTAAATTTGTTTACTATATGATTATTATATGTTTAGATTAATTACAAAGTTCAATATTAAATATGTTTGTGTATTTCATGATATGTAGGACTACGCCCCGAGGCGTGTTTGACGCATGGTCGAATCCAAGATATATGTAAACTTCTGTTAATAATAAGTTTTCTTTGTATAACCATTTCAGAGTATTTATTTCAGATAACACTTCCTGTTCAACAACCTCGTTCGCTTAACACGAAAACTGGCCCGTATAAGTAATGAAATATCAGCTGTTGGTAGTAGCCAACATGGCGCCCGAGAGTAAACACAATAATTACTGTTGTCGTGTAGTTGTAAAATACAGTTACATAAATATGATATAATTTGATTTATAACAGATGGTCGCCTGCGAACAGGGACTCTATATAATATAATTTTATATAGAGTAAGCCTACGAGGAGAATGGAAAGAGTTATCTGAGGTAATATAGAAATACGTAAACATAACCAAATTTTACGAAGTTAGGTTATACTATTAGATGCATGCCTGTATTATAAATTGTAAACATGAATACTGATGAAGATAAAACTGAAAAAGTCAGCCTCCCTGACGAAATAGTTATGAGTGAGATGGATGTTCAATTAACCTCAATTAGTCAGGTTGGCGAGGCGAGTACGACCGAAAATGTAGAGACAGAAAAAGTAACCTCCATCTCACTTCATGAAAACAAAACAGACGAAATGTTAACACGTCTATATAACATGATGTGTAGCAATTTTAATGATATGAATTTTAAATTCGAGGTTCAAAACAAAAAATTAGATGAGCAGAATAACGAAATTAAAGAGATTCAAAGTAGTTTGAATAACAAATTTGATGAGCAAAATGATAAAATTAAAATTAATTTCAAAGAATTACAGAATGAGATGAAAATAGGTCACGATAATCTCATTAAGAAATGTGACAAGGTAATCAAAAAACTAGACGAGAGTTTAAGTCAATTAGAAACCCAGAAAAATGAAGTACTGACTAACAAAGTAATTAACAACAGTGATAACTCAAATAATGAATTTACAGATAGTAAGAATATTACAAGTAGTAAGAATATGATATTAGAAAACGATAATGAAAGTATTATGAGTGAAAATGAAGTGTTTGAGTGTATTGAGTCAGAAAGAGAGTTGAGAGAAAGTATTTTTGTACAAGGAGTGCAGGGGGTAGAATTTTCTTTTGATGTTGTGTTAGGGGGTGAAGAAAAGTCTTAACGTAATTTTTATAAGGACAAGAGTTCCTTCAATTTATATTTGGGAGACGATAGGTCTACAAATAAAGTTTCTTGGTGTTTTTGTGTACCTAATAAGTGGTGCAATAATTTTATGTTAGGGACCCCTGCATATTTGGAGAGAGAAAGTGTAATTTGGTGTTATGGTGAGAAATGTATTAAGCAAGAAAGTATAGAGAGATATTGTGAGAAAAAGAAAGTAATAAAATTTTTTAAAGTAAATAGAAAATACAGACAATTGGTAGAAAGGTTAGGGTTAGATAAGGTGGATGAAAATAATGAATACTTACCTTATAGTAACAATGAGATAACAATAAATGATAATAATGGTATTAAGTACTTACCTGTGGTAGAAAATTATGAGGATAATTATAAAATAAATAACCAATTAAGGACATATGATATTACTGAGATAAACGGAACCCTACTCGATCGTGACTTGAAATATTTGTTTGATAACAGTTTTATAAATGAAAATGAATATAATATTGCTAATCATAAAATTTATTTATTAAATAATAAATTAAATAGACCTAAGGTAAGAATGTTATTCAACGACGGAGGGTAGAGTGTTTCCATTGTGTAATGAACATTAAATATATGTGAACAGTGGTATTGAATTGGACTGCTATGGACTGAGTTTGATATATAACAAAATAATGAGTTGGAGTGTATATTTTTCATTGTTTTATATGTATTTATGTATCAGTGTATTTATGTGATTTTGATGTATTACAGAGATATTTTATGTACACCAGTATGTATTATTATATATTTTAATAATTAACATGTTTAATAATAATATTTTTTAAATAATGGAATAACCATTAATGAATAATCATTCTTTATTACTTAATTAAAACAGTACAAAAGAAAGCTGTACTATCTTGATAACAGAAGTAAATTATTAATTAATAGAAAGTTTTTAATGAAGTCAAATTATTAATTAATTGGTAATGAAGGTAATTCCTTATGAATAATAATGTAATAAGTAAGAATATATATATTTGAATTTTGAGAGGTATTGTTATGAGCAGGTGAGAGATAAATTTATAAGACAATTGTCAATGATTACAGTAAGTGTTTAAACAGGGATAGAGCCTGGGGATAGATAAATGCAGGTGAGTTGTTTAATTAATGAAAAGGGAGTTAGATAGTTAAGAATTTTGAAGTTAATAATACAAAGAAAGTATTAGATATTTAGGGACACAGTAGTTAATGATTATTTGTAGAGGTGAGTAAAGAAATTGGTATAAACATATTTTTGTTGTTGATGATATTTTCTAGTGGGGGTGAGGTGATAAGGAGTAGCCAACCAATAGCGTTGTGGCAGGTAATAGCGTAGTTTAAGGGAGTGTTTGCCGAATTTTTTGGAAGGGCAAAAAATATTATGAATGTAAATAGCCAGTTAGGGAACACCCATCTCTGTACAAAGACGAGCGGTGCCATAGGATTTAAATGAAACTAGTAAAGGTGTTTATAATTGAGATATTGGTGTCATGATAGGTAAATTTGGTTGTTAGTTAGAAGGTGAGTAAGATTATAATAAATAAAAGCATAGTGAATATAGGAGTCATCCAGATTAAACAGTGATTAGAAGATGAAAGGTTAGGTAGTTAGTGAGGTAGAAAGTTCAGAATAGAGAGGTAATGAAAAGTGAATAATGAAGTAATAATAATAGAATATTAATAATAAATGTGAAATAAATTTTATAATTATAATAAATAAATTGATGTCTAATTAAGGAATTAATTAATTGTAAATTTAAATAATTAAATGCAACTTTAAATAGAATATGCAATCGTAATGCAAATCTTAATCAAGATTAAGAATGAATAAATTATTTCAATGTATTAAATGTATCAATGTGTATTATTATGTAAAATGTATTATGTATTATGTATTTATGTTATAAAATTTTTAACATGATGTATGGAAATAATGTGTACGAAGGGATAATTAACAGCGCGTTAATGCCATAATTTTACCTGTTAATAATAATAAGAATAATAATAATAATAATTTTAATTTAAACATCCAATAATACCATACAGATTTATTAATTATTTTGTTTTCTATAATTTGTTTTTCTCCATGTTTGGGAGATTTATAGTGGAATTTTTATATTTTCAATTATACTTTGTCTTTTTATATCAATATGTTTCTTTTATAATTACACTAATTATAAAATGGAAAGAGATAAATATTATCGATAGAAATCGAAACAATTTATAAATTCAGGGTTGTCCATATTGCGAAAGGAAATTCTATATAATTCTTGGGAGTTACATTTTTAGTAGTATAAAGGTTTATAACTAGATTTTAATCATATATCAAGCAAACCCAGTGCTTATTAGCACAAACCAGCACCTAGCTAAGGGGAACCAGATCAGTTAAGGGTAGAGTAATTTACCAAGCCACTATTTTAATATTTATCATGTATTGTTTCAGTGTTTGGTGATATGACAGCGGTCCTGAGCTGGCCAGCGCGTCAGAGCAGGGGCGTTAAGAGCCTAAGTGGCCTTATGGTGTTGGGATCTCGAAGGAGAAGTCCAGTAAGGTCATGTAGGTACTGTCATCATCATCAGACCAAGGGTGAGTTGTTATTTTCTTTTATATAAAATTGTAAGGGGGTTGTGGCGACCTATCCTGGCTGATCCCTTTAGGAAGTATGAAAGGGTCAATGAAAGTTTTTGTGCTTCGACACAAAATCTTTCATTGAGGGGGTTTTGTAATGGTACAAAATTTTAATCACCCTAAATATGGTATAAAGAACCATAAATATTGTATTCCTTAGTTTGGTCAAAATTAAATAAACATTTAATAACCTTTATGAATATATCGTGAGTGGACTATATAATATTTGCCAGGATTAGGACGGTTTCAGAGCAAAAAACGTGAAGCCTCACAAAAAACAGTATGTCATTTAATGCGATAAAAGCGACGAGCCTTGATGATGTCAGTGGCCAGGAATTTGTTTTTGTCAACAACACAATATTGTCAACAACTGAACAAAAGGCGAGTGACGTAGATTCACCCCACCTCGGAAATATGGAACAAAGACTCGGTGTCATTTCATCAGAAACAGTGATCGCAGCCGGCCGGCAACTCTTTCACGGCAAATCGTTCACGAATAGTGAATTTTAACTTTTGAACCACTAAAAGTGGTTAAATAACTATTTAAATAACTACAGTGTAATAGTACTTCAAAAATGTGACCGGGAAGTGAAATCGGTGAACTCGCGGTACGCGAAGTTTACCGTACAGACAGAAATACGACTATTTGGTGAGAACGTTCCAGCATCATATATATATTTTATTTTCAAATCAAACTTAATTTGAAATGACCAAAATAACAAATAACAGAAAGTAAATTCAAGTATTTAAAATTTTAATTTTCAAAATGAGCTCATAAAAGGAATTGTACCAGAGTGAGAGAGAGAGAGAGTGAGAGTGAGAGTGATTTATATAAATGCTGGGTTGTGCATAAATACATATATATATATATATATATATATATCTTAAATTTGTTTACTATATGCTTATTATATGTTTAGATTAATTACAAAGTTCAATATTAAATATGTTTGTGTATTTCATGATATGTAGGACTACGCCCCGAGGCGTGTTTGACGCATGGTCGAATCCAAGATATATGTAAACTTCTGTTAATAATACGTTTTCTTTGTATAACCATTTCAGAATATTTATTTCAGATAACACTTCCTGTTCAACAACCTCGTTCGCTTAACACAAAAACTGGCCCGTATAAGTAATGAAATATCAGCTGTTGGTAGTAGCCAACATGGCGCCCGAGAGTAAACACAATAATTACTGTTGTCGTGTAGTTGTAAAATACAGTTACATAAATATGATATAATTTGATTTATAACATGATAGCTTAATGAATTTTTGTTATTTACAGATTTTTATGTCAGAGATGATTTACTTTAAACAAAGGGTCAATTTAATGTATAAAGCTTTCAAGTATATTGTACATTGTCTTGTATATAACATTGGATAACAATTTATTATGTACTATTCACACAATGAATTAAGTTGCAAAATCGCCCTGATTTTGTGCGGGCAGTATGTAAACTTTGTACCTATGTAAACTTTGTACTGTAAAATGCCGCATTGCAGGTGCATGTAGTGATGTCATTTTTCTCCTGCTATCTGCTGCCAGTTTTGATACAGGCCGACAGCAGCCAAATTTAAGTTAGTTCCTTGCAAGACTCCGTACAGGCAACACGCCTTGTTCGCTAGCCTCGGCTACATAAAGTTTCAATATTTCATAATTATAGCATGATCTTCATGCAATAATTTACTTAGGCGATCGCTTAACCCACTGTTATGGGTTTTCAATATTTAATTCTATAGTAATTCTCCGGCATTTGTGCCGCGCTAAACCTGCACGCGCCAGCAATTATGTCTTGTTAATTTTCAATAAACTATTATCTCAAGAATATATACAGTCCACTTCATCATTTCATTTCACACCAGCACCTCAATAAGCGTTCTAAGACCAACTTAAGATTCATCGAGAGCGTCTAAGACGCAACACTTACCTTATGATGTGACGGATATAGTAGAAGAATATGATAAAATAACTTACCTGATGTTAACTAAAAATACTGACGGAGACTGGACCAAAAATACCAAAGTAAACGGGTTTTATGAGTTAATAGGGGAGAATAATTTGGAGTATTATTCTTGTGATAAAGGGGATAATTTAATATTCAAGGGTTATTATGTAAATCATAATAACGATAGGAGTGTAATTAAAGATGATAATTGTTATATAAAAGCAAGACTAGTTTATGATGATGGTGGTTAGACCAAAATGAATGAACATTTAATTATTTTAGTTTATGGTGAGGACCTGGCTAACTTATGAAATGAGGTGTGGTAAACAGAAAAATAATGACAAAAAATTGTAAATAACTTTATAGTGAAATTAATTGTGTTTGTGTTGTAAAATGTATTTTATGTAAACAATGTGTGTATGTAGTAGAAATTGATTTAATAATAATAATATTTTATCAGACTAAATAAATAATGAAAGTTTGTAATAAACAAATTGTAATTGTTTTGGAATAAGGTAATTAAAGTAACTTTGTGTTTTAAAAAACTAATTGAGTTAAATAATTTAAGATGAATTAATTGATTAATGAATGTTGTATAATTGAATTTTGCTAATGAATTTAAATGATTTTTATAAGAAATGAACTTTGATAATAAACAATAAATGAATAAATGTAAAATGTGTTTAGTTGTGTAGTCAAATGATTGTTAAAATGTTTCAGAAGGGATCCTCCCACATTTTCGGGCGGTCACGAACTTACCAATCCTGACCGTGGGTTTTGGCACTTTAGAGGCGGACCATGGTTGGCGGAACTCCATCTGGTGGTGAAAGCGACGATGGTCCGGCTTCACAAAATTTGTATCAAATAGAAATTCAACTATATTATTGAACGGGGAGGGGGACCCCTAAGGTACGTGGAAGAAATATTTTTACACACAAGGTGCATAAAATGAGCACCACCCGACGTACAAACAATTGCCCTAGAGAGTGCATTAAATAAAATTAGAATGAGGCAATTTTCACATATATATTACCAGTGTAATTTGTAAAGTATGATCTACAAATTAAAAAATTTTCAGTATTCTAACCAAAAACGTGTTTCGTGGAGATGGGCTTGGAGGTGGATAGACAGCATCCGTGGATGAATGAGAGAGAGAGAGAGTAAATTCTTTTAAGTTGCAATTAATGTAGTTGATAATAATAAAAGTAAGGTAATGTAATTTAGTGGTAGATTAGGGAGACGTGAATTCACGTGTGGTGTCTGCCCGTCTCCCACTCCATCTCGATAAAACACATTTTCGGGCGGTCACAGATTTACGTTAAGACTAAATAATAAGTTTTTTATGTTTTAATAATTGTCAATCTGTAATTATGAATGTTTATAATTGTGTCTATGACAGTAATCATGTGTTTAGATTGAATGAGTGACCATATGTAAGTAGAAAGTTGATAATAACTTTGAAGTAAAGTAAAATGTTTTAATAATGGAATTTAAATGAGTTTAAGAGGTTTTAAATAAGGTGATTAAATTAATTTGAGGTAGTTATGAATTTTGAACTGTGCACTAGACACTAGATGCCGGCTCACTGAGGCAGCAAAACAACTGACTAGTATGTAAACAAGCTGGTGAGTCATCAACAAGTCGGTGCCTGAGCCGCGGTCGGACCAACCGGAGCATCGGACCAGCCGGGGGTCGGACTAGAGAGATTTTACTGTACTCCATAACCTCTATTTAACTTGAACAACTCTATCTCGCTCTCGCTCTCAAAATAACCACTTTCCCAACCCCATTTCACATTTTCATTCCATGCAGAGGGCAATACTACATTACTTAAACACCATCTGGCTTTACCAGGTACACAAAAACTTAAGGGACTATTATTTGCAGACCTTTTGTCCCCCACATAAACTAATAAGGAACCTTTGTCGTCATACAACACTTGTGAAGTCTTTACTTCACATATACCACAAGGGAAATTTGCCCTCTGCTCCCAATTTTCATTTAACCTCTCCCTCCATTCGCTCTCCAATTCATCAACACTCATTACCACACCATCAACTAACTTTAGACTCTCATTATCGCTAATATTATTCACTGTATCGTTCTTGGATACCCCATTTTCAACTATATTACCCTTATTACTTGTTATATCACTATTATTTTCACTTGTATTAACCACAATACTTACCTTGTCAACTATCACCTGATTTGCACTTAAACTAACACCATTATTATTATTTTCACTATCAAACTCGCTTACCTGTTTCAGTTCACTCTCTTTATTCTCCTCTAATTTACATCTATCTCTTTCCCGCTTCTCATCTCGTTTTTTCATTTTATTAATCATGTCATCTAATATTGCGTTTTGTTCATCGAATCTCGCACACAACATTGCATTGTGTTCTTTGAAAAGCATTTGCATCGTATTCATCAGATTCACTCATATCATCATCACTTACCTTACTATCTGTTTTTATAACCTGATCGTATTTATTCTCGTTTAATTGACCTCGTAACGGGACAGAATTGGGAAATTGTAATCTAAAGTTTTTTTCATGACCCGAGTATATTTGGTGAATGAACTGAACTATAGCTTCGAGACTGGTAGGACTTGGTACAGGAATGTAAAGTTATCAACAAGGGTTATCAAAGTTATTCACACATACGCGTACACACGTCGGCCAACGGTCACACGAAAGTGGCACGTCCGTATACATTCTTTCTCGCTTGGTGCGCAGAGAAACGAGTCTGTCGTCGCGTAGCTGCGGCTTCGGCCAGTTCAACGTAAAAGGCTAGCGAGCCGAAAATCATTTAAAAAGTATAAAATGTGAGTTAAACAAGGAATCTAAAGTGGTATAAAGTGTGTAACATTTATTAATCGACAGTGATATCAAAAATCAGGAAGTGAGGACTAAAATCTGAAAACCAATGACAAAAAAAATTTTGAATCAGTGCAACATGTGGTTGGCCATGGATCTCACAACCAAGTAAATGCATAATATACATATCGTTCTGAAAATTGCAGAAAATATAAAGCGCTTTAATTATATGGGGAAAAAATGAATGAAAGTATGTGTGGCAAATACTGAGTTGTCTTTGATGAATTTGATTAATCAGTTATTTACTTATAAGAATTAAGAAGTTCAGAATGATCACAGTTGCACACCACTATATAAAAATTATCCCGATTAGCGCTTTCAAGCCTCACAGCCCATCGTCAGATCGGAATCTGACGATGGGCTGTGAGGCTTGAAAGCGCTAATCGGGATAATTTTTATATAGTGGTGTGCAACTGTGATCATTCTGATTGTGATTTCAACCACTAACACAAATTTCTTCATTAAACGTCAATTAAGAAGTTGTAACGTGCCAAATTTATGGGGTAATTTTATTTATTGCATTTTCGGGGATTGATTAAAAGATTTGTAAATTTTATTTTCCATTGTAACGGACCACGGGTTGAATTGCCAGAACCGTGTTGTAAGAACAGTTCTAACAAAGAAAAGCAATATCACGTTGTGCAATCTGTAAGCAAGAATTCACCAAGCCCTCATTTCCAAGAACTTTGTTTGTGTGAGACCATGCGCTCGTATGCATGACCCAGGCATACGCGCGGGGTGACGCTACTGCAGAAACTCAAAATGGCCTAAAGAAGGATTGTTGCCTTGCACATGTCCCCAGGGCGACGGATATGAAACTTTAAGGCCCGCCTATTTTGTGACGTCGAGCCATAAGCGCTTGAATATCATCGGCGCACAACGCAGAAAAAACTACTATGTATCAGGCATACAGCCACTAAACTGCAACAACTCAAGTGTGAGCGACGACGAAATTCGGTCGCTGGCAGGCATCAATATCCGTCCGCACCATATAGACGCTTTAGCCAGTCCACGAGTAACAGAGTTCGCCAACAGACGCTGATCACGTTGAGCAGGCCCGGTCGGGTCGAACTTTTAAACATGAATAACTAAATAAAATAACGTCTTAATACCGACCGGGACTCGAGGAATTAACGAACTTACAGAGTACCATTTGTGCGGTGGCGTTATAACTTACCACAATAAATAATGAACATTCAAATCGGGTGACCAACATGTTTTTTTTTTCCAGAATAGTGACAGTGAACAGCTTAATAAATAGATTTGTGAAATAATAAAACGATGGGTAAAGTATAAAATGGTATGAAAGAGAGAGTGAGCAGAATGGGCTGTCTTAGTAATAATAATAATTAAATATGGTACCAAAAATAGATTTCAAAATTGGTCTTGTAGTGTTCTTGTAATAATCATAAAAATGTTTGGAGTAATTAAAATTATTTAGTTTACGGTATAACCATGTGTTAGTCTAAGTTATTTCGTCATTACCACTTTCTCATTTCTGTGCTGCAAGATTCGTCTAAACGTTCTGGGTATCTTCTGAATTATTATTGTGGGGGGGGGGGTCAGATAGCAAAATTGTCCGTTTTTATTTAAGGTAAAGTGTAAAGGTCTCCATATCTGTCCTTCAAAGATATAGGTGGCGACTCTGGTCTTCTGATTAAAAATTTTATGCAGTAGGTAAGTGAACAAGACTGCAGGTAAGTTCTGGCAGTATTTTATTTATTTATGTATTTCGATTTATTTTATATAATAACAAATGGCTCGCGCTGCCAGGATTTTCGTTTAATTTTATTTATACGAGATAGACCTATTTTAATGCACAGAAAGTAGGATTTGGTAATGACGTACTTGTAAAATTGTATCGTATATAATTACGTTAAATTAGGTTATGTTTGGGTAGTGTACGTTTGATTACTAGTTGATGTGTGGGTATTTTGATTTAAACTGAATAATTAGTGTGTATTAGAAGGGTTTAGTGAACGATATATAAAGAGTGTATTATAACTAATTTTGTTTAAACATGGCTGAGGTAAACGAAACCGCAGAAAAAGAGCGTTCACGGGATGATGTTATGAATCTTTTGAAAACAATATATGATAATATTAATAAACGGTTTGATGAGAGGGAAGAAATGATGAACAAACGTTTTGATGAATTAAAAAATGAGATTCAAGAAATGAATAAATGTTTTGAAGATAATAATGAAATAATAAGAACTAGTTTGAATAAATTAGAACAGAGTATGGAGAGAATGGGAGTAGTTGTAATGAATCCAAATAAGAATAATACGAATGAGAATTATAATGACAAGTGTAACAATGTGATACCAGATAAAGAGTTAACAAATGATAACAATAATGTCGAAAATAATGAATGTAATATTGAGAATAGTAATGTGTTTAAAGAGTTAGTATCAGAAAGTGATACGGTGAAAATAAATAATGAGAGTACTAATGAAGTTTTGGAATGTGATAATGAAATGTTAATGTGCGTTTATGAGTTAGAGAGAGTGTGGAAAAACAATAATGTGGTAGAATGGGGGCAGAGGGTAAATTTTCCCCTTATTTTTTCTGAACCAGAGTGTTCACAAGTATTGTTTAAGAAGGGCAAGAGTCCCGTGGTAGTAGAAGATTTGAAGTGTTTATTTTTGTTGTATAATTTTGTACCCTCTGTCTGGAGTAATCTTGAGAGTGTGATATGGTGTTATGCTGAGAGAGAGTTAGATAGAGAATTGTATGTAGAGAAAGAGATAGAAGTATATAATTTGAACAGAGATGATGATGAGTGGAAAGTAAGGTTAGAAGTACGTTTAAATAACAATAAGAGAATTTATGATGACAAAATAATTGACATGATGTTGAGAGAAATTACCGACGGAGACTGGACAAAATTAATTGATCGTGACAAGTTTGATGACTTAATGAATGGTATAATGAAAAACTTAGAAGTAATGGTTTATTATAATAGTAATAATAATAACACATCGAGTATAAGTAAGGACGAGAAATGTTACAAAAAGGTACGCCTATTACATGACGATGGAGGCTAGATTAAGAAATCGGGGAAGGAACAGTTTAAGTATATTAATACATGGTAATAACTTAGCTGATTTTGACAGTGAAGTATGATATAACTGAATAATAATGACATAAGATTTGTAAATAAATGTTTAGTAAATTTATTTGTATGTGTTGTAAAAGGTTAAGTGAACAATGTAGGTAGGTAATTGTTGTAATAATAATATTAATATTTGCAATTTAAATAAATAACCGAATTAATTTCAAAGACAGTAATTAACGAATTGCAACTGTTCTGATAGCAATAAAATTTGTATTTCCAATAATTAATTTAATTAAAATAATCTGAGGTTTTAAACATTTTGATTGATTTAAATGTTATATAAGTGAATTTTTCTAGTGAATTTAAATTATTGTACGAGATGTGAATTGGAAATTAATGTTATATTGTATGAATGAAATTTAATTGGTTTTATATGTTTTCAGAAGGGACTCTCCCCCATTTTCGGGCGGTCACGACCTCACCAGCCCTGGCCGTGGTTTTCGGCACTTGGAGGCGGACCATGGTTGGCGGAACTTCCTTTGGGTGGTGAAACGACGATGGTCCGGCTCCACAAAATTGGTTGAGAATAGAAAGTTAATCTTACTGTTGAACGGGGAGGGGGACCCCTAAGGTATGTGTTATACGATATTTTTTTTTACACTCGAGGTGTACCTTACCACATACCAACATTGCCTAGGCGTGTAAATAAATAATTTTAGTGAGGCAGTGTGTTCAAACAAAACTTACTCTTATGTAATAAAATCTATTATGCAATAATAAAATGTAACAAGGTCACGAGCAAATAGAATTTGAAAATGAAATTAAAAGGGTAAGTTATGTAATTTTGGTAAACCTAAAAAGTGAATTGTTTATTTTCATGTAATAACAACATCGTTAAAAGTAAATAGATTAATTTAAGTGACTAAGTAAATATTTTGTTGTGCTTATTATTTTATGTTAATGAAGGTCAAGGTAGGGAAAGTTAAGAAGGAGATGTATGGGGTTAAAACACCACCCAGACTAATAATGTCATTTAATGTAAATTGTTAATTTTAATTTTACAAAAGATATTTTACTTGTGATTCCCCAACTTTTCGGGCGGTCACGGCCTCACCGAACCCTGACCGTGGAATTGGTTTAGCCTTAACAGCTATCGTTGGGGCTCATTGCGTCACGTTCTGCCTTAACTGGCCATAGCTGTTATCGTTGTCAAGGTGAATTTTGAAATTGACAGGGGGGTAATTAAGGGAAATCACCAAACTAGGGAACAGCGGCTGCCACTCTGTCCGCGTGGGGACAGCATAGCCAGGTGGTAGACCCGTTTTAAGGGTGTTTCAATATAAACGAGGATATGTCGATATCCAAAATGTTAAAATGTCAAGCCGAAGCAAAGACACGGAGGTGTCCAATTCCTCCAAATATGCAGTCTTTGTGAAAGCAAATAGGCGCTACAGTCTAGCATAAACTACAATAGTGTGTGTGGACTAGGGGGTTGCTCAGATGAGCAACGTACTAAAATTTTGTAAATTAAAAAACTGATAAATCCATTTTGCTCTAATAAAAACGCTTGTATTCCGCTCAAATAAATATGTGCTCATACATTCAGTATAAGGTGTTCATTCTATAATTTTAAATGTAGTTTTTATTGTAGTAGGGTAGACATAAGAATTGTTAAAGGTATATGTTTTATATAATTTGTGTATTTTGAAACTAAGTAAATAACTAAACCGACTGGCAGGCGGTTTACATAGCACCAGAGTCAGAAAGAGGGGAAACATTGATGGTAGATGTAAGTATTGATAATCATATGTATTTCCTGTAATGTGTATAATTTTGAAATGTGTTTTCAATTTGGTAGGAAGATCAGCTGATCAGTAGTAAAATGTCACTGTTAAATTGTTTATTGATGATCAAGGTAACTACTGTTAAAAATAATGTTTTAATGTGTTAAAGATACTGTTTTAAATCATGAGAAAAGTAAGTTAATAAAGTTGCGATGTTAAAATGAATTGTCAGAAATAATAAAAGATAGATTGTGGGTGATTAAGATTTTGTTGGGACATATAGATCAGTCCAAGTTTAAAGTTAAAGTTAAAATGGTAGTAGAGAGAAAAATATTGTTCTGAGTTAATATACTGTTGTTGTGAGATAATGAAATAGAATTTGAGAAGTATTGATGTTGACACAGTAGTTATGGGGAATATATGTAGAGTTTTGAGCGATATATTGATGTTTATAATTGATGATGTTATTTTGTTGTAGTTGAAGTGAGGTAAGAAGAGTGAGATTTGGGGATGGCAATTTTTGTAATAGGGGTAGTGTAATGTGGGAGTCCGCAACAAAAGGGTTGGGACGGGATGGGACCGTTTGGCGCCGGAAAGGGTTACCTTAGGTAGAATCCAGGGACCAGATTAAGGAAATGAGCTTTTGGGGGGGGAAACACTTATCCTAGGTACAAAGGGTTAGAGAGTTTTTTTTTTATATATTGAGAGAAGGTGGCGAATTGAGTTTAATGGTAAGTTGGGTTTAGAGATTGTTTGATAGATATTTTGATAGAGATGGGTGTCATGTTAGTTACAGTTGTTAGGGGTATTAGAGTCAGAGTGAGAAGGATATTATATGAATACATGCCAAGTGGCAGATCAAGCTAAAATAAATAATTAAATCACCCAAAGTAAGGGAAAGTAAGTTAATAAAGAAAGAGATTTATAACCAGAATATAAAATTTTTTAATTAAAACCAGTGACAAATTTTTGATAGAGTTTGAAAATAATGTAAAGATATAAAGTGTTTATTTGAATAATTTAAATATCAATTTGATTGTTATTTATAATAATATTTTGTTCTTGTAAAAGTTTTATGTTATTATGTTTTTGTGTTCCAAAATAGAATTTTACAGAGGTATAATGTATTTTCAGATATAACTTGTGTATAACGTTTGTAGGTCAAGGTTCTTGACCTGACCCAGTTTTGATCAGCTGATAGGTGAGGTCATATACTAGGCATGTTTAGCAAGGAAGTTAATCCAATTTTTGTTTTTAATTAATTTGAACAAATTTTAAATAATTTCAATATAAAAAGAAAATATTTTAATAAATTTAAATTTTTTGAATTTAAAATTTTTTTTTGGAAATTTTTTGAAAAAAAAAAATTTCTTGATTTTGCGCCTGCCAGATAATGGATATTTTTAAACTTTGATTATTTTATTGTTTGTATTCTAATCGTGTTTATTATTATTGACTTATTTTATTGAATTGTATTGTTAGATTCTAGGTGTAATCCATGTTAGTTTAAGGATGTTACTTATTTTTAAGAAATGTTCAATTGATTTATTTTAAATAACAGAAAAATTAATGAAGAGAATTATTCAATTTAGGTAACAGATTTGTAGTTTGATTTTAAAGGAGGCAATTGTTGATTTTAACTTAGAGAAAGTTTGTAGAAATGTTTCAATGTTCATAATATGTAGTATAAGTGTGTGTGTGAGCCCAGTATCTGCTAAAGGCAGCCCAGCTTGCATATAAGGGGAAACATATTGGTTGAGGATCTGGCATGATCTAAGCCAGGGATTGAGGATTTTTGGGGTAGCATGATAGAAAGTGAGGTGCGCTGTGGTGCGTGTCTGTTCGATTTTTCGGTGTTGGGATCTCTTACAGAGAAGTCCAGTGATCTCGTTCAGGTGCGTCCATAGTCGCCGAGCCAGGGGGGTCGTTTACCCATGTAGTGTAAGAACAAAAGGGGGTTGTCGGCACCAGTTCCTCACCGGTCCTCTTAAGGGGTTTTATCAATGAGATTTCTTCTGTTTGGACAGAAGACCTCTCATTGAGGGGGTATTGTAACGTGCCAAATTTATGGGGTAATTTTATTTATTGCATTTTCGGGGATTGATTAAAAGATTTGTAAATTTTATTTTCCATTGTAACGGACCACAGGTTGAATTGCCAGAACCGTGTTGTAAGAACAGTTCTAACAAAGAAACGCAATATCACGTTGTGCAATCTGTAAGCAAGAATTCACCAAGCCCTCATTTCCAAGAACTTTGTTTGTGTGTGACCATGCGCTCGTATGCATGATGCAGGCATATGCGCGGGGTGACACTACTGCAGAAACTCAAAATGGCCTAAAGAAGGATTGTTGCCTTGCACATGTCCCCAGGGCGACGGATATGAAACTTAAAGGCCCACCTATTTTGTGACGTCGAGCCATAAGCGCTTGAATATCATCGGCGCACAACGCAGAAAAAACTACTATGTATCAGGCATACAGCCACTAAACTGCAACAACTCAAGTGTGAGCGACGACGAAATTCGGTCGCTGGCAGGCATCAATATCCGTCCGCACCATATAGACGCTTTAGCCAGTCCACGAGTAACAGAGTTCGCCAACAGACGCTGATCACGTTGAGCGGGCCCGGTCGGGTCGAACTTTTAAACATGAATAACTAAATAAAATAACGTCTTAATACCGACCGGGACTCGAGGAATTAACGAACTTACAGAGTACCATTTGTGTGGTGGCGTTATAACTTACCACAATAAATAATGAACATTCGAATCGGGTGACCAACATGTTTTTTTTTTGTTTTTTTTTCCAGAATAGTGACAGTGAACAGCTTAATAAATAGATTTGTGAAATAATAAAACGATGGGTAAAGTATAAAATGGTATGAAAGAGAGAGTGAGCAGAATGGGCTGTCTTAGTAATAATAATAATTAAATATGGTACCAAAAATAGATTTCAAAATTGGTCTTGTAGTGTTCTTGTAATAATCATAAAAATGTTTGGAGTAATTAAAATTATTTAGTTTACGGTATAACCATGAGAAAGTTATTTCGTCATTACCACTTTCTCATTTCTGTGCTGCAAGATTCGTCTAAACGTTCCGGGTATCTTCTGAAGTATTATTGGGGGGGGGGGTCAGATAGCAAAATTGTCCCGTTTTTATTTAAGGTAAAGTGTAAAGGTCTCCATATCTGTCCTTCAAAGATATAGGTGGCGACTCTGGTCTTATGATTAAAAATTTTATGCAGCAGGTAAGTTCTGGCAGTATTTTATTTATTTATGTACTTCGATTTATTTTATATAATAACAAAGTGTTGAAATTGTCTCTGTTTTAATTAAATGGTATCTTTACCAAAATGGTGAAATTTGTTGATTTAAATGGAGAATGTAAAAGGAGAAGGCATGTTTTTTTTTTAATTGAATCATAAAAAGAGAATGATAAAAAGAATAATAATTGAATTGAAATAGTTCCGTAAATGAGAGTAATCATTACAACATAAAACCCTAAATCACTTATAGGTAGTGAGTTCACGTGACGACCTTGGGACCCGATGAAGGTAAGCAGTGTGAATAATAAATTCTATTAAATATTTATTTGTAGATTGTTTGGACGATTACAACCTGTCTCTCTATCATTTTCTACCACCCCTACACTATTAGCACTATAATCATGATTCAATGTTTTATTCTCTAACACTACCACTTCAGCTATGTTACCTTTATTATTCATCATCTCACTACCACTATTACTTTCACTTACCTTCTTATCCACTGCCTGCTTTATTTTACTTTCTTGTTTACACTCTTCCATTCGTTCTCTTAATAAAATTCTTCAGTTCGTTTTTTATCATCACTATGCTTTTTAATTTCAGCGAATATTCCCTCTTGTTGTTCTTCCATTCGTCTCAAATTATCATTCAGTTTCTGCCACTCATCATCAGTCATTTTACTCGTAATATTCCTGAACTCGTTCTCCCATGCCTCCCATGAGAAATCTATTTCGGTTTCTTGTGCCTTAGCCATGTTACAAAAATCTTTTATTATAACACCCTTAAAATAAAACTACAACCCTCCTATTACACAATAGTTATACCTCAGATCAAAATACTTAATACATAAAATCTTTATCAGCACGTAAATGTAAACATATAATAATCAAGTACGTTACCTTACAAAACATAACCTTATCACACATACTCAACGTAAATATATAAGATAATTCAAAATTTATGCCGTTACCCAAAACCCACATTCTGCATCTCAAATAGGTCTACCTCGTATAAAATTTATATCAGGATCCTGGCAGGGGCCGACAATTGTAAACAAAGGTTTTTTACACATTTACCCAAAAATTTATTACTTACCCTGACTCTGTTAAACTTACCTTTTATAAAGCCCCCAGAAGATTCCAAACTCGTTCAAAGGTCGCCACGATGTCTTAAGGTGAACATCGAAACCATAATACACTTACCCTTAGTTAATTTAGATCTTTACTTCCCTTAAATCAGAAAACTCGCAAGTTTCGTTTAGACAAATCTTTGATGCAGAACTCAGGTTATAGGTATGACGTAATAATTAGTTTAACACAGTTTTATAGTAACTAATCTCATTTTATTTTCATGTAATATTTAACACTTTCTCTTATTCCCTTCCTTTCTGTTTGTTATTTGAACAATTAGAAAATGTGAAATTACTTAAACAATTTTTATAAAATAATCTTACTTTACTTTTATTAATGATTTCTCCCCTTTTCCCTCACACACACACTCTCTCACTCTTTACAGATTAATATATATATATACTTTTTACCCCCCTTTTACTAAGCTCTTTTATTATCGTTACGTTATTTTGACTCAAACTGATTACTTTTACATTGTACCTGCACGTGGATTCCATTGTCCACTATCACTTGTATTTCACTTTCACTTCCGTCGCCACTGACACTGTTTTAATTCTTTTAACTTCAACAATTCATTTAATTTACTATCACTCTATCTTCCTTGCATTTTTCTTTATATTTCCACCAGTTTCGGTAGACCTCGGCTACTGTGTTCCGGTCTACCGAAATTCTGAGGCTACGATTAACTGTACTGTTTGCTGAATTGTGTCCAACTGCACTGCTTGATTAATTACTTCCAACTGGGCGAGCGTCGCTCGCGTGGTTGCCTACGATGCACGGCGTTGGGCGCTGACCACGCTGCCCGCCAATGTATGTTGATTTTATAACGCCTTCTCTGATTGGCTGTTTCCATCGAATGTTCCAGAAGCTCAGCTATGGAATTTCTTTTAATTTGCCACGTGGTCGATTCTCAGTATTACTAATACGCACTCTACTGATAACCAACATTCTTGTACCAATCCGTACCTAGCTTGGCTCAAGGCTCAGCCATAGGGTGTTACCAAAAGTTAACATACAAGCTGTTTACAAAATGTTTCTACATCTTTTGCCCCGTTCAGCATAGTTTATACAAGTCGTTAAAATAAAAATTATAAAATTAAAAACCCTCTTGCTTTGTCCCGTTACGTGGGTTCGTAATTTTGAAGAGACTGGTTCAGCTTTGAAGAAAAAGCCTAGTGGGGGTGTACGACCTGTACGTACCCCAGAAAACACTGATGCCGTGCGAGCCGCCATCTTAAGAAATTCTCATCGTTTGGTGCAAAAAATTGCCTCGTCATTGCAGCTCGGACGTCGGAGCGTTCAAAGAATACTCCATGAACTTCAATTTCATCCGTACAAACTTCAGATTGTCCAACAACTGAATCCTAATGATTGTATATTGTGCCTGCAAATTTGTGAACAATTATTGGCTAAAATCAATGAGGATGCTAACTTCATTCAAAATCTTTGGATGTCCGATGAAGCCCATTTTCACTTAAGTGGATACGTGAATAAGCAGAACTTCCGTTACTGGGCTCAAGGAAACCCTGCTCAGCTTCACCAGCGTCCATTACACAGTACCAAAGTTACCGTATGGTGTGCAGTGTCGTGTCATGGGGTGATAGGCCCTTACTTTTTTGAAGATGAATGAGGCACTGCTATCACTGTGACGTCTGAACGTTATGTCAACATGCTAGAGACATTTTTGGCTCCAAGACTACATACTTTTCCAAATCTTGACATTCAGCACAACTGGTTTCAACAGGATGGAGCCACCTAACACACTGACAGACAATCTATGGCAGCAGTGAAACATTTGTTTGGGGATCGCATAATTTCAAGGAATCCTAACATCGCTTGGCCGCCCGGATCTCCAGACCTTTCAGTCTGTGACTTATTTTTATGGGGACATCTGAAGAGCATCGTGTACCAGACTAGACCAAGAACCCTTGCTCAGCTCAAGACACAGATTGAAGAGGAAATCGCCAAAATCCCAGGTGACACATTGCGCCGCGCTATGCAAAACCTATAGAAACGACTTACTGAATGTGTATGGCAAAATGGGCAGCATTTAACTGATGTAATTTTTAAAAAGTGATGCTATAACTATTCGACTTATTTTAACAAAAGAAACACTTCCAATATCTCGTTCTCTCACTTACCTTGTCGATTACCCAGGGTTCTATGGACGAACCTGTGAACTACAGAAGTGATTCATTGGGTTTGACTGGCGAAATAATTATGCTAACACATGGTTTTCATTAAATAATCATCTCATTTATTACTATTTCAAAATTTCTAGTTCTCCTTTACTTTTCTTTCTCTTACTCTTTCTTTTTAGCAGTTAACTATGGAACACTTATAAAAAACAAAAAAATTACTTATCCAACTAGATTACATGTTAACAAAGGCAAGCCAGTACTTTAACCCCTTCTCATTTTCTTTTACATATTCATAACCCCCGTTTACTGAGCTCTTTTAGTTTTTCAAATATTTTAGTAGGCTGTTGTTTAATTTATTTATATGTTTAAAGGTTTAAAGTTTTAAATGGTACTCATCCTTGCTGTAGCCATTGTCCAATTATTTCACCACCGCTGCAGATTCATTACTTTCACAAGACACTCCAAAATATGTTCTGAACTGTTTAAAACTGATGTTGCATGTCGGTTCACATTACACTTTTGTACTGATTTTAAAACAATTTAAATAACATTTTTTTTGTCAGCCGACTTAATTTACCCGCGAGCACGTTTTTAGCAAACCGCACGTTAACACATCCGCGCGGTTCTGAGGTTGGATGCCGACTGCCACGTCCAAAATGGAGAGAATACGCTTGGTGGACCTCCTGTGTAGCTGACGTCGTCATCAACTTGCTCCCCCTGATTCGACATCTCGTGAAAGGCGGTAAGGAGACCATGTGGGTGACTTTTACGTCCCAAAAGGCGGCACCCGCGCGCTCTTCACATTCCAATGTTCTAATTTCCTTTATACCTTCCACCGCATGGCACCCAACTGACTACCGGGTGTTCACAAAAGTCACACATTTGGTGATCTTAAAGTGTTGCCTAGCATGGTTGGCTACAAACTGTTACAAGAAAATTATGAAATTAAAACCCTCTGCTTTGTCCCGTTACAATGCCTAATGTAATTTCCAGTCTTGTAGAACATATTTTGAGCCTCAAATAAAGTTTTGTAGCGTTCCTTCATTTTTTCTAATTATTTCAAATTTTCCCATTTCCCTGCGCCACCCTGTATAATCATGAGTTCAGATGAAGAGCTGTTAGTACCTAAAGAACAGTGTAATGTGGGGCTGATCACTCATTCTGTTTGTCATAACACAAATTTGACAGATAAGAAAGAAATACTGTTGGTTTCAAATTTACCAGATGAAGTTAAAGAAATTCTTAATTGGAGGTTAGGAAAAACATTGACACCTAGTTCCAATTTATGTTTACATCATTATCTCTACTATACTGAATATTATGAAAAACAAAAAAAAAGCGTTGCGACCCAAAGAATGTCCACAAAAAGGTCATCAAAGCAGGTTTAAGACCAGTATCTCTTAAATATGCCAAAGAAGTAAAAAGATAAAAAGGAATAATATTAATTCCTGGAAAAAAGATTTGTGACAACTGCAGAAAAAAAATTTTGTTAGATGATTATGATGACGATAACCAAATAAGTGATCACAGTCAACCATGTGAGGATGAAATGAGTTACAACAATCCACATGAAAGTAGTGCATTGACTCCAGTAAAAAAAGAAATCAACACACCAACAAAACCTTTAGAAAAGCACGATTTAGACTTAAGTATGGCAACAATAGGCGTTTGTAATGGTACAGAAGTTTGGGATTCATTTGATTCTTTTATCAGTTATAATAATGTGGAGTTACCTACACAGAGCCTCAGTTTTAATAATCGAAGTTCACTTTTGAAACACCCAGTTGTCAGTTTGTACAATAGGCCAGACGAAATGCAACGAAACCTGGAGCATCGGAATGTGTCCGAGTGCGCAGGTGCCAATTTTGATATCGTGAAGACCACATACAGATTCCCTGGTCACCGGCTGCGAGACAACGTTAAACAACGAGAAATAGCGATAAATGCGCTTAGCCAATGAGAAGGCAAGTTGCCACGCTCAAGAGAGATTCTGGCCATGTTGAAAACGTCTCAGTAAGCGTCAGTTGGCGTCAAAACTCGAAACTGCGCAGGTGCGTTGGCGCGCGGTTAGTGAACAACTATTTTGCACTATGTAGACCGACCAGCCGAAATTGGTAAAAATGTGAATAAACTCTGAAGAAAAATGATATAAAGTACTACAATAACAGTGAAACATCAGACAGCAACCAGTGATCAAAATTTAACGAGCTAGAGTGTATTTCAGAAAAACCACGTGAACGAAAAACCGGTAGTGATTCCACCACGTGCCTGAGGCAATAACA
Source organism: Magicicada septendecula (assembly GCA_034769895.1). Lineage (NCBI taxonomy): Eukaryota > Metazoa > Arthropoda > Insecta > Hemiptera > Cicadidae > Magicicada > Magicicada septendecula. Next base: position 50,871,823 of record CM068369.1, read on the forward strand.
GGGAAGTAACCATGCAATTTAAATAAATATAATTATGAAAAATCAAAAAGAGCGCTAAATCAGGGGGGTGAAAAGTATGAAAGAATGAATGAGCAAGTGCTGGGTTGCCTTATAAGAGCTATTTAATCTAACTAGTTGAATAAGGTAATTCTTTAATTCTTGTTTTGTGTTTTTGAAAACAAGTAAAAAATCAGTAATGTTTTTGAGAAGGGAAGTAGAAAGTACGGAAACTTAAAAAAGCATACAAAAAATGTTGAATAAAACTAGTTAATGCAGTAAATGAGTGTCGATGTTTATTATATGGCGCAACCCAACCCTCTTATAGGTCACGAGTTCGCGTGAAAGACCCTGGACCCCTCATGCGGGTAAGAATTTTGAGAGTGAAAATTATTCGTAATCAATAAAGATATTATTTTTCATATGTAATAGTGTTGTTACAATGGCGCTCCGAACTTTGGACAGTTTATACAAATTTATTTTTGTATAGGCTATGCCTATGTGAAGCTACAAATTAGTGTCACATAAAATTTACTAATTTACTAATAAACATTGAATAATTATCGGGCGCCATGATGGAAATTTGTGCAACAACATAGGATATTAGGCTTACCTTTATTAGGTCCAAAATTCGTGTTAAACGAACCAGTAATAGCGAAATGTACCTGAAATAATTCACTCGTACTTGTATTGTTTACCAATGACATTACCTTTTATTATCAAAAAGACTCTACATACAATATGAAAATGATTCTACTGAACTATGTGCCAAACACGCACGTTACTATGCCTCGGGGCGTAGTCCCATTTATTTTGTAAACATTAATAAGAAATAAACATTGTAAATATAATAAGCATAATGAAATATAGTATAATATGCTAAACAATACCTGCACAACCCAGCACTATAAATATTTAGGTCACTCACTCTCTCTCTCTCTCTCATTCTCTGGTACAATTTATTTTATTCTGAGCTCATTTAAATTTTGAATTGGTCATTCTTTTATGATGTTGATTTACTTGAATAATATATTGAAAATATTGGAACGATCTCACCAAATATTGGACAGGTCTCACCGCACTGCTAAGATCCGTCGATCGTGCACAATCTGTTCCTTCTTTACTTCGATTTTGGGCCCACACCGTCGTGTCTACCCACGAAAACACTTTGGGCAGATTCTATACGCACGCAGTTTCGACGATCCATTGGCCGATGACACCTGTTCAATTCCTTACCGCCCCAACATTTCTGATAATTTTAAATAGTTATTTAACCACTTTTGGTGGTGTAAAAGTTAAAATTCACACTTAGTAAACCTCTTGCCGGCCGGCTACGTTCACAATCCAGGAGGAAATGACACAGAGTCTTTGTTTAACATTGCGTAGGTGGGGCAAAAACTACGTCACCAGGCTCTTGTTCGTTGTTTACAGCCTCGAGTTGTTTACGGAAACGTGCATTCCTTCATCTGACGTCATCAGGGCTAGTCACGTTATCTCTGTCTGTGACATACGATTTTTTGCGGTGTTTGCCGTTTCACAATGAAAGTGATCAAAATCCTGTCAATTCCCATCTGCGTTTTATAAAATAATTATATAGTCCACTCACCAAAACTTTACAGGGATTATGAAATATTTAAATAATTATTACCAAATAATTGTTGAAATAAATAAATACAATAATTATGGTCTTTTGTACCATGTTTTTATAAATTTAGGATTGTACCATCACAAAACCCCCTCAATGAAAGATTTTGTGCCGAAGCATAAAAACTTTCATTGATACATTCGTACTTCCTAAAGGGATCAGCCAGGATATGTCGCCACAACCCCCTTACAATTTAAAAGAAAGTCAATAACTCACCCGTGGTCTGATGACGATGACAGAACCTGCATGACCTTACTGGACTTCTCCTTCGAGATCCCAACACCATAAGGCCAATCAGGCGCGTAACGCTCCTGCTCTGACGCGCTGGCCAGCTCAGGACCGCCGTCATAATATCACCAAACACTGAAACAATAAATTAAAATATCAAAATAGTGGCTTGGTATATTACTCTATCCTTAACTGATCTGGTTCCCCTTAGCTATGTGCTGGTTTGCGTTAATAAGCACTGGGTTTGCTTGAACTACTAGAAATATAAATACAAAAAATTTAAAATACAAGAATTATATAGAATTGCCATATATAATTCTCTTTATGGACTACCCTGAATTGTAAAAATTGTTTCGATTCCCATCAATAATAATTAACTCTTTCTGTTTCATAATTAATGTAATTATAAAAGAAACAAATATTTAAATAAAACATGGAAATCCCCATATAAATCTCCCAAATATTCAAACATGGAGAAAAACATTTTATAGAAACAAAATAATTAATCAAACCTTATTGAAATTAAACTTATTATTGTTATTATTATTATTAACAGTTAATAATTGGCGCTGTTAACAATATTTACCCCTCTTTCTCCTCCACACACACTATTTCCTATACATCATGTTAAAATTTCTATGTTAATACATAAAACATAATACATAATAATACATTGATACATCATAATCCACATTGATACATTAATACATTTAATACATTGAAATAGTCAATTCACATTTATCTTGATCAGAAATTACACATTCTACCTATTTAAATTTGCATTTAAATTATAAAAATTACAATTTCCATTAATTAATTGATTCTAATCTTTCATTAATTAGCCATCAATTATTTATCATTTATTAATTTATTTCAATTTTATTATTAATATTCATATTACATTATTATTATTTCATCATTCATTTCTTATTTCCTTTCTACTCTGAATTCTCTACCTAACCTTTCACATTCTATCATTGTTTAGTCTGGGTGACTCCTGTATTCTCTATGCTGTTACTTATTTTATTCTTACTCACCTTTCTTCTAACTAACAACCAAATTTACCTATCATGACACCAATTTCTCAATTATAAACACCTTTACTAATTACATTCCGACGATAAAACCTATGGCACCGCGCGTCTTTGTATAGAGATGGGTGTCCCCTACCTGGCTATATACATTCATAATATTTTGCCCTTCCAAAAATTCGGCAAACACTCCCTTAAACTACGCTATTACCTGCCACAACGCTATACGTTGGCTACTCCTTATCACCTCACCCCCGCTACAAAATATCATCAGCAACAAATATATGTTTAACCTTTACTTTACTCACCTCTACAAATAATCACTAACTACTGTGTCCCTAAAATATCTAATACTCTCTTTGTATTATTTTCTTTAAAATTCTTAACTATCTTACTCCCATTTACATTAATTAAATAACTCACATGCTTTTATCTATACCCAGGCTCTATCCCTGTTTAAACATTCTACCTTATTGTAATCATTGACAATTGTCTTATAAAATTCATCTCTCACCTACTCATAACAGTACATCTCAGTTTTCAAATATATATATTCTTCCTTAATCATTTATTATTATTCATTAGGATTACCTTCATTACAAATTAAATAATAATTTAACTTCATTAGAAACTTTCTATTACAATTAATAATTTACAACTTCAGTTACAAAGTTAGTACAACTTTCTTTTGTACCATATTAATTCAGTAATAAAGAGTAATTACTTTTTAATTGTTATTCAATTATTTAAAAAAAAATTTTACTTGTTTAGTTAAACAAAAACATGTTAATTGTTAATTATTAAAACAATTAAACGGAAATTTACATACATGGTGTACATAAATGTATAAAAGTTACCGGTAATACACAACATCAAAATACATAAATACATTGATTAATATCAATGAAAAATATACAATCCAAACACATTATTTTGTCATTAATCAAAATCAGTCCATATGCAGTCAAATTCAAACCCACTTTTCACATATATTAAATGTTCATTACACAATTAAAACAATCTATCCTCCATCGTTGAATAACATTCTAATCTTAGGTCTATTTATCTTATTTTTTAGTGAATAAATTTTATTATTAGAAACATTATAATCATAATAATTATCAAACATTTCATATTCATTCACAATTTCAATATCATATATCAAGTCACGATCGAGTATGGTTCTGTCTACATCAGTAAGATCATATGTTATAATCTTGTTATTATCGTAATTATCTCCTGCTACATCCATTACTACCACAGGTAAGTACTTGATACCATTATTATCATCACCTATTATTATTTCAATTTCATTATAAGGTTTGTATTTGTTATAATCATACACCATCTCTATTCCTAACCTTTCTACAAGTTCTCTGTACTTTCTATTTACTTTAAAAATTTCTATTACTTTCTTTCTCTCACCATATCTCTCCCAATACCTCTCTACACTTTCTCTCTTACTATATTTCTCACCATAACACCAAGTTACACTCTCTCTCTCCAAATATGCAGGGGTCACTAACTCATAATTACTGTACCACCTATGAGGTACACCAAAACACCAAGGAACTCTATTTGTAGACCTTTCGTCTCCCAAATATAAATTTAAGGAACTCTCGTCCTTATTAAAAATACGTGAAGACTTTTCTTCACCCCCTAACACAACATGAAAGGAAACTTCTAACCCCTACACCCCTTTAACAAAAATACTTTCTCTCAGCTCTCTTTCTGACTCAATACACTCAAACACCTCATTTTCACTCATAATATTCTCATTATCTTTTTCTAACACCATATCATTCTTACTACCTGTAAACTCATTATTCAAGTTACCACTGTTACTTACTTTGTTAGCACTTAGACTAACACTATTTTCTGTGAATGTATCATCAATACCACCCCCACTATTATTCTTGTAATTCTCGTCTACTTTACTCTTCGGTATATCAAATATCTCGTCTACTAACGTTACTGTTTGTTTTGTCAATTTATCGAAATGAGCATGCATTTCGTCTATTCTTTTATCAAAGTAAGAATTTCGGCTTTTAATTTCATTTTTTATTTCATCGAACTTTACACTCTGTTCCTCAAATTTGTCATTTAAATTAGTATATTTAATATTAGAATCGCTTTTTTGCTCATCTAACTTTTTGTCTAATTTATCAAACTTTACACTCTGTTCATCAAATTTATGTAATAGTAACTGCATCAAAGCAGCTGTATCATCTGGTTTATTTTCTGATCTAGTTGAGATGGATGTAGTAACTTTCTCTGTCTCAGATATACAAGCGTATCAGGCTCGTCAATCTGACTAGTTTGTGTTGATTGCACACCCATCTCACTAGTCATATCTACATCAGTTGTACTGATTTCTAATGTTATATTGTCATTAGTACTCATTTTTCCTATTTTATCTTGCTAATACATATATGTTTAAAACCTAGAAATTTAACCCTATTTTACTCACGTGTTTGCGTACTTTCGCAATTACTTCAGGTAATTATTTCGCTTTCCTGGTAGGTATTACTCCACATAAAATTACGTTTTATGTAGAGTCCCTGTTCGGGCGCCAAATGTGAAGCTACAAATTAGTGTCACATAAAATTTACTACTTTACTAATAAACATTGAATAATTATCGGGCGCCATGATGGAAATTTGTGCAACAACATAGGATATTAGGCTTACCTTTATTAGGTCCAAAATTCGTGTTAAACGAACCAGTAATAGCGAAATGTACCTGAAATAATTCACTCGTACTTGTATTTTTTACCAATGACATTACCTTTTATTATCAAAAAGACTCTACGTACATATGAAAATGATTCTACTGAACTATGTGCCAAACACGCACGTTACTATGCCTCGGGGCGTAGTCCCATTTATTTTGTAAACATTAATAAGAAATAAACATTGTAAATATAATAAGCATAATGAAATATAGTATAATATGCTAAACAATACCTGCACAACCCAGCACTATAAATATTTAGGTCACTCTCTCTCTCTCTCTCTCTCTCATTCTCTGGTACAATTTATTTTATTCTGAGCTCATTTAAATTTTGAATTGGTCATTCTTTTATGATGTTGATTTACTTGAATAATATATTGAAAATATTGGAACGATCTCACCAAATATTGGACAGGTCTCACCGCACTGCTAAGATCCGTCGATCGTGCACAATCTGTTCCTTCTTTACTTCGATTTTGGGCCCACACCGTCGTGTCTACCCACGAAAACACTTTGGGCAGATTCTATACGCACGCAGTTTCGACGATCCATTGGCCGATGACACCTGTTCAATTCCTTACCGCCCCAACATTTCTGATAATTTTAAATAGTTATTTAACCACTTTTGGTGGTGTAAAAGTTAAAATTCACACTTAGTAAACCTCTTGCCGGCCGGCTACGTTCACAATCCAGGAGGAAATGACACAGAGTCTTTGTTTAACATTGCGTAGGTGGGGCAAAAACTACGTCACCAGGCTCTTGTTCGTTGTTTACAGCCTCGAGTTGTTTACGGAAACGTGCATTCCTTCATCTGACGTCATCAGGGCTAGTCACGTTATCTCTGTCTGTGACATACGATTTTTTGCGGTGTTTGCCGTTTCACAATGAAAGTGATCAAAATCCTGTCAATTCCCATCTGCGTTTTATAAAATAATTATATAGTCCACTCACCAAAACTTTACAGGGATTATGAAATATTTAAATAATTATTACCAAGTAATTGTTGAAATAAATAAATACAATAATTATGGTCTTTTGTACCATGTTTTTATAAATTTAGGATTGTACCAGAATTGTACCATCACACCTACTCGTGGGTGTAAGGTGTTATTGGAAGTTTGAGAAGCTACATTTATTTATAAATATCATTCAAACAACTTTATTTATTATTCTTAAAATATTTAAATTCCCCTCAGTTCCAAAATGCTTACCTTCACGGGTCCAGGATCTTTCACGCGAACTCGTGACCTGTAAGTGTGATTTTGGGTTCGTATTATTTAATAAACTTGACTCTCATTAATAGCATTCAACCAACTTTTTATTAACATCTTTTTAATTGAGAAGTTATTTTTACTTTGCTTTCTTTAGCTTACTCTCTATGAAATCATTATGGATATGGACATTTACTTATTTTACACAAAAAGAATTAACAATTGATCGATCTGCTTATCCAACTAACTACATTCTAGGCATTCTAAGACAATCCAGTGCTTTGCTCATACACTCTCTCCTTTTCACCCCCTTTTATTTTAGAGCTCTTTCTTTAATTTTCGTTTATTTAAATTTAAAGTAGTTACTTTCCTGTGATGGAGTCCGATATGTGGTGGCAACACTCCCCAGTTTTGTTCTTTGATCACGTGGTTGGTCCGAAATTCACTTTAACTTGTTAAATTTTGATCACTGGTTGTTATTTACTGTTTCACTGTTATTTCCATACTGTATCACATTTTTATTTGTAGTTTAATCACATTTTTAATAATTTTATTAAATTTTGGCTCGCGAGCCCTGGTTACCCTGAACTGCGCGGTTCTGCTAAATGAAGCATTTTCACGATGGCCAGCAGCATCCCCAGCGTGGCAACTTGCTTTCTCATTGGACGAGAGCATTTAACGCAAAATCTCGCTATTTACAGTCGTCTCGTGGCCGGAGACCAGAGAAACTGTACGTGCTCTTCACGATGTCAAAACGGGCACCCGCGCACTCGGACACATTCCGATGCTCCAGCTTTCGTTGTATTTTGCCTGGCTCATTGTACAAACCGACAACTGGGTGTTTGAAAAGTGAACTTCGATTGTTAAAACTGAAGCTCTGTGTGGGTAACTCCACATTATTATAACTGATAAAAGAATAAAATAAATCCCCTACTTCTGTACCATTACAAGTTGTGTTATATTTAAGTGATACTTACATTATATTATGATGTATTATAATATTACATTATTATGGAATCATACTGAATACATTTAAGATAAGGATTTTTAAGATATATGAACATTTGATAATTTAAAAAGATGACAGAAAATAATGAAAATAATATGATTGACGTAAGTGACGTTAATGAATTGGGCTTGAAATTCATTCGATCCCGAATGTAATTCAAAACAGTAAAATAGATGAATCAAATGTCACAGATGATTCGGGGATTCAAATAACCCCTATATCAACTAATAAAAATAATCAATCTGACAATAGTGATGTGATGAGGTATTTGTGCGGCATGAATGCAATGTTGTGTGTTAAATTCGATGAACAGAATGTTAAATTTCATGAGTTAAAGGGGGGCACATAAATAATATTGACAAAAAATTTGATAAGCGTTTGTATGACATGAAACAACAAAGTGTTAAGTTTGAAGACAATATTAATAAGCGTCTGAATGCTATAGATGAACATTTTAGTACTTGGGAGAAACAAATACAAGACGATGTAAATGACATCAGAAAAAGAAAGGAAAGTAACAGAATACAGGTAAGTTTAACAAGAATATAAACAATGGAATAACGGAGAACAAGGTGAGTAATGTGGTCAAAATAAGTGATGATTTTAATGGGCAGATAATTACAAATAATATTGATGGTAGTTTAAGTGCAAATAAAGTAGTAGTTGAAAAGGTAAGTGAGAATAATGGTGATATAATTAAAAATGGGGTGTTAGAAAGTAAAGAGAATAATAATAGTGGCGATGAAGTTTTAGTGGAAATAGAGAGTAGTAATAAGATAGTGGTTGAAGAGAGGTTAGGTGGGCAAAGGGCAAATTTTCCCTGTTGTTTAAGTGGAGTAAAGACTCCGTTAGTGATTGATGAGGACAAGGTTTCCTCCAGTAGTTATGTGAGAGACGAGGTGTCTCTAAGTAAGTCCCCTGTGTATCATGAGTTCCCAGGAAGAGCCAGGATGTGTTATGATAACGTTGCGTTGCCTTTTGTGTGGAGAGAGAGAGAGAGTAAAATGGGGTTGTGTACGCGATTTTGAGAGAATGAGAGATATAGAATTATTCACATTGAGAGAGAGAGAGAGAGAGAGAGAGAGAGAGAGAGAGAAAGAGAGAGAGAGAGAGAGAGAGAGAGAGAGAGAGAGAGAGAGAGAGAGAGAGAGAGAGATGGTATTATTTGATGTTATTCGAAGTTACGAAGACCTATTAGAGATAATAAATAGAGAGAGAATTAGTAATATTGTTGACTTACCTTGTTGTGAGAATGGTGCAGCAATAGATGATGATAATGGTGACAATTATATTGAACACTTACCTGTACGTAGGATGGGGATATTAATAGCAGCTGATTCGGATAGTAAGGAGATAATAAAATGCTTCATTGAGACAGACAATAATACTGACGGTAACAAGACCAGAATTAATGATGTAGACAGGTTATATGATATAATAATAATGTAGGATAATCCAGTAGATTATTATGTGGGTATAACGGAACAATGTGAGATAGTAAATAGTTATAATAATAATAATAACAAAATGAAAGTAATTAAAAGTAAATTGTGTTATAAAAACATAAGATTCGTAATCAATAAAGATATTATTTTTCATATGTAATGGTATTGTTACATACTGTTTCACCAATGAAACTGAAATCACTTCCGACTGGATGTAAGGTTAAGTACGCAAAACAAAAAATTGATGAAATTAAATGTAGAATTAAATCAAAGATTACACGTGTTTTGAGGTTCCCAGAGAAAAACTTAGAATCTGATTCTTCAGATTCATCAGTTGAATCTATATTGTAACGTATAAAATGTCTGGTGCGTACCTGTAAAATGTAACCAATTTTGTATGTGTAATAATGATGAGTGCGTTCGTCTCGCACCGGGTCGTTACATTAATGTTCGCGGCTAATGATGTCCGTAGCGTTGCGGTAATCACCTGTATAACACGGCTGTAACCTTACCTGTTGCTTATAGGGGTGTGTTAATCCCGGGTGGCGCCAAGTCGTTATATAAAACAACTAAAATTATTGTCTGATGAGTTATCAGCGGTGACGGTCGGGGCGTTCAAATAATTCCCGCTCGCACAGCCATCTGAATTGTCGATGCTGCTGCGCAAATGACAACTTGTTCGCTTGTCATCAAATCTATTCTTAAGTAAACACTAGTAATATATAAAGCACTCCCTATGAAATAATAACGACGGTTACTCCCTGTAATAGTGATTTTTAATAGGTGATAATTAAAATATTCAAATTGACAATTATATAATGATAAAATTTGCACCGACTGATTACATGAAACTCTTGTCCTCTGGGCTTGACGAATCGATCAAGGAAACTATCAGCTTTTGTATGGCTGTGTACGTTAAAGTATTACAATTATTTTCGTTTCCAAAATCATGGATTCTTGTGACTATGAGCTAAAGAATTCCTATGGTTACAATAAAAATATATCACCTTATTCTACGTGTACATAAATAATAATGTGTGATGTTACAATCTGTTCTGTGGTGTCGTTAAATGTGTTTTGTAAGTTCATGTTTAACTAATAGGTTATATTTAGCGTTAACAAGTTTTTAGCAAGTTTTATTTTACTTAAATAATCTGTGAAAGAGAAATATTTGTTTATAGTGAGATAAATTTACCTTTAGTAAAATTTAGAGTGATTAGGGTTTTGGAAAATAAGTAATTTAATTGTACTTAACACCTCAGCATTACTTGGTGTCTTCGTTCGTTTGATCGGGTAGGATTTGGCTGCAATAAGTTCTGTTTTCATTAATTTTGGGGCTTCAATGGGTTGGGTGTCTTTTTCATAACGTATCTGAATGTTCTTTTGCGGGTAATTTTCCGTTTAATTGCCTTGGATCTCGAGTTGACTGCTATAAATGGTCGTCTGCTTCTTATACTGTCATGGTTAGGAACTTTAATTACTTTTTTACATTATTTTAATAGAAAATCGTTCTTCCCAACATTGGCTTCTGTATTCTCTCACTGACGCTTCGCTTCTGTCTAACGGTATTCAACAGTAATTCAGTCTTCAACTGCCGTTCCCATGGCAACTGCATGATTTTGATTGGTTGATTTTGAGATAATGTATTGTTATCAAAATTCGAATTCTTCGTGTATCTTCTGATTGCTGTTATTCCTCTATCTTCCTTCCTGGTTATTAAATATTGTCACTATAGTATTTATTTCCTTTCATAGATTATTTTTATACCCCACAAGTTTGGGTAATTTTAGATTTTTACAATTATGTTAATACTTGTTAATTACATTTCTTTTTGTATACAAATGCTTATTATAATATTATGTTTTACAAATGATTTACAATTTATTCTTGGTGAATCCTTCACCTCAGATTTGATAATTTCTTTGTTCATTTGTTATAATTTGTAGTTGTTTGGTTCTGACAGTTATGCACCTTCATAGGCCTGAGTAGCCATTATGGTATTTGACTTATTTCATTTAAATCACATTTCGTTTCAGCCTAGTGGGCTTTAATTTGCTATTATTATTGGTTGTGTAGTGTTTGGAGTTTGCTCATGTGTTATTAGTATGTCACTGTTGTTTTATACACAATTATTTACTCTTTGGTTTCCATGTTTTCTAGTCATACATTTCTTAACATTTTTGTTCATTTCCTTTGCCAATAATAACAATGTGGCTTACTTTTTTGATCTTATTTAAATATAACATATAAGACTATGGTCTGTATAACTTTGACAGACATATTCAATTCATAAACTTGATTGAATAATTATTTAACTAACTTATTATTTGCTAACCTTTGTTTACAATACATTTTAATTTATATTATTTTAGTGTGACAAACAACATCACTTTTATGAACTAATCTTGATCCCTTCTAACATGGGTGTTTTTGATTTGTATCTAATTCCTTAACCTTCTAAACAATCTTTACTTGCTTTTAAAACTCCTTAATTACATTTTTAGTTTTGTTGACTATGGTTATTATCACTTTCCAGTGTTCAATATCTCTTTATAGTTTATACTTAATAGCATTTTTCACAACATACTTACTCACTATTGTTTATCACTATTAAACTTTTAGCGTTCTTTAGGATTGATTAATTGTTAATGATTTTATCACTCACTACTCTTCACCATATTTCCATTCTATACTTTACACTATTTTCATTCAAACATTACCTTCACTCTTAAATTATTTATAGTTAATTATAATTTATTTAGTGTACCTTCTTTATCGCTACACTTTGGGGTTTTACACTTTCATTTTGCACTTCACAAAGGTTTTTGTATTTTAAATATTTCTGAATAGGTAATCCCTCTAATTACTATCTCACTACTCGTTTTTTTCTCTTTCATTACAATATATCCTTAATACTATTAACAATTTTATGTTCTTACAATACTATTCTTACATCTAATTCTAAATTGGGGTCTAGTTTTTTTTTTTTTTATCATTTTTGTCTTTCACATTGTTTACGAGGGTTTCTTCCCTAAATTTATTATTGTCCATTAAAGGATAATGATATTTTCCTTTTTCCTTTCTCATAGGTTAATTATTGGTCTTAGTTCCAATATTATTTTTGAGTGCATTATTTCTCCTTCTCCTATGCTTTATTACTTGTTTGTGTATTTATTATTGGTTTTTATTTTTATCTATTTCCCTCCTTCTTCATTCTTATTGTATCTGGTTAATACCTTGGTTTTTCCATCTTCTCCTTTGGGTACATTTCGACGTGTTACATTGGGTCGTTTAATTGCATGCACTTGTTTCAGTTTTGTTTGGGTTTTGGATTTTTTCCTTTTTTCCTTTGGTTTGGTTACATTCTTGTTTATTCTTCGTGGATCCCTTCTTCATTTGTTTCCTTTTGCTGGGTCAATCACTTGGGTTAGGTCAAGTCGTCGTTTTGTCGAGTCATAGTTTTTATATTTTGTTTAAATTAATCATTTTTATTTGACATGAAGTATTATTTTAGATTCAATATTATTTTGTTCATCCCTGGTATTGGGTTGGCTTATTTGTGTTGTAACATAATGCCTCTCCTTCAAAATTGATCATTTCGATAAAACACTAGCATAGTTTTTTATGAAATTATCAGTTATATATAATATTTTTCCTTTTCTTTCTTGTTTGGTTCTCCATTCTTATTTCTCTTCTTACTTGATTCATTCCATTTTGTTTGGATCTGTTTTTATTTATTTCCATTGGTGCGTTCTCCCTTATACACAATTTTTCCCTAACTTTTTAGTAGCTGGTTTCTTCCATTACTACTCATTTTTCTGAGACCAGAGGAACATCATCTCTGCTCAGTTTATTTTGATTGCTGGACTTTTCAACAGTCAATCTTAAATACCTTTTTTGTCAACTTGTGACTTCAATTAATAATAATAATAATAATATATTTTGGGACTGTCCACCTTGTGGTTTTGTTTTTAGATCACTTTGGCCTTTTACTCATTCTTCCTTCCGCTGTACCATTGCTATATACTATCATTTGCTCATACAGTTGATTGTTTTTTATTTATTCATATGTTAATTTCATCATATCTAACTTTTCATTATTTTGCTTTCAATTCTCTTTGTAATCATTTTAATTATCTTAGACATTTGTATTCTTTTCTTAGTTATTTAGCAATATTCTGCTTTAGCCATAGTTGGTATATTTGATTCATACGTAACTTCTTTTTTTCTTTGTACCAGTTCAGATTTTTTTTTTTTTTTCTTAGAATACATTAAACTCATTATTATTTCAGGTATTCAGGTATTTATCTTAGCAGTTTTGCTTGATTTTATTTTTGTTTATTTTATTTTGTATCAAATATCATTTTTGATAATTCTTTGTAAGTTAATTCTCTTACTTTATAGGAATTTTTGTAGCGTATTCCTTTTTTGGTACTGTTTGTTTAATTATTTTATATACTTCATATATCAACTTTTTAATAGACTGTAAGTTGATTTCACTTAGTAGGAATTTATGTAACTTATTCCTTAGTTTTTATATTTTTTTTTTAATTTTAGGCCTCATAAGTCATCGAAATGTTGTTGCAAGTTGTGCTCACATAATTTTTGAATTTTGGCATTTGTTTATTTTATTTATAGTTATTTAGTTTTCTTCATAGAATTTCTTTATTGAAGCTTGGTTGTAAACTCCTTTTACTTTCTTGGTGGTTATATTACTTATTTCATAAGTATTGTTTCCATTGTCCTTCGTGATGACATACGGTCATATTTTGGGTTATACATATTACTATTCAAATTACTATACACTGGACCTTGTTATTTATACTTTTTTTTTTAAGTTGACTTCTCCTTTTCTTTCCTTGTTATTGCCTTCTCTTGTATATTTCACTCTTTGTTGGCTTTCTCCTCTACTCCTTCAAATGTTTGATGGTTGAACATTTATTCTGGATGATATATAATTTCGTTGCATTATTATGCGTTACATCGATCAGCCGTTTCTTCTTCTTCATCGATGACTTGCCTTCCTCCCTGAGAGGTGTTTGATTGGTTCCCATTACTCCTTGATGGAATCCAACGTTCTGGCGGGTTTCGCTGGTTGTATGCTATGCGAAAATTCTCCGCTGGATTATTACTGAAAGGTATCCAGTCATAGTTTTCTTCTTCTGGCTGGTTACTTCTCGATGGTGCGTCCCTTCTCTGGTTACCACTTCCGGATCTCACTCCTACAACATTGTTTACCTGTCTTACATTTTCTGCAGTCTCTTCCCTTGGGTTCGGGTTATCACTCTGACCATTATCATTGTTTTGTTCGTTGGATGGTGGTCTTGGGTAACGCCTCCCTTGATTATTTCGATTGTTCCCTCTTATAAAGTGTACCCTCTGCTGATTGTCATTATTCCGGTTATCTCCGTTCCCTCTTCTATTATTATTTTGATAATTTGTGTTATTACTATTATTACCATAATTATGATTATTGTTGGGGTAGTTGTTGGGATGCTGGTTTGGTCCATTGCCCCTGTAATTGTTATTGTTTTGATTATTTCCGTTAAACGGTGGATTGCCTTGATTATAATTTGGGTGGTTTCCCCTATATGGATAGTTATTATCATTCCGGTTTTGGTTACTCGGGTAGTTGTACTGGGGTTTGTTATAAGACAGCTTGTCATTAGGTGGGTTTTGGTTTTCATTCCCCTGGTTATACCTCAAATTGACCATTCGATTACGATGATACTGTCTATCGTTTTCGTGGTCCTCCAGTAAATTGGCCATTCCCTGTATGGTCTTTATTTGTCCCTGTCTCCTGGCCCTCTGAATAGCGTCTTCATAGTGATATCCTAGTTGGGTGACTAGGGATTCTTCGGGTATCTTTGGTTCGAGGTTTCGAGCTAGACAGACCTTTCCTAAGAAGTACGAAGTTAATGTATGTCCAGCCTGTAGCTCATATCTTCCGTTACTTATGTCATTTCTCACCACATTTTGGGTCGATTCTGACCAGTATTTTTCGCGGAACAATGTCTTGAACTCTTGTGTACAGCTGATTTCTGGTCGCGTGGCTGTCCACCAATTGTCATTCGTATCTCGAAACATCTCATCGATAAGACTTCTCACCGTCGTCCATCTGGTATCTCTATTCTTCTCTATGAGCTCCTCCACCCTCTTCAGGAATTCTATAGGGTTTCTTCGGTAACTCCTAAAGTTTATTGCCTCCCTATTTTCGCTTGTAATGATGTGGGTGTTATTGCAAGGCTTCTCCCTCAAAGCGTCCAGTTCCTCTTGCATCTGTTTCTCCCTCTGACTGATTTCTATGATTTTCTCTTTATTTTCTTTCGTTTTTTCGTCAATCTTGTTGATAGTGGTATATACTCTTTCAACGCGTTCGCTGACATCAGTCTGGATTCCCTGGTGCCTTTCCTCCAGCTTCTTGAGCATCTCCTGTTTGTTTTTTGTGCACTCTTCGGTGGTAATTTTATAAAGTTCTTGTATTCTGACTTTTTCTTTCTCCTCGACGTAATTTATCTTGTTGTTTAAATCTTCCTGGACTTGTATTACAGCGTTGTTTGTCTCGGTTATATTCTGTGTTAGCTCCTCTCGACACTCCGCCAACTGTTGCATCAATTCTCCCTTCGTCTTCTCAATGTCTTCGTTAAATTGTCGTTGAAGTGTTTCCTTATTATTTTCAATCTTGTTGTTGAATATTTCAAGATCTTTCTTTACCTGCCTCTTCAACTCCTCACTCTTCTTTTCTAACATCTCTTGGCTTCTCTTCAAAGTTTCATGGTTTCTTTCCATTTTATTATTCAGAAGTTCCATGTTCTCCTTGAAAAACTCCATCTTCTTTCCTTCCCTCTTGCAATGATTCTAATTTTTTATTCAATTCTTCCCTGTTCTGGTCTATTTTTTCATTCGTTTTCTTTGCAGTTTCATTAATTTGTTCTATTATCATCCTCATCATGTTCTCCATCCTTGCCCCTTCGGTTGTTTTGTCTGGTTGGTCGCCGACCATTACTTCCACTTCCGGTTATGGTTGAGTTGGATTTTCTGGTTGGTTTTCTTGAAGATCCTCTTCGAATAGCTCCCCGATCATTTCTTCGATTTCTTCCATCTCTTCTGGTTGACCTTCACCTTCAATTCCTTTCTGAGTGTCCTTTCTGGTAACCATGGAATGTCTCTTCATAGTCGCCGCTGGCCTTCTTTTAAAGCCTCACCGGTTGGTCGCCAATCTGTAACGTATAAAATGTCTGGTGCGTACCTGTAAAATGTACACCAATTTTGTATGTGTAATAATGATGAGTGCGTTCGCCTCGCACCAGGGTCGTTACATTAATGTTCGCGGGTAACGATGTCCGTAGCGTTGCGGTAATCACCTGTATAACACGACTGTAACCTTACCTGTTGCTTATAGGGGTGTGTTAATCCCGGGTGGCGCCAAGTCGTTATATAAAACAACTAAAATTATTGTCTGATGAGTTATCAGCGGTGACGGTCGGGGCGTTCAAATAATTCCCGCTCGCACAGCCGTCTGAATTGTCGATGCTGCTGCGCAAATGACAACTTGTTCGCTTCTCGTCAAATCTATTCTTAAGTAAACACTAGTAATATATAAAGCACTCCCTATGAAATAATAACGACGGTTACTCCCTGTAATAGTGATTTTTAATAGGTGATAATTAAAATATTCAAACTGACAATTATATAATGATAAAATTTGCACCGACTGATTACATGAAACTCTTGTCCTCTGGGTTTGACGAATCGATCAAGGAAACTATCAGCTTTTGTATGGCTATGTACGTTAAAATATTACAATTATTTTCGTTTCCAAAATCGTAGATTCTTGTGACTATAAGCTAAAGAATTCCTATGGTTACAATAAAAATATATTACCTTATTCTACGTGTACATAAATAATAATGTGTGATGTTACAATCTGTTCTGTGGTGTCGTTAAATGTGTTTTGTAAGTTTGTGTTTAACTAATAGGGTATATTTAGCGTTAACAAGTTTTTATCAAGTTTTATTTTACTTAAATAATCTGTGAATGAGAAATATTTGTTTATAGTGAGATAAATTTACCTTTAGTAAAATTCAGAGTGATTAGGGTTTTGGAAAATAAGTAATTTAATTGTACTTAACACCTCAGCATTACTTGGTGTCTTCGTTCGTTTGATCGGGTAGGATTTGGCTGCAATAAGTTCTGTTTTCATTAATTTTGGGGCTTCAATGGGTTGGGCGTCTTTTTCATAACGTATCTGGATGTTCTTTTCGGGTAATTTTCCGTTTAATTGCCTTGGATCTCGAGTTGACTGCTATAAATGGTCGTCTGCTTCTTATACTGTCATGGTTAGGACCTTTAATTACTTTTTTACATTATTTTAATAGAAAATCGTTCTTCCCAACATTGGTTTCTGTATTCTCTCACTGACGCTTCGCTTCTGTCTAACGGTATTCAACGGTAATTCAGTCTTCAACTGCCGTTCCCATGGCAACTGCATGATTTTGATTGGTTGATTTTGAGATAATGTACTGTTATCAAAATTCGAATTCTTCGTATATCTTCTGATTGCTGTTATTCCTCTATCTTCCTTCCTGGTTATTAAATATTGTCACTATAGTATTTATTTCCTTTCACAGATTATTTTTATACCCCACAAGTTTGGGTAATTTTAGATTTTAGGTTTTTACAATTATGTTAATACTTGTTAATTACATTTCTTTTTGTATACAAATGCTTATTATAATATTTTGTTTTACAAATGATTTGCAATTTATTCTTGGTGAATCCTTCACCTCAGATTTGCTAATTTCTTTGTTCATTTGTTATAATTTGTAGTTGTTTGGTTCTGACAGTTATGCACCTTCATAGGGGCCTGAGTAGCCATTATGGTATTTGACTTATTTCATTTAAATCACATTTCGTTTCAGCCTAATGGGCTTTAATTTACTATTATTATTGGTTGTGTTGTGTTTTGAGTTTGCTTATGTGTTATTAGTATGTCACTGTTGTTTTATACACAATTATTTACTCTTTGGTTTCCATGTTTTCTAGTCATACATTTCTTAACATTTTTGTTCATTTCCTTTGCCAATAATAACAATGTGGCTATTATTTACTACTTTTTTGATCTTATTTAAATATAACATATAAGACTATGGTCTGTATAACTTTTACAGACATATTCAATTCATAAACTTGATTGAATAATTATTTAACTAACTTATTATTTGCTAACCTTTGTTTACAATACATTTTAATTTATATTATTTTAGTGTGACAAACAACATCACTTTTATGAACTAATCTTGATCCCTTCTAACATGGGTGTTTTTGATTTGTATCTAATTCCTTAACCTTCTAAACAATCTTTACTTGCTTTTAAAACTCCTTAATTACATTTTTAGTTTTGTTGACTATGGTTATTATCACTTTCCAGTGTTCAATATCTCTTTATAGTTTATACTTAATACCATTTTTCACAACATACTTACTCACTATTGTTTATCACTATTAAACTTTTAGCATTCTTTAGGATTGATTAATTGTTAATGATTTTATCACTCACTACTCTTCACCATATTTCCATTCTATACTTTACACTATTTTCATTCAAACATTACCTTCACTCTTAAATTATTTATAGTTAATTATAATTTATTTAGTGTACCTTCTTTATCACTACACTTTGGGGTTTTACACTTTCATTTTGCACTTCACAAAGGTTTTTGTATTTTAAGTGTTTCTGAATAGGTAATCCCTCTAATTACTATCTCACTATTTGTTTTTTCTCTTTCATTACAATATATCCTTAATACTATTAACAATTTTATGTTCTTACAATACTATTCTTACATCTAATTCTAAATTGGGGTCTAGTTTTTTTTTTTTTTTTATCATTTTTGTCTTTCACATTGTTTACGAGGGTTTCTTCCCTAAATTTATTATTGTCCATTAAAGGATAATGATATTTTCCTTTTTCCTTTCTCATAGGTTAATTATTGGTCTTAGTTCCAATATTATTTTTGAGTGCATTATTTCTCCTTCTCCTATGCTTTATTACTTGTTTGTGTATCATTATTGGTTTTTATTTTTATCTATTTCCCTCCTTCTTCATTCTTATTGTATCTGGTTAATACCTTGGTTTTTCCATCTTCTCCTTTGGGTACATTTCGACGTGTTACATTGGGTCGTTTAATTGCATGCACTTGTTTCAGTTTTGTTTGGGTTTTGGATTTTTTCCTTTTTTCCTTTGGTTTGGTTACATCTTGTTTATTCTTCGTGGATCCCTTCTTCATTTGTTTCCTTTTGCTGGGTCAATCACTTGGGTTAGGTCAAGTCGTCGTTTTGTCGAGTCATAGTTTTTATATTTTGTTTAAATTAATCATTTTTATTTGACATGAAGTATTATTTTAGATTCAATATTATTTTGTTCATCCCTGGTATTGGGTTGGCTTATTTGTGTTGTAACAATATCTACAATGGGACAAAAGGCTCAGGATTTGGATCACCTTGTTAATGCAATGAAAGAGAAGCTTAAAATCACCCAAAGTAAGAGAGAAAATTCAAATTTTAACACTAACACCCAAATCTTGGTCAAGTCAGAAAACCGTATCAGAATTTACAGTGGCTGAATACATGGTTAGAAAGGCACATCAGCTGGTTCAAACAAAAGGGATATTGTCTATGTCTGAGCCAAAAGAAGGAAACAAAATTCTACCAGATGTAATTGAAAATGTTCAAGCTTTCTATGAGGATGACGAATTTAGTAGGCTCATGCCAGGAACAAAAGATAAAGTTAGTATTGCAAGAAACGTTCACATGCAAAAACGTTTGTTGCTCTGCAATCTTGTGGAACTTTACTCTGCTTTCGAAGAAAAGTGTATCCCAATGCCAAAATTGGAGTTTCTAAATTTTGTGAACTTAGGCCTGACTGGTGTGTAACAGTTAATCAAAGAGGAGTTCATTCATTATGTGTTTGTTACATACATCAAACCCCTGCACTACTTATTAGTCCAATGAACTTGGACAAAAATAAATTGAAAGAATTAACTGCCATGTTAATGTGTAAAGACAGAAAACGAGAATGCATGCTACGAATGTGTGACAACTGTCCTAATTCTGACAAATTGAAGGATTTTGTATGAACAACACTTGAAGACTATGAACATAAAGACCAAATAATATTCAAGCAATGGACAAACACTGATCATAGTGAGCTACAAACAATGATCCTTCCACTCCCTTGTACGAACAACACTTGAAGATTATGAACAGAAAGACCAAATAATATTCAAGCAATGGACAAACACTGATCGTAGTGAGCTACAAACAATGATCCTTCCACTCCCTGAGTACATTACACTTTTAAATGAAAAGCTTGAAACATTGATACCTCATTCTTTTATTTCAAAGAAACAATCTAAATACATAAAAAAGAGAAAAGAAAATGTATCTGAAAACGAAGTGCTTTACTTCATGGATTTTTCTGAGAACTATGGATTCATTCTGCAAAATGAGATTCTAAGTTATCATTGGTCTCATTCATCTTGCACAGTTCATCCAGTATTAGTTTATTATAAAGAGAATGACAGCCCTTCTGTTTCACAGCAATTATTTTGTTTTTTATCAGATTACATGAAACATGATGTAAATTTTGTTTATGAAGTTCAAAGCAGAATTTGTCATTACATGAACGAGAAACAGCCAAAAGCAGCAGCGATAGAATACATCACAGATGGTTGTGCAGCTCAGTACAAAAATTTTAAGAGTTTAATAAATCATTGTTTTCATGAAGAGGGTTTTGGTCTAGAAGTTTCCTGGACTTTTCATGCCACAAGTCATGGAAAATGTGCTTGCGATGGTATAGGGGGCTCAGTAAAACGATCTGTTACAAGGGCTAAACTCCAAAGGCCGTATAAAGACCAAATTTGTACACCACAAGAAATGTTCAAGTTTTGTGACCAGCAATTTTCAAAAATAACATTTCAATTCATCAATACAGACAATGTAAAAAATGTTAACTCTGCGTTTTAGTCATCATAAAACTGTTCTTGGTACAAGGTCCTTCCATTACTTCCAACCACTGTCCAAAATCGAAATAGCAGAGAAACGTATCAGCAGTGACAAAGATTTTTCTTTAAGATATAGCTTTTTCCAAGAACTGCAACTTCCAAATCTTCAACCAAATACCTATGTAGGCTGTGTCTATGAAGAAAAGTGTTATATTGGACTAATTTTGGAGCTAAATGATGACAACCAAGATGCTTACATCAATTTTATGCATCCTCACTGGCCATCAAAAACATTTTTTTGGCCAGAACACACAAATGTTGGAAGAGAGGATAGGTGCTGGGTCCCTTTAACAAACATAATTTGCTGCATAGATGTACCTGAATTAAGGGCTCAGGTGGGCCGAATGCTTTTCATACTATCCAAAAAAAGTATTCAAAATATTAATGCTGCCTGGCCAAGGAAAAATTAAGCTTCATATCAACCAAGAAGCACCTGTAAATATTGTAACGTTACATAACCCATGCCCAAATATGATAACACAATCACCCCACTCTAAAAGTCAGAAATGGGTATTATGTACCTAGCTATAAAAAACTTTGTACTACGTGAAATATAGTGTACAAAGTGAGAGATAGTGTACATAGTGAGAGTGTAAGCTTTTAAAAAAAAGAGCATCTCACAGATTTATACTGTAGATGAAAAAACAATCAATTGTAGCAGTGGACATATTGCTGCTGACAAATTTTGTATTTTTTGGTATTTTGTGTAAATTTTATTGTGTAGGCCACAAAGGTCTTGTACCTAGGTATAATTTTTATGTTTAATATAATAATTGTGTTTAAATATAAGATAACCCAGGGTTAGATATAAAATAATAATATAAAATAATACTATGTGAGCAAGATGGCATAGGAAAATAGTTTAGAGTAAGGATACTTTAAGTAAATAATAAATAATAAATAAATCCAATTGAAGGGAATTAAAATATAAAAGACCAATGTACAAGCTTAAGGAAAAATATAAAGAAAAACCTTAAATAAATTAAATTGGATTATGAACAAAATTTAAAAAGGATTATTGTTCTAAAAAGAAGAAATAAATTTATAATAATTAATAATAGCCTATATACTAAAAAGTATATAGATTCACCAATAAAAAACCATAAAAATCTTTGTTACTACGAGTAACCAACTAACAAGATTTGAATTTAATTGTTAAAACGATTGGGAAGTGAACGTTTTGAAAAGTGTAATGCCTATTAAAATTTGAGAAATTAATGAATACTTTTTGGAATAATTAGTGCGAAATTTAATAAAATTGACAAGTGATGTCCACCTTATATTAGAACTCCTTCAAGTATAACCATTCACGCCCTTAATTTGATGAAACTTTGAAAAATCCAACTACTAGATCCAGGCTTAGTCTACAGCACGTCAATATTTTGGTGAGATCGTATCCAAGTAAATTTAACTAAATTACATCTCAACTATAACTTCATAACACTAGAAACAGCACCATATCTTTAAATACTTCAGGAAAAGAGGTGAAAACAAACTTTATTATTTTTGTTAACCAAAAAATCAGCATAACGGATCTCTGTGAATTGCTAGCCGCCATTAAATAAATTTCGTGGTTGTAGTGAAAAAACATAATCTGTACTCTGGCGGATAACCTCGGAACTACATACTATAAATTATTATAAATAATTAATGTAAAGCTTGGTATTTTATAATATTCATTTCTGACCTCATAGTACAAAGAACTTAAAAATAACCCTGGGAAATTAATAAATTATTTCTTTATTGTTTGTTTTATAAAGAATAAAAAAATATTTGTTATACATTCTATGTTTTAAAAATAAGATCGAACTAATGTTGTGTTGTCAGTGAGAATCGATTATACCTTGCTGTTTTGGGAGAAGATAAAAAACATTGTATTTATTAAATAAATACAATGAATACTTTGTTATTTGAATAAAAATGTGTATTATTTTCAGTAGAGGGTACAGTTGTTTACAGATTGTCAGGAGACAGAGAACAGAACGGACAACCAGAAAATATTATATACCATTGGTGTTAATTTAACCTCCAATGCGTTTGTAAACGTCACAATCAGCTGGTCTCATGAGCGGAGAAATTTAAATTAATTAATTGTATGCCAAGAGGATAATTCTTTTTGCACTCTCTCTCCTAACTACGGTCAAACAACTTCATTGAATTCACCCAAATCAAATCAAGGGAAAAATCAGCATAATCACACACACTCGATTTCTTTTTTTTTTTTGGAAACTTTAAACATAAATTATAACGAATTCTGTGACTCTCATTAAAGCGAGATTTCGAATAGCGATAGTGACGATAAGATCAAACGATACTATTTAGTTACCCGCGAGACGTTACAAGATGGCGAACCCAACATTGGGGCTTTTGAACATTCGCAAATATAATCAATAAGTAACAGATCAGGATTACGTTACAAGATGGCGCTCAACTTAAAAGGGCTTTAATTAGGAAAGAAATTTTGAGATATACGAAGGATAATATCACAAAAAACCTAATTTTCGTCGGCACCTATGAGAAAACAAGAAATGCATAATACCAGAGGCAGATCGAAGAAGAGGGCAGAAGACAAGGAGAAGGAAGAAGGTGGACAGGAACAAGAGATAGAAGTAGTCACGGACAGTGCAATGGAACAACAAACAGGCGATAAAGAAGAAACTGAAGCAATTATAGACACGGAAAAGGAAAGAGTTGAAGAGGATGCCCAAGGGGATCAACCAGACAAAGCGGAAGCCAGAAGAGAACCAGATTGGCAAGAAATGATGAGGCTAATGATGGAGAAAATTGATAGCATTAAGGAAAGCAATAAACAAACAATAGATGAAAATTTTAGGAAGCAGGAGGAAAACTCAAAACAAACCAATGAGGAAAATAAGGAGAAATTTAGGAAACAGGAGGAAACTTCAAAGAAACTAAACGAAACTTTGAAGGAACAAAACGAAACTTTGAAAGAACAAAACAAACAAACCAATGAGAAAATAGATAGTATTCAGGAAAGTTTAGTAAAAAAATTCAATGAAAAAATTGAGACCATTCATGGAAATATCAGAGAAACCATGAATGAACAAAACCATGAGTTGAGAGAAATAATTAACGGTCAAAGGGAATATATGAACTCAAAATTTGAAGAAAGTAATAAAAATATAAAACAAATTCATGAAAAGATTGACATGATCAGTAACACACTTAGCCAAAAAGCAGATACATACAAGGAGGAGACAAATAAGCAAATGGATGAAAGTTTCGGAAAGTTAGAGGAAACAATGGACAGTGGTTTCAAGAAATTGGATGAAACATTAGACAGCATTTCAGAAGGTATTAAAGTAAGTCCGAATACAGAAGAGAGTAGGAAGGAAATAGAAATTACAGAATACCAAGGTGTAATGCCATCGGAAAATAAAAATAGCCACAACAAAAAGGATAATCAATACCTGGAAAAGAAGACCAAGAAAATAAGAAAAACATGTAGAAAGAAAATAATAAATACAAGGGAAGAATGGGAGATGATTACAGGTGGATTAATTAATGTATTTAACCTTCCAATTAACGAACAGAGGGAATTAATTAAGTTTAGATCTCTGTTAAATAAGTCAACGATTGAAGTGCATCAGAAGATATTAGTCATATCAACAAGACGGAATATATCATTAAAAATTTTGGTAAATCATCCAGAGGAAAGAGGGAATGGAATGCTATTAAAAATGAGTGAATATGTTATGTCAGAGGAGGTACAATACCTGTTAGTTAAAAAAGAACGAACAATGACGGAAGACCAGTACTTAAATGACGGTTTCATAGCAGCAAAGTGGGAGAGCCGGATGGTAAGGAGATTATCAAGGAGAGGATTAATTCCGAACACCCCAGTTTTCCGAGGAAAGGGAGTACCTGAGTTAATGGACCATGGTTAAACTAAATAATAACCAACTAGAAAAAGGGGACTGATTTTCTGATACCGACTAAGCAACCCATTGGAAATAAAACCCCAAAATTCAAAAAGTATGTAAGGACAACTTACTAAATATTTCGAAACAATATGATTTAATATAACCCCAAAATTCAAAAAGTATGTAAGTACAACTTACTTAAGATATTTTGCAACCATTTGATAAAATAAAAGTATGTAAGTACAACTTATTAAATATTTTGAAACAATTTGATAAAATAAAAAGACAAACCTCCAAGAAAATGTAAGAACAGATTATTAAACAATAATTATAAATAACTGATTTAAAATGGAATAATAGGAAAAATAATATTTTTGATGGGAAAACAAGAAGAACAAATAAATAAATAAAAACAATTGATGGTAATGTGCTCAAATAAGAAGAATAACGAATAATTCAATGACTACAATGAAACTAAAGAATGATGATAATTAATACAACTATAATTTAGAATTTCTCGGAACTGAAAATGATATAGGAAGAAATGATATGGAGAAAATATGTCACAAGAAGGAAAGTTAAAAGGATTTTAAAATAATGCCTAACAATAATGTTATATCCTATTAGTTAATGGAAAAGAAGAAGGAATCAAGAAGAAAAAGAAATATATAATTAAATGCAAACAGCTACAACGTGAAGAATCCCAAAAGTGTTTAGTATTAGTCGCTAATCGACTACTTGTAAGTTTCTTATTATAATGAATTGACCATAGAAATGTTCCGGCAATAATTTTCCTGAGCAGGGATTATGTTCCCCTGGTCTCAGAAGGTGTAAGGATGGACAGCGGTGTAATGGACCCAAAGTGGCCACCCGAACTGAACCACCGCACAGGATAGGGAAAAAATGTTAGGGAAATTGAATATTTAAGGGATGATAAAATAGCTGAAAAGATTGATATTAGATTCCAGAAGTATGAATGAAGAAAACAGAAGGAAGATAGCAGACAGAAGCTTAATTGAGAAAGCGAATTTATAGAAGCAAATCGAAATATGAGTGTTAAAACAAGTTTTTTATGATTAGTGTGACCAGCCCTTATCAAGTAATATGTGAAGGACCACTACCCAGAGAAATTAAATCCTTAATGAATGTGCCTCCAAGAGAGAGAGAGAGAGAGAGAGAGAGAGTTGAATATAAAATCCAGCCTATTACCATTAACCGAATAACAGGTGTATAACCAATCAGATATAAAAAGATATTACGAAGAATAATGAAAGAATCCGAAGATTGAAGAGTTCAACAATTTATTTTAAAACAAGTAAACAAAAATAAATCTGTTCTATTTGGGGTTGGGGCTTTATGTAACGTTGTGACGATTTTAAAAAATATCGTAAATCGCACAAATAAAAAATTTTTGCTTTCTGACCAGTAAGAGTATTATCCACCCCTTACCTATACCTAGAATCCTGCATCAACTTGAAATTGTCCCGTACCAACACGCAAAGAACGGTGTTATTTAAATATTAATAATAATTACGTTAATTATTTAAAATACGACTATATAAATAAGGAAATTTCTAATTCGTAACTAAGTTAGCATAAAGTATAATTAACAATTTAATTAATGAATAATGAATACTAAATAAAGAACGAACTATTTTCTCAGTGCGTAAAACCGCGCTAGCTTACTGACCCCTCGCCGCTAAACTATGCTCACAGTCGCTAGTGAAACTTCGACATGTAAAGATGTCAGTTTTGTGTTGTCCACATACACGAAGATGTATGCCGTTAAGAAACATTATATCCAGTTTGTGGTGATATTATTTTAAAAGAATGTAGCGTGGAAATAATAATAAAAAAAATATATAATGTAGTGTGCTAAGAGTTAATAATAAAAAAAAAGAACGGAAAACTTAGCCGACACATCTCTTAAAGAATGAAACTGTAAGTAGTAAGATATGTGACTTACCAGACTTTAGTACTGCAAAATATGAACTGTAATTAAGGTGCAAAATGTGAACTACAAACTCCCGAAGTGGAAAATTCAATCTACAACAGTATGAACTTCAAGTAAAAAATCCGATCGTCGAGACTACCAGATACAATCAACCAAATGTAGCATCAACAGGAACCATGTATTACATACTAGAAGACGACAGAAGATGACCATCAGGGACACCACAACAACCTCATGATAAATTCAGGTGATATCCAAACATAACATTTGTAAAGTTTTGTTTCAACAAAAGAACAGTAAAGAACTTTTGATAATGTAAAGAATAAATTATAAGATTTGTAATGTCTGTAATGAAGTAGTAGTAACATCACGATATCTAAATGTAAGGTAATTTGTGTAGTTTACAACCAATATTATTCTTCAAATAATTTGGTTAAAGTTGTGATAAATTAATTTTTAGCAAAGTTCAGACCCGGATCCGAGGTACTTAAAACAAACATCTAGATGAGTACTTTTGAGATAAAAGGAATAATACTTTTAATATTTTTAAAGCATGAAAAGCAGAATTTACTAGAGTAATTCTTTTAAAAAACAAAGTATGTGATATTACGAATTAACCACATAATAAAATACCAAACAAAATTGATTAACTTCCACTTACCGTCAATCTGTGTTCTCGTGTCCAAGGTTGCGTCATACGAACGTTAGGATACAAGCATGATTTTCAAGGTTGTGTGAATGATTTATGCAATACATTTTTTTTAATGAAGAGAAATTATTTTACTTTATTTTTAGTCATTATACTTTGTATCAAATAAGTTATTCATTTTTTTTGATATGCTTGCAAAACATCTATTATTTTTAACTTGACCTTAAATAAAATTTTCTTGAAACATGTTCTTATATCCTTTCTACTTATACATTAATGCTTACCTTATTCTAAGTCACCTATAAACACAAACATAAACAGCCCAGCTTTGCTCACTCACACATACATGCAATTTATTTTTTAAAAACCCCAAATCATTTTTAATACCCCAAAGCCCTTAAACATTTGTCGTAACCTTCCCCGCCGGCAACGTGGTTTTCGTGCGCACTCATTGTTACGCGATTTAATTGATATTCGTGTCCGAACTTTAACTTAATATGTTCTCCACTGTATTGTCGACCGCGGTCACCTAATTTTAACTGTTAGGTCACTTTACTACCAACAATTTATAAAATTTTTCAAAGAGATACCCCGCAGGGTTGTACCGGCCGGTACTATTTGTGACGAACTGGGCAGAAGAAGGTAGCAGGTGCCGCTAAATTGAGTATGTCTTTTTGTGTGGAAACCAATGCCTTTGGTTTCGTCGCAGTAGTTTCGTCCCATGCAATTCATGTAGTTGTTGGTGTGCCGACAGTATACGATATTAGTGAGGCACTGGCTAACGTCACGAGATGGGCGTGACTTAATTTCCATATCCGTCGCCTAGAGAGACTAAGGCGACCAAAAATTGCTTTTTAGCCATCTTGAGCTTCACGAGTACCGTCACCCCGCGCCCCTGGATGTATAGTGCGCATGGGCGCGCTGTCACACTCAAACAAAGTTCTTGGAAGCTAAGGTGGTGCGAATTCTTCTCCCGATTGCACAACGTGATATTGCGTTGCCGCTTCGTTACAACACTGCTCTTACAACACGTGGTCTGTCTTTGTTGGAATAAAATTTACACATACATTTATAAAACCCAAAAATGCAATAAATAAAAATATCCACAAATTTGGCACGTTACAAGTAAACCATGAGATTTGAATAGTAATAAAGAGATGTTTTTGCTAACACCAAGTGAGTGAATAAATTTATGCAATCCATGATCATTTCCTATGTAATAATGTGTTATAATTTGTTAGTAAGGAAGTTTTACTAACAACGGCAGCTAGTTTAATTAACCGGTAATGAATTGAACTAGTTCCCGACTTTTGTGTTGTCTTAACAAGGGAGACGTCACAAAAACGTTACAAACCCATGCCCAAATATGATAACACAATCACCCCACTCTAAAAGTTAGAAATGGGTATTATGTACCTAGCTATAAAAAACTTTGTACTACAAAATTCTGTAAACAATAACAATGTGAAATATAGTGTACAAAGTGAGAGGTAGTGTACATAGTGAGAGTGTAAACTTTTAAAAAAAAGAGCATCTCGCAGACTTATACTGTAGATGAAAAAACAATCAATTGTAGCAGTGGACTATATTGCTGCTGACAAATTTTGTATTTTTTGGTATTTTGTGTAATTTTTATTGTGTAGGCCACAAAGGTCTTGTACCTAGGTATAATTTTTATGTTTAATATAATAATTGTGTTTAAATATAAGATAACCCAGGGTTAGATATAAAATAATAATATAAAACAATACTATGTGAGCAAGATGGCATAGGAAAATAGTTTAGAGTAAGGATACTTTAAGTAAATAATAAATAAATCCAATTGAAGGGAATTAAAATATAAAAGACCAATGTACAAGCTTAAGGAAAAACATACAGAAAAACCTTAAATAAATTAAATTGGATTATGAACAAAATTTAAAAAGGATTATTGCTCTAAAAAGAAGAAATAAATTTATAATAATTAATAATAGCCTATATACTAAAAAGTATATAGATTCACCAATAAAAAACCATAAAATATCTTGGTTACTACGAGTAACCAACTAACAAGATTTGAATTTAATTGTTAAAACGATTGGGAAGTGAACGTTTTGAAAAGTGTAATGCCTATTAAAATTTGAGAAATTAATGAATACTTTTTGGAATAATTAGTGCGAAATTTAATAAAATTGACGAGTGATGTCCACCTTATATTAGAACTCCTTCAAGTATAACCATTCACGCCCTTAATTTAATGAAACTTTGAAAAATCCAACTACTAGATCCAGGCCTAGTCTACAGCACGTCGATATTTTGGTGAGATTGTATCCAAGTAAATTTAACTAAATTACATCTCAACTATAACTTCATAACACTAGAAACAGCACCATATCTTTAAACACTTCAGGAAAAGAGGTGAAAACAAACTTTATTATTTTTGTTAACCAAAAAATCAGCATAACGGATCTCTGTGAATTGCTAGCCGCCATTAAATAAATTTCGTGGTTGTAGTGAAGAAACATAATCTGTACTCTGGCGGATAACCTCGGAACTACATACTATAAATTATTATAAATAATTAATGTAAAGCTTGGTATTTTATAATATTCATTTCTGACCGTCTGATAGTACAAAGAACTTAAAAATAACCCTGGGAAATTAATAAATTATTTCTTTATTGTTTGTTTTATAAAGAATAAAAAAATATTTGTTATACATTCTATGTTTTAAAAATAAGATCGAACTAATGTTTTGTTGTCAGTGAGAATCGATTATACCTTGCTGTTTTGGGAGAAGATAAAAAACATTGTATTTATTAAATAAATACAATGAATACTTTGTTATCTGAATAAAAATGTGTATTATTTTCAGTAGAGGGTAGTTGTTTACAGATTGTCAGGAGACAGAGAACAGAACGGACAACCAGAAAATATTACATACCATTGGTGTTAATTTAACCTCCAATGTGTTTGTAAATGTCACAATCAGCTGGTCTCATGAGCGGAGAAATTTAAATTAATTAATTGTATGCCAAGAGGATAATTCTTTTTGCACTCTCTCTCCTAACTACGGTCAAACAACTTCATTGAATTCACCCAAATAAATCTAAGGGAAAAATCAGCATAATCACACACACTCGATTTCTTTTTTTTTTTGGAAACTTTAAACATAAATTATAACGAATTCTGTGACTCTCATTAAAGCGAGATTTCGAATAGCGATAGTGACGATAAGATCACACGATACTATTTAAGTTACCCGTGAGACGTTACAAGATGGCGAACCCAACACTGGGGCTTTTGAACATTCGCAAATATAATCAATAAGTAACAGATCAGGATTACGTTACAATATCCTGTAATACCATTTAAGACTGAAAAGGTAAGCTAACTCAACAAATAAATACCTAAGCAAGTTATTATTTTTGAAATACGGACAAATCTTCTTTAAAATCTATATTTTTTTAGTTTTGACAGGTTGTTAGGTCTTGTTACACTGATAAGCCTAATTTAACTGAAGGTTTTAGTATAGAAAAATATAAGTATACCTTAAATTAAAAAAACCTCATTGGCCACACAAGATAGGCTACTATGCAAAATATTTCAATGATATATCAAATATAAATTTTGTACTTATATTATAAATGAAGACATTAAATACCCATTGACTTTTATTTTATGTTATTATAGTACATTTCATTCTCTTTCAAATGAGACCTTTTTCAGCCTCATAGGACCAGACAGAAAAAAGTTATAAACATTTAAACATATAAACAAAATTCAGAATTGCCAACTTTGAAGTGGAACAATAAGGTTTATACGAGTCTAAATGTTACTTTTAACATTACATTTGGAATCCTTGTGAAATTTCAAGTAAGTATTGTGAGTTTCATAACTTAATATTAAATAATAACCATACAACTAGAGTTTTTATTGAAAAGTGCTCTTTTTACCGCACACCGCGACTAACAAATCGGCTAAAAATGACCTTTTTTTCAAAAAATAATAAAAAAATAAATAAAGCGAATTTGGCAAAAATGAAAAATACGGGTTGTTATATTTATCCATAGATGCTGTAAAAAAATTTCATGAAAATCTGAGAGGGTGGGGTGAACATCCCTGGATGATTTGACATGGAATGGCCCGTAACAGTTCCAACTGTCAATACCAAATTAATTTTAACATTACAAATAGTATTATGTAAACTACATATGTTGCCTAGTGTGTGTATATTCATACTTACATACCTGTAATGGTGTAGAATGTGGGTTATGCATTAGTATGAGAGGTGAATATGAAGCATTTAAAGGAAGACGCACTCCTGATAATGGCCTTAATCTATATGGACTCTGTACACTGGCGCCTTTCACCTAAAATCAACATTAATTTTATTAGAAGGAATAAAAGCTATTTTATTTACACTTATTTAATTATTCACTATTATTATTATTATTATTATTACATGCGTGCTGTCACAGGACAAATGGCGCCAATCGTACACACTATTGTTTTTGAGGTCCTTAAAAGGACCGTTTGTCGAGGACGCTAAATCATTTGTGTACACCGCCTGAGATGCACTGTGATGTTCGGCGGCTACGTCCGCTGTTCCGGGCGTACTGCGGTTGCGGTCCTCTTCTTTCGGCCGCGGTATGTAGAGCCCGCTGCTGTCCCAGTCGATTTCCATCACTGGTTCTCCTGTGCTCTCCATTCTTCCTTCTTCCTTTTCTTCCGGCTGGCTTCACGACGTCCAATGGAGTGCGCCAAAATTTTCTAGCGGTGTTCTTTTTATGCCCTGACAGGTCGTGTACCATGAACCTATCAGAGTGCCGCTGTTCCCTGGTTAGCTCGCCTCGAGCACGTTAGATGGTCATGTCTCAGCTGCTGATCTCTAATTGGCTCGCCTCGCCTTCTCGTGTCACGTCTCAGCTGGTGCCGAGAGCAGATCTTCGCCTCGCTACATCACAACTCCCCCCGGGTCTTGAATGCTCTCCGGTGGCCAGCCCTTTGTTCACCTCCAGCGGGTTTGAGCCGTTGGCGGTGAACCTTGTATGGGCGTCCGTCCTTATCCACTGTGTAAATCTGCCCGCCAAGGGTTGTGGCAACGCTAAAGGGACCTTCCCAGGCTGGCTCCCATCCAGGGAACCTCCGTCCTTTGGCTGGTCCAGCGTAGCTCTTGACGTACACCAGCTGCCCTACGGCCAGTGTAGGGTCCTGTGTCCTCCATTCCGGATACCGCCATTGTTGATACTTGGTCTGGCGTGACCTGGCCGCCTTTTCTCGTTCCTCAATAGGCCGGACGTCCTGTTCTGCGTGTGGCCGACTCCTGTCGCCAGGTCGGCGTAGGTCTCTGCCCAGCAGAAGCTCGCTCGGTGTCACTCCAGTGGTTGCATTTGCACGATTCCGCAGCGAGAACAGAACCGTCGGCAAACGCTTGCTCCAGTCGCCATGGTCCTTGCAGTCATGGAGCTGGATCCGCAGCGCCTTCTTGATCTCGCCGTTGCGCCGCTCGATCGGGTTCGCCCTGGGATGGTAGTTGGCTGTAGTCCACGGTCGTATGTGCAGCTTGTCGCACATCACAGGACAAATGGCGCCAATCGTACACACTATCGTTTTTGAGGTCCTTAAAAGGACCGTTTGTCAAGGACGCTAAATCATTTGCGTACACCGCCTGAGATGCACTGTGATGTTCGGTGGCTACGTCCGCTGTTCCGGGCGTACTGCGGTTGCGGTCCTCTTCTTTCGGCCACGGTATGTAGTGCCCGCTGCTATCCCAGTCGATTTCCATCACTGGTTCTCCAGTGCTCTCCATTCTTCCTTCTTCCTTTTCTTCTGGCTGGCTTCACGACGTCCAATGGAGTGCGCCAAAATTTTCTAGCGGTGCTCTTTTTATGCCCTGACAGGTCATGTGCCATGAAACTATCAGAGTGCCGCTGGTCCCTGGTTAGCTCGCCTCGAGCACGTTAGATGGTCACGTCTCGGCTGCTGATCCCTGACTGGCTCGCCTCGCCTTCTCGTGTCACGTCTCGGCTGGTGCTGAGAGCAGATCTTCGCCTCGCTACATCACAACTCCCCCCGGGTCTTGAATGCTCTCCGGTGGCCAGCCCTTTGTTCACCTCCAGCGGGTTTGAGCCGTTGGCGGTGAACCTTGTATGGGCGTCCGTCCTTATCCACTGTGTAAATCTGCCCACCGAGGGTTGTGGCAACGCTACAGGGACTTTCCCAGGCTGGCTCCCATCCAGGGAACCTCCGTCCTTTGGCTGGTCCGGCGTGGCTCTTGACGGACACCAGCTGCCCTACGGCCAGTGTAGAGTCCTGTGTCCTCCATTCCGGATACCGCCATTGTTGATACTTGGTCTGGCGTGACCTGGCCGCCTCTTCTCGTTCCTCAATTGGCCGGACGTCCTGTTCTGCGTGTGGCCGACTCCTGTCGCCGGGTCGGCATAGGTCTCTGCCCAGCAGAAGCTCACTCGGTGTCACTCCAGTGGTGGCATTTGCACGATTCCGCAGCGAGAACAGAACCGTCGGCAAACGCTTGTTCCAGTCGCCATGGTCCTTGCAGTCATGGAGCTGGATCCGCAGCACCTTCTTGATCTCGCCGTTGCGCCGCTCGGTCGGGTTCGCCCTGGGATGGTAGTTGGCTGTAGTCCATGGTCGTATGTGCAGCTTGTCGCACATCACAGGACAAATGGCGCCAATCGTACACACTATCGTTTTTGAGGTCCTTAAAAGGACCGTTTGTCAAGGATGCTAAATCATTTGCGTACACCGCCTGAGATGCGCTGTGATGTTCAGCGGCTTCGTCCGCTGTTCCGGGCGTACTGCGGTTGCGGTCCTCTTCTTTCGGCAGCGGTATGTAGAGCCCGCTGCTATCCCAGTCGATTTCCATCACTGGTTCTCCAGTGCTGTCCATTCTTCCTTCTTCCTTTTCTTCCAGCTGGCTTCACGACGTCCAATGGAGTGCGCCAAAATTTTCTAGCGGTGCTCTTTTTATGCCCTGACAGGTCATGTGCCATGAACCTATCAGAGTGCCGCTGGTCCCTGGTTAGCTCGCCTCGAGCGCGTTAGATGGTCACGTCTCGGCTGCTGATCCCTGACTGGCTTGCCTCGCCTTCTCGTGTCACGTCTCGGCTGGCGCCGAGAGCAGATGTTCGCCTCGCTACATCACAGTGCGCGCGCGCACATGCACACACACACACACACACACACACACACACACACACACACACACACACACACACAGATGACAGAACTAAATACAGTGAATTCCAGTTAACGGGGCCACCGGTTATTAGGGCCAGCCACTTTATTTGGCCAATTGTCAATATACGAAAACAAAACAGGGTTACACATAGAAAGATGCTTCGGTTAATAGGTCCAGACCGCTGGTTATTTGGTCCAGTAATGGCTCAGTTTTCCTCTTCTCAAACTGAAGGAATACACTTTTTTTGTACTAATTTACATGAGCAGAAATAGACTCCTGTGTACAATGCACACCATAAACAATTACACCCAGCACTACAAGTGTTGTGTCCAGTAATGCTGTCTCTTTCTATTAATTTCTTTGACTACCTACCATTTTCATCACAGGTCATTGACATAGTACATTACAATACAGCTTGTCATTTTGGGTAAACACATGCTGTCTCAGTTCATTACCGTTCATTACTAGACATCCGTGATATGCGTATCAAGTTGTTAGTGTTTGTTTTACTGCGTGTAACTTATCCAACAGCGATTTAAATTTCCTTTTTAAAATTTCTGACTTACTTTTTAAATCTTATGACCTACAATTTCCTTGTCGTTTTAAACTACAAATATGGTGCGAAATGATAACTTAGGTTGAAAGAAGTAAATTACTTGATATGATCAAAACTTACCCACCTAATACTTAACAACGAAAATTCGCAGAACTAAACAGAATACTGAAAACTACAATTTGCGTGTCTTTCTACGGGAAGAAAAATTATGACAAGAATTAATGTGTCTTAAGAGACGGGCTTCAAGAGCCTTCTCAAAAATGGAACAAGATGGAAAGGTCCGCTTGTTAAAGATGCTTTAAAGGATCGGTTCTCCACTTTAACTGCTCAAAGTTTGTCTTTTAGTGGTCCAATATTTAAAATAAAAACTGAAGAATTTACCATGAAATTAAACCATAATTGTTTTAAAGCCACAGAGTGTTGATTACCCTTATGGAAATTTAGGAAGCAGATGCAATTTAATAAAGCCTGCAAAGAAAGAGCTAGCGCTAATGTTGAAAATGCTGAAAACTGAAAGATTAATACACCACCCAAAATGTTTCAGAAATTTTTGACAGCTGATATTTATAATACTGATGAAACCGGTTTGTTTTATTGAGCCACACTACATGGTTCTCCATATATAAACATACAAAATTATCAGCCACCCCCCCAACCAAAAAAAATCAACAGAAAATGTCACTATGCTCTATTGTACGAATACGTCTGACAGTGATAAATGCAAGTTGCTCATGATAGGCACGGCGGGTAAACCTCATCGTTTTAAATGACTCAGAATGAACGGTTTACCAATTCATCAGTATTTTAACAAAAATTCTTGGATGACAAGCCCAATTTCATAGAAGATGCTTGTAAATTGGAACACGGAGTTTAAAAAATCAAGGAAAA
This sequence comes from Magicicada septendecula, assembly GCA_034769895.1. Classification (NCBI taxonomy): domain Eukaryota; kingdom Metazoa; phylum Arthropoda; class Insecta; order Hemiptera; family Cicadidae; genus Magicicada; species Magicicada septendecula. Next base: position 50,908,300 of record CM068369.1, read on the forward strand.
TTCATCTTTTTACAGACACCTGTAGTATACATCAATGCATAGATTGCTTTAAAAACATTACTGTTGAGTTTTAGCACCTAATACCACAAGCCTGATTCAACCAATTGACATGGTTGCAATAACAAAACTAAAATCAATTTACAGTGAATCACATCCTGCTCAAAATAGAAGCAAACATTTCAACTTCATCCTCCACAGCTAAGAAGTCAATGCAAAAGTTACTTTACTTCAAGCAATATAGTTTGTGGCAGACAGTTGGCAAAAAGTAAGTGTAACAATTCGACATTGCTTTGTCCATTCTGGTTTTTCTGTTAGTCAACCAGTGACTCTTCTGCTGCTGGAGGCAACAGTTATGGATGAAGACGCAAGCTGTTTATTACAACAAATTAAAAATCAATAAGAATGTATCCAGAGTGATGAAAGTATGAAATGTTTTAACGAAATCGAAGAATATGGCAATGCCATACTAGAAACAATGCCAGCAGTCGAAAATGACAATGAACCACAAATTCAGCGTGTAACAACGCAGTGAAAAAGTTTGTAGCTGTATTTCAGCAATACTTTTTTGCAAGGAGTGAAAACGGCCCTTTACAAGAATTGGAAATTTGCTAAAACTTTGTAGAACTGCAGTCATTAAAAAGAAAACTACAATGGAAACAGGACACTTTTTTTAAAACAAACAGATATGTGGCTTAATTTTTTTAAAAAAAGGCCTACTCATGTTATTTCATTATGCTGTAATTAAAGTATAGCATTAGATATTTATTATCGTATTTTCTTACACATACTTCGTTAATAACAAAATTTATAATTGCAGAATTTACTGTAATTAAGAGTTACTTTGGTTTTTCATTATTAAGTACTCTTGCTTACTTTTTGGAAATTTCTGTTAATAGGGGCAACTGCTTAATTGGGCCAACTTGATACGGTCCCCCTGATGTTCCGATAAAGTGGAATCCACTGTATACAAAATATCTAAATTCATTTTACAAATAAATTTTACAAATTAATAACAATAATTTTCCCAGAATTAATTTCTGCAATGTGCATTTAAATGAAACAAATAAATTTTACATACTTCCAAATAAAACCATTTTTTATAATGTATGCGTTACACATAAAATACAGTATATTACATATACATAATTTATCATTTCTTTATAAGCCAATATTTATTTATTTAATACATTTCTTTATACTTATAAACAAATCAATTATTTGTTAGTCTTTGTACTGAAATCGAATCAAATCAATTATTCATTAATTCAATTAGAAACCTCTGAACATATTGATACAGTCAGTCAAATGTGCAGCAGGTTTATTAAAACAATAAAAAACAGTACTTGCAGTAGGAATTACAATTTGATATTATGTATATAGATAAAATACACTTACCCCATAAAATTAAGTTCATTTAATACTTATTTACCTGATACTTGAAGCTTCCTTCTGATGTATGAATAAATAAACTACTTTCGACCTCTCCTTCTTCCCTACCAAGAAACACTACATTAAAGGATGTGTTTCCAAGAGGTGGAATTACCTGGAAAAAAAGCAGTAAGATTCAACTTGATGATATACTTCAAGTATATATTTACCTCAGTTGAACGTATTAACTGCACATTCTTTCAATAAAAAACTGTATGTTAAGAGAACTCACATAAAATAAACCACCAACTCGTGGCTTCAAATAAGGTTACCGGGAAGGGGAAAAAGATAGCGCGCGCGCACACACATACACACACACACAGCACAAGAAATAAGTCACTCTCCCAAATAAGTGTCAGATCAGACTATAACGTGACTATTATGTAAAAAAAGTCCCCGACTTCATCAACTTTGTTAAACTACTATGAATAAACCAGATGTCTGAAAAAATTCCTGGTACGAAACCATGTGCAAGTGTTCTTTATTACATCTGGGGAGAGGGAGAAGGGGTGAGGGGGATGGGAGGGGGAGAGAGGAGGGAGGGGAGGAGGGAGGGAGGGAGAGAGAGCATGTCCACACGCTTTAGTAGGAATAAAGTTATTTTTGCTTCTGCATCTTCTATTAAGATTTCATTACCTATCAAGTGTCACACTTTTTGTATACAAAGTACGGCTACCTATTAACATTTTTCATTGCCTGGCTGTACATAGTACAAGTACTGTAATGCTAAATGACACACTGCACCATGCCCATATGCTAATGCCTGCTCAGTTTTTGGGTGTTTAAATGCATTTAACCATACACTGTCTGATCAAAGTTTGTAGCGAGGCCAATTCGTTTGTTGCATAGCCTGCTGTTATAATTTAATTTGATATTTTACATGTACATGTCTCCTACAAACCAGTGAAGTAATAAGCGTTCAGGTTCTACTATTGCATGTTCTAGGTGCATCGTGTTTCTAACATAAACGAAATGTCAAATACATATAATTATTGTAACGTTACCAAATATGGTAGTTACATAAAGTAAGCAACTATAACGTCAAGTGATGGGAAAGCATGAAAGTATTTCTAGATAAATAAAACTATGTGAACAAAAAGTGTGTATCTACAGATATATTAGTGTAAAGTTCCGACTATGAAGAAGAAAATGTAACATAGCAGCATCATACACGAAATGAAGAAAGAAAATAACCCTGAGCCAAAATAAAATGTTAGTAACCAGGCCCAATAGATTCCAACAGTGAGGGGAACCAACAAAGATAATAGATAATGAAAGTGTAATACAAAATGACTACAAATAGATTCCAACAGTGAGGGGAATCATCAAAATGACTACAATAGATCCCAACAGTCAGGGGAACAAATGAAGAAAATGACTATAATAAAAGTGTAAAAGAAGACAACAGGATTCCAACAGTGAGGGGAACCAACAAAAATAACTATGCCAAATAAAGGAAGAAACAACTCAAGAGCAACCACAATGATGGCAGACAAACCGATGTATTGACAAATATAAATATTATGGAACAACAACTACTACAATGAAAACATTGAAGAAGACGTTCAAACCTAAAGAAGAAGGGAAGAAGAAGGACAAGGAAACATGACATGAAGAGAGAAGAAAATGGATAGACCATACAAGGAATAATCATTCATCAAGTGTACTAGAGACAATACTAGTAACTAAAAGAATAGTGATTGTCAACTATGAAGAAACAGTGTTTAACATTTAAGAAATCACAAACAATTATAGTGAGTACTTAATACAAGTGTGAAAACCTGTGACCAGTTAACTAATTTTAACCTAATAAACCCCACAAACAATTCCAGTGATAAGGTTTATAGTGGAAGAAAATGTGTTACTTTCATAGTGGAAACATCAAGAATTAAATAGTCAGAAATACACAGACAGTTAGTGTGACTAGTTTAATGAAGATTGTGATCCAAATAGATAATCATAAGACCACAAAACAATGTAAAATTGTAGCGGGGCATTTTTGGGCATACCTGGGGTAATAACAGGATTTGTATTTTTTAATAATAAATAACTTGTCGAGTGATAGAAAAATGTTATGACCGAACGGTAAATTTCTTAATTGGAGCGATCGAGACGATGGCAGCATTGTTTGAGACGGTGAAGACCATATGATTCAACAATATTCATATAAACAGTTTTAATAACCGGCAACTGTACCAAACTCAGTTCAAGGACAATGACGAACACGAAAAACGTAAACACGTTACACAACCAGACATCAGGCGATGTGTTGCGTCAGCGCATTACATAACAGGAATGCTGGGTGTGTCACGCCAGCAACATAGTGACACAACAGAACAAAATAGTCGCAAAACAACATCTGAGTGGTACAGACGCTAACCACTGTGCGTCTGCCCGGCTCTCGCCGGTTTTCGGGCGAAGTTATTGTGTTCGCCGATGGGCCCGCAACAGACCAAAAATGTGATTAACATATAAAAAAAAAATGTGAAGTAAAGTCTAGAAAAATACAAAAGCAATTAACAGTTTTATTTCTTCATTATAAAAACAGTTTTCGGCAATTAATTATTATACCGGACAATGTGCGGAAAAGTGTGACGCCACCAACTTACGGAACAGCTAAGTAGCCATGCATTCATATTAAAATTTCAACAAAGGTTTTCTTTTAAAATTAATTAAGTAATGTGGAAATAAATTTTAATAACATGTAACACGAGAGCTCTCAAATCATAAAATCATTGTGTGTGTGTGTGTGCGTGAGTAAGCGGGTAGACAAAGAAGGCTGGTTTGCGTTGTTTGTATTTTAATTTAATTCATACTTAATTTCTTAAAATTTATTTGGAATTTGTATACCATGTTTTCATTCTCATTGTAGCAGAATGATTATATAATTAATAACTTTCGTAAATGTGAATTTCCAGTAGAGAGAGGATGGCAGGAGGTAGTTTGTTAATAATAAAATTATAGTAAAAAATGTTAATAAATTTTAATTATGTGTAAACGTATAAAGTTTCTTTGTTTGATTAAACAACCATCTGATCTCCTGTCCGCCTAAAAAGAACCCTCATAAATTATTTTCTTGCAGTTGGCAAGATGGCGCCCGAGAAATATACAATGTTTGTTAGTTAATTTTATGTGAGACAAAAAGGTAAGTAGCTTCACATTTGGCTTCCGAACGTAGGGACGATTTATATAATAATATTATATAAATATAGGCCCACTGGGAAAGCAGAATGGTTGTTTAAGGTAAAATAAATTTTTTTTTTCATACGTAAATTAGACGCAAGTATGGGGTTATGTTTTGATAAGGTTATGTATGTAGTGAATTATTTGTCAAATTATATAAGGAGTATTATGAGGTAATATACATAATAATTGGTATGTATGATAATTATTAAATAGTATAAAGAGTATTATAAAAAAGTAAAAATGGCAGATAATAATGATATTAGTTTATCTGATAGTCAGGTAGTAAATCAAATAAGTAGCGACTCCGGAATTCAAACAACTGACAGTAGTCTTGAGGAGTCAAAAATAATACAGACAGTTGAGATTCATTCAACCCCTATTTTAGGAAATCAAAATAAGAAATCTGATAATGATACTATGTTAGCAAGATTGTATGATATGATGTACAATAGTGTAGAAAAACAAGACAGCAATTTTAGAGAATTGAATGACAAATTTGATAGACAAAGTAGGGATATTAAAGAGTTGAAACATGAGATACAAGAAATGAATAAACAGTTAGAAAGCACTAACGAAACAATAAGAAACGGTTTAAATAAGTTAGAACAGAAGTTCGAGAAATTAGGTAACAATGTTTTAAGTAAGACAAAATGTAAAAATGACGAAATAGTAGACAATTTTGAGAGTATAGTGGGGGTGAAGAATAATGATGAAAATATAATAACAAAGAGTACTGATGAAGTTCTAGAATGCGATAATGAAATGTTCATGAGTGTTTATGAAGTAGAGAGAGAGTGGAAGAATAATGTAGTAATTAAATGGGGACAGAGGGCAAATTTTCCCCTTATTGTTTATAATGATGATGATGATTTAATGTTGTTTTTTCAGGGCAAGAGACCCTTATTGTTAAATGAAGTAATGTTGTATAATGTTGTACCCTCTGTCCGTAATAATTGTGAGAGTGTGATGTGGTGCTATGAAGAAAGAGAGTTATATGTTGAGAATGAAATAGAAATATATAAGTTAGAAAGAAAGTATGATGAATTGAGAAAATTAATAAAAGGGGTGATGATTAATCATGTGAAATACGTACCTGTAGAAAGAGAGACAGAAAATAATTTTGATAATATCTTACCTGATTATAATGACTTACCTGACGTAGTAGTTGAGGAATACAAAGATGAGAAAATTTACCTGACATTAACAAACAACCCTGATATAGACGGGACAATCCTAACCTATGGTGGCAAGATTTATAGTGGTACAATGGATGAAATAGAGTTGATAGATTATTATGATAGTAATGATTATCATAATTGGTGTGTTGATAAAAATGATGAATGTTACAAATACACTAGATATATATATGACGATGGTGGGTGAGCTAAAAGATCAGTGTGGGGACATTTTTAAATATTGTAAATTTTTGGTAATGACCTTGCTGATTTGGACATCTGAAGTGAGATACACGTGAACAGTTTTGACGCATATTTTGTAAATAATATTGAATTCATTTGTGTGTATTGTGAAATGTTAAATAAGTAATGTGTATATGTTTTGGAAAATGTTGTGTTAATAATAATAATATTATTAATATTTTAGCACTCTAATTAAATAATAAAATAATAATGAAGACAATAGGTAATGATTTGTAGAATGTTGAGAATAATTGAGATATGTTATTTTAATCATCAAATGAATATTCAATTTTAGTAATCAATAGAAGTAAATAATTTGAGATGTTTAGATATTGTGATTGAATATTATGTGTTTGAATTTTATAAGGAATTTAAATTGTGTGATGAGAGTTTAATTTAATAATCATGAATAAATAAATGAATGGTTTATTTTGTGGAATTTTGTGGAACATAATGATTAACAATATATGTTAATAATAAATTTTAAGCAATTTTGAAAAAACTGATTGCAACACAGGATAAGTCAATAAATTCTGATAAATAAAAACAGTTAATGAAAAAGTTTAAATAATAATGTTTACAAATTTTTAGATAAGTGATGTAAAAGAGAATTGTTTGTTTGATGTATGCTAATAATCCAGGTTTATTGCTATTTGTGTATTGTGTTATGTGATGTATTATAATAGTGTGTGTGGCTGGGAGGTTGTCCAAGGGGATAACGTATTAAAAATTTGATATATTTTAATTAATAATGATGATTTGCTACTCAATAATTTTGTTTGAATTTAAAAATAGATGCACTAAATACTTCTTATATTGTGTTATTATGTCTTATTGTGTTGATTGCATTAGTATGTTAGGAATAAGTATTATAAAAATATAATAATATGTTTTCAATGTGTTTATAGATTTTAAAATAAAATGAAAAATAGTTGTAATAAGTAAAATTTTCAATAGGTTGTAAAAGATAGAAGTGGGTGATAGTAATTGTTTGAATAAAATGTTTGAATCAGTTCAAGTTGAATTTTGTGGGACATAGATTTGTCCAAATCGAAGTAAAAGTTAAAGTAATAGTGGAAATGAAAATAATGCCATGTTGTTTTGAGTTAGTATATGTTATAGAATTTTGAGAAGTATAAGTGGAGACACAGTAGTTATGGAGATTTTATGTAGAGTTTTGAGCGATATATTGTTTATTTTGTTGATGTTAATTTGTTGTAGTTGTAGTGAAGTTATGAGATTGAGATTTTTTGGGGATGGCAATTTTGTAGTAGTGGTAGTGTATTTGGGGAGTCCGCAACATAAGGGTTGGGACGGGATTTGGTATAGTTTTAGTGGGACGGGGCCGCCTTAGGTAAAAATCCAGGGGCCAGAGAACGGGTATTGGGTTTTTGGGGGGGGGAAACACGTATCCTATGTACAAAGGGTTAGAGAGTATTTTTTTTATATAAGAGTAGAAGGTGGCGATTGGAGTTAAAATAGTAAGTAGTTAGAGGTAGAGAAGGGTTAGTAAAATTTTGATAGAGGGGTGTCATACTAGTTAAAGATTTTGTAAGGGAGCGTTAGAGTAATAAAAGGGGTAAGATTATGAGTAAATGCCAAGTGGATAAAGTAAATTATAATGAGTAACGTAGAATCACCCAAAGTAATGAAATGGAATAATGATGGCCATAATTGAAAAAAAAATAAAATAAAATAAAATAAAATAAATAATTTTTGTAATTTTGAGAAACGAATTAATAAGAGTAAATCAAGTTTAAAAGTAATTTTTTGATTTTATATGTCAACTTAATGATGTAAAGTGTGTAACATTTTAATTGTAAGTTGTTTATTTTAAAATGAATTATTAATGTACTGTGTTTTCTTATGTTAAGTTATGTTAGGTATTCTGATATATACATGTTAGCGATAAATGAAAAACAAAACCAGTGCTTCTTAGCGCAAACCAGCACCGCTAGGGGGGAACAGATCAGTTGGGGATATGGTGTTGTATAAGGCCACTATTTAATATTTTGATTTGTTGTTTCAGTGTTTGGTGATGCTGTGGCGGCGGACCTGAGCTGGCCGGCGCGTCAGGGCAGGGGCGTTGAGTATCTGTCTGACTCTACGGTGTTGGGATCTCGAGAGAGAAGTCCAGTATTGTCATGCAGATGCAGTCACAGTCACCGGACCAAGGGTGAGTTGATTATTCTTGTTTGTAAACCGTACAGGGGGTTGTGGCGACATATCCTGGCTGATCCCTTTAGCAAGAATGAATGTGTCAATGAGATTTTTTATGCTTCGGCATAAAATATCTCATTGAGGGGGTATTGTAGCGGGGCATTTTTGGGCATACCTGGGGTAATAACAGGATTTGTATTTTTTAATAATAAATAACTTGTCGAGTGATAGAAAAATGTTATGACCGAACGGTAAATTTCTTAATTGGAGCGATCGAGACGATGGCAGCATTGTTTGAGACGGTGAAGACCATATGATTCAACAATATTCATATAAACAGTTTTAATAACCGGCAACTGTACCAAACTCAGTTCAAGGACAATGACGAACACGAAAAACGTAAACACGTTACACAACCAGACATCAGGCGATGTGTTGCATCAGCGCATTACATAACAGGAATGCTGGGTGTGTCACGCCAGCAACATAGTGACACAACAGAACAAAATAGTCGCAAAACAACATCTGAGTGGTACAGACGCTAACCACTGTGCGTCTGCCCGGCTCTCGCCGGTTTTCGGGCGAAGTTATTGTGTTCGCCGATGGGCCCGCAACAGACCAAAAATGTGATTAACATATAAAAAAAAAATGTGAAGTAAAGTCTAGAAAAATACAAAAGCAATTAACAGTTTTATTTCTTCATTATAAAAACAGTTTTCGGCAATTAATTATTATACCGGACAATGTGCGGAAAAGTGTGACGCCACCAACTTACGGAACAGCTAAGTAGCCATGCATTCATATTAAAATTTCAACAAAGGTTTTCTTTTAAAATTAATTAAGTAATGTGGAAATAAATTTTAATAACATGTAACACGAGAGCTCTCAAATCATAAAATCATTGTGTGTGTGTGTGTGCGTGAGTAAGCGGGTAGACAAAGAAGGCTGGTTTGCGTTGTTTGTATTTTAATTTAATTCATACTTAATTTCTTAAAATTTATTTGGAATTTGTATACCATGTTTTCATTCTCATTGTAGCAGAATGATTATATAATTAATAACTTTCGTAAATGTGAATTTCCAGTAGAGAGAGGATGGCAGGAGGTAGTTTGTTAATAATAAAATTATAGTAAAAAATGTTAATAAATTTTAATTATGTGTAAACGTATAAAGTTTCTTTGTTTGATTAAACAACCATCTGATCTCCTGTCCGCCTAAAAAGAACCCTCATAAATTATTTTCTTGCAGTTGGCAAGATGGCGCCCGAGAAATATACAATGTTTGTTAGTTAATTTTATGTGAGACAAAAAGGTAAGTAGCTTCACAAAATAGAACAGTTATATTATTGTTCATAGAACTGGACAATAAAAACCTTTGTAAATTTCAAAAGAAATGTAACTAAATGCCACGGCAAAACAGAATACAATACAAAGAAAGGCCAGAGAAAGAACAATAACAAACAAAGTAGTTTGTTAAATATCAAACAAATGTGACAGAAATTAGTTACAAACCATGACAAGAAAGATATTATCATTAGTTCAAGAATATATGTATTATTGTTTAAGAAGAAGTAGTGTAAACATGTGTATTAAAACAATTAAACTATTGTAATAGAATACCATACTGAAGTCATGTTAGTAGTAGCAACATGCTGCATTAAAATATGTTGTACATTGTTACATAACCCCATAGGAAAGGCACCTATGAAACAAAAAATCATACATGTTAGTTTAACCAAATAACCATTAACAATTGTGTCAATCAAAGATTCATTATAAGTAATGATACACCCTAGTAAACAGTGTATTATATTGAAATACACTACAAATAAAGTAGACCAAATATGATGGCACAAAGCTAGAAGAAATGGAACCTAATATGCCAAATTAGTTAAACAAAATACAGTGTTAAAACATGTACCAAGATTAATGAAAGTATTACCAGTAGTTAGATGAACATCTGGTACTACTATGAGAACAGATTATAAGTATAATGACAATAGTTTTGTGACCAAAATATTGTAAACTAGCTGACTATGAATGCATAGCCAGAAGTGAGCAGAGGCAATGTAACCAACTAGTTAACCAAGATACTTTATTAAAACTTAAACAAAGATTAATGAAAGTGCTACCAGTAGTAAGAGGGACACCTAACACTACTATGAGAACAGACCATAACCATGAGAATAGTCATTTTATAGATAAATTAATAAAAACTAAATGACCATGATGGTGGAATCAGAATGTAAACAAACAGTAGGTAGCAAGTTATTTATGCAAAATGCAACATACAAACTTGTTTAAAAGTAGATAAAAATGTTATCAATGATCAGAAGAATGTCTGATACTACTTTGAGAATCTACGTCAAGTATAACAATAACAATTTAGTTATTGATCTATCAAAAAATAACTGACTACCATGCCATGACCTAATGTAAACAAACCCATTACTAGAAATTGAAGGGTTCCCAGATAGCTAAAAGCTAACAAATATATGAAATGAATTAGGTACTATAATTGTACACTAGTTGCATTTATAACATAATATACCTTATATAGAAAAACCATAAATAAAGTGACAATTTTAAGAAAAGAGATAGGAGGGTACTGAAACAATGCTAATAGTATATGAAACACAGCCCTGTACATATACTAAAGTACAAATTTATGTAAATAGACGTTTATATTATTGTTAGATTACAATATCAATGTTATTAGATAAGGAAAAATAGTTTTAAGGACAATTGTGAATAATCGAATATGGACGCTAAAGACGCCATGATCAGACATTGTTTGGGTAACAATTATTCCCAAATTTTGTATTAAACAAGTTGAGAAATAGACTCATATCGTTTAATCAAAAGTGTTTTAGTGTAATTAGTTAAGTTTGGTGTAATAAACTTATTAAATATAAGATGGACCATAAAAATCGATAAAATCGTTATAGTGATTTAAATAATGGACGGATTATAATCTTGTTTGGACTTTATTTAAAGCTCAGGATGTCCGCGATTTATTGACACTAACCGTTTAACGATAAGACAAATATTAAGAAAGTTATTACGATTTTAAACTTTTTAATTATTTTTTGCACCAGTGCTGACGTCATGTTAATCTCAAACCCAAACGCAAAATTGGTAAAAAATTAAAAATTTTAATAAGCCAAGGTACTTTGGGTCGGAGAGTTCAAACATTTCAGCCAATCGAATGAATGGAAATCGGCAGACAAGCCGGAGACGTTCCGAAGGAGCGTCACAGTCATCTATCAATCATCAACTAGACAGGACGTGTCACTCGGCGAACCAGATATATGAAGAAGTTTATTTTTGAATTGTGCGCGACACGTAAACATCAGTAACCAACATACACCTAACCTAAATACAACACAAGCATTAACGTGTGTACAGTGCGGAGTGAATAAGATTTAAATACGATCAGTGTACAATATCGATCGTATTTGCGAGTGTTGTGCGAAAAATAAACCAGGGAGTACAATATTTTTCATTAATTAACAATAAAACAGAAATAAAAATTTCTGTAAATACCGATTGTTTAGATACTACGCTAATCAATAATAGCGAAGTATAATAATGCTGATGAAATTTATCAGAATTGACGAAAGAATTATTTCGCAATTTTTAACATGATAAATAAATATTTTAATTCTTTTTCATAATTAAAAGAATCACGATTAATGTACTTATTACAAAATACGAGCACAGTAAATAGTCGCTCAATTGACTAACGTTGTTTTTTTGATTTTTTACTATTGAAGATAAATATTTTAATTTTTATGCGAAAGAATATTCTATGCTACTGATAGTTATGCATCAGAAATATTATAAATAATATATGTATGTTTAGATTAAGAAGAAATTAATGCTTAATATAATTAACTCTAATAACAATTCACGTTATGAGATAACCTTAAAATCATAACCGCAATTTGCCACCTTTTTGTCATAAGTCTGTTCTCATATAATCCAAACCAGATGAAAACTATAACAAGAGTTTTTTTTTTTTTGATAACTTTTTCTCTTGTAAATAAATAATTCCCACAGTGAATTATTAAAATATAATAATACATTTTAGCAGTGCAAACCAACGCACTTGTTTATTGTCAAGCAACTACTGTATACTGCGTACGAATTCCCGCGTACGATAATACCATAATTATCTATTATATGGTACCAATTTTCTATTTTAATATTTGTTTGTTCGTTTTTTATTAATTGTTCATTTAATATCATTATAAAACGCCACATCTTGTATCTGGCATCATGTTACTTAAAAGAACCACACGAACTTGGTAATTAACTTATGTAAGAGGACATAACCTCTCAAAATAAAAACTATTGTATAACCTACAGGGTTACCAGCCTTGAGGCTAAGGAGAGTTTCATTTCAAATTTGTTCATTGTAATTATTCTCAGTAAAATTATTAGTAAATGATTGTTAATTTTTAAAAGATTTTATACCATTCATAACTGTTAATAAACCTCTATATTTTGTTACCAGTGGAAAAAGAGTTTAATTTCAAAACTTAAAATAGTTCATTTTTTCATAGCTAGTTCTACCAAACGGTGGCGGAAGAATTCAAATATTCCTGATAACTCAGAACTTTATTTAGCTGTTATATTATTATTATTGTGCATGCTAGTCACGTTTGATATTCAAACAGAATATCTACTTGTATATGTAGCGTGTATGTTGCAGCTGAGCAGTCACCTAACCGAACAACAATATCCACATATGGTAAGTGGGGAGGTTACTAGCGGAGTGCGAGAAATACTTTTAAATTAAAAGAGTTAACCAGCGATACCCACATATTTATCAATCACAATCAGACTGATAATAATAATTATAATTTGAACATTTTATTATACAACATTATTGTGGATACCGGTGCGTATCTGCAAGTAACACATACAATCAAAACACACATATATCTATCTACGTATCTATAAAGTTCCTTTATATTATGTACTTGATCAATTGGATTCTGAAATTGATTATATGGGTAAGAATGAACCTATGAACCTGATGAATCTACCAATGATTTATGATATAATTTCGTACACATAACCTAAATGACTTACATGTATTTTCATATATACTGTATTTTTTATTTTTTGTCCTGTATTAGTTATATTGGTTTACCTCATAAATGTTTAAAGCTGTTAATAAATTTCTTTGTATATATAATTCTTAGTATTCGCTGAGAAACACCATGAGAGGCAATGCTATATACTGTTTCTCAAACTTTTTTAATTTTCTTTCTACTTTTTATGTGTTTTTGTACACACACATACACATGAAGAGATTACAAACAACATGCTACTTACCTAAGTTAATTACTGTGTATACAAAACAAAAATCTTGTGGTATTGTAATGGTCTCCAGTCACCTTATAAATGCTCTACACTCTTACAATTTTTTGAAATTCCATTTTTGCTCCATAATACCCACAAAGTAACACAAATTTTCAAAGTGTACACTACATTCGGGTTTTGATTGGAATTATTAATTCAATACCGCCACACAGATGTTTTACAATTTTTTTAAATTTTGACCCCCTTTTTTTTAACCCGGTCCAAATATTTTCAAATAACCGAAACTGAAACACTATTTAATTTTATAATATATAATTTTTTGTTAAAGTCTCTTTAATTTAATAACATAAATGGATGTCTGAGATTTTTTCACAATTTTTGCCTCTAGCCCCTAACATTTTAGGGGAAAACAACAGGGGCCTTTGGGGTACCAGTGTAGAATATATATCCTAAGTTTTACAAAACATTAAGTATGTAAGTACAAAATTTTGTAAATAAGTACAAGTTATAAAATTTACATTCAAAAGTTGTCATGAGACATACCCCAAACAGATAAAAAGCAAAAGGAATTAAAACTGACAAATTGCTTCAATTGTTTGATTGACATACTTGTTCATAACTTTCACCAATATTAACAAATTCACACGTTTTTATTTATATTTTCTTATTCTATCATTAAGAAAAACAGAGCAGTTCCTTATTTGGCATAAAGAAATTATGCCTGAAGAGTGGAAATGGGGGCTTATACACCCTATACACAAAAAAGGCTTGTGAAAACTATGGAGGGATTACATTATTAAATGTCACATACAAGGCGTTCTCTTCTTTATTATATAAGAGACTGAATGTATATGTTAAGGAAATCCTTGGCAACTACCAAGGAGGATTTCGACCAAACCGCTCTACCATACACCATATACACGTGATAAGGCAGATATCTGAGAAAGGTTATAAGTACGGCATTAGCATACATAGCTTGCTTACTGACTTCAAACAGGCCTTTGATACTGTGGACAGACAAAAGTTGCTTAAAAGCCTAAGACTGTTGGGTATCCCTAGTGAGCTGGTTAAACTAGTACAAGTAACATATCGTTCAAAGAATAAGAACTGACAACTTCAAAATTGGTTGTGGTGTAGGGCAGGGTAATGCATTATCAACACTCCTTTTCAATCTCATACTTCATGCAGCTGTTTCTGAAGTGAATGTCCATGAAAATCGAATTACTAAAAGCAGGCAAATTGGTTCATATGCTGATGACATAGTTAAACTCAGCCATAACAAAAACACAGTAACAGAAACATCCATAGAACTGGAAGAACAGATAAAGACAGCTGGGATAAGTGTTTTCCACTTTACATTGATCTGCCTTTTTATATTACTACAACAAATCCACTTACAAGATATATCTGTTAAAAATAAAATACAATGTAAAATATCACACACACACACGCACACACACACACACACACGCGCGCACACACACACACACACACACACACAATATGAGGAACTGATAAACATTTGTAGTTACTTTTCTTTTATAAAATTGCTAAACTGCTATAATTAAAATTATAGCAGTTTAGCAATTTTATAAAAGAAAAGTAAGGATGGCTGCTAATTTAAACAATACGAAGAATTTGTAGTTACTGATTTGATAAAATGATAATGAAATGTGGGGCACTAACTACACACAAAATAGACTTCTGGCATATCCAAAAGGGGTCATTCCATGTCAAATCAACTAAAAAAAAAAAAAAAAAAAATGATTTGACACCATGATCTCAGATTTTGATGAAACGTGGCGTGTTTGTTCCTTTCATGGACATGAGTAACAACCATACCAAATTTTATTGCTGTATCTCAAACGGATTAAGTTTTACAGCCTGTTAAAGTTTTTAGAATTTTGCAGTTTCATAGATCGGACGGAGGAAGCTAAATTTGTTTTCTGATGGAAAATAAATTATATCTTCCTTGTTTACCAACCAATGTTGATGAAAAATTTTATGAGTTTATTTTAATATGTAAGGAATCCAGAAAAAATATATTACACCAGCAACTACCTACACATGGTCAGGAAAAAATCCTAAAATGTTATAAAATTTTTAAATGAAATATGGAGTTCCACGCTAAGTGGAATATCTTCAAAATGGAAAAGGATAATCAAAAAAAATTTTAGATTTTT
This sequence comes from Magicicada septendecula, assembly GCA_034769895.1. NCBI lineage: Eukaryota > Metazoa > Arthropoda > Insecta > Hemiptera > Cicadidae > Magicicada > Magicicada septendecula. The sequence continues at coordinate 50,924,008 of CM068369.1, forward strand.
GTTCTACAATATAAATATACTCAAAAATGAAAAAAAAATAAAACTGTTGGTTTTATAATGTTAATTAGGCCTGTACAGAAAAAATTATTAATTAAAAATATATCCTTAATTAATTAATAGAAAATTACATTATATTTTAATTTAGTTTTAAAAACTAATTGTTCTAAACTCTAGTCAACTCACTAGCAACTTTTATTTAAAGAAAACTTATTATAAGCAAACAAACCATTCAAGCTGTAACAAGACCATTAAGTGCTGCTCTGTTTACTGATCAAGTACACTTGTTTACACATGAAACTTTCATGTCTAAACAAGTGAGCCTGCTCAGCAGACAGAACCTGGCATCCACTGGTCAGTCAGTCACAGTCTGTTGCCAGTGTAACATGCATGATTAGTGGTTATGTTTTACAGTTTTTTTTATCTGTTACAGTTTTTTACTGTTCAGTAGTTCAAACTGTGTTGGATTTTTTTGTACTGTAACTGTTTGGTTAACAACTAAGTGTGTGGAATTTTGATTAGTACCTAATATTAATGTTATTTTAAAAAGAATTTATTGTTAATCGATATTTTTTGAATGGTGGAAAAATGGAGGAGAAATGCAGTGTGGGGAAAGTTACTAACAGTGATTGTTATTTGTTAAGCTATGTTGAGAAAAAAGCCATACAAACTATTGAAAAACTGTATGAAAGTGATGTAACTCTTTTAAAATTGAACTATTTGTCTTCATCATCAAAGTGTGTTTTTGAAAAAGTATGAATTTTTACAAAAGGTATGCTGTGACCCTTTGAAAATACATAAATCTCCAATTAAAAAAACACTTCATGTTGTAACTGTAGAACAGAGTAGGAGGATAATTTTATCAAAGGGCTACAAAGTGAAACCAGGACAAAAGCTTTGTGCATCTTGCAGGAACAATCTATTTAAAATCAAATTAATTGATGAGAGTAATGATGAACGTAATGATGAAAGTAGCTTAAATGCCCAAGATGAGGAAGTTGATGATGCGGGATTAACTCCTGATGAACTACTCCAATTACAAAAAAAAAGTGAGATTGATGAACTAAATATTTCATTCCATGAAATCGGATGTTCCCCAATGAAATTACATACACTTGGTGAACATAGCAGATCATCTTACAGTAAAGAAAAACTACAAAGAGTATATGAAAATGTAAAAAAAAAATTCAGACTGTTCTTCAAGTTGATTTGCTAGAGGAGAAAAATGACTAAGGAAAAAAGTGTGATGCAAAAATCTGAAGATCTGGACAAGCTCGTAGATATAATTAAAAATGAATTAAGTTGTGCATCAAGAAACAAACAGATTCAAATGCTGACAAGTCCAGCTTCACTAATATGGTCTAGAAGAAAAATAAAAGAGACTTTTAACGCATCTGATTATTCTATTCGTAAGGCTCAAAAACTGTTCAAAGACAAGGGGTTTTTAGCAGAACCAGATCCTAGACATGGGAAAAAGTTGTAAATTTACATTGTAAATATATGCCTAACTTTGTAATTATAATTTTTACTTTATTATTTATTTGTTTTAAAATCCTGTTTCTTCATAAATTTTAATTTAATAAACTGCAGGCAAACAAATGAATTTTAAAATTATTTTTATCTATGAAGTAAAAAAATAATGAAGGAGTGAAAAAACCAAGTTTTATTTTTTTTATTTTAGAGTATATATTGTAGAACAAGAATCTAAACAATTTTTTTTTTTATCATCCTTTTCCCCTTTGAAGATATTCCACTTAGCGTGGAACTCCGTATTTCATTTAACAATTTTCTAAGTAACATTTTAGGATTTTTTTCTGACCATGTGAAGGTACTTGGTGTAATTTATTTTTTTCTGGATTCCTTACATATTAAAGTATACTCATACAATTTTCATCAACATTGGTTGGTAAACAAGGAAGATATAATTTATTTTCCATCAGAAAACAAATTTAGCTTCCTCCGTCCGATCTATAAAACCGCGAAATTTCAAAAACATTAACAGGCTGTAAAAACTAAACCGTTTGAGATACAGCAATAAAATTTGGTATGGTTACTCATGTCCATGAAAGGAACAAACATGCCCACTTTCATAAAAATCTGAGGTCATGGGTGTCATGGTGTGGTTGATTTGACATGGAATGACCCAAAGACTAAAAACTCAACCTTAATACCGCTATTCACATTTACAAGTTACAATGTAACTTGTTTTATTACAGATTCTGACATATTTCACATTTCATTTATGGGTTAGAATAGGTCGTATGTATATCTTTCCCCACAAAAAAAAAACTAAACACTAAACATAAAAATAAACATACTCACCTTATCTTGGAAAAAAGAACTATGGAAGTGGACAGTGTTTCCTGAAATGGATGACATGTGAACAGTTTTGTTACCGTTCAGATTCAGTATTGTTACTTTCTCATGATGTGGCACTCCTAAATGCCTGGAAAAATAACACTTAACGCTAAGTAACTACACTGTCATCACACATGTTTAACTATACATATTGTGTAAGTGAACTTACAATATATCTATAATTACAGTATCAAACACAGTATTAAAATGACAAAATTGTTTTCGATAGTGTAAATAATATTCAAACACTTGGTTGTGCCACAATTTATTCTTAATCTCTGACAATTGTTTCAGCCTATTAGGCTATTCTCCAAGAGCTGCTAAGAACAACTAAATACAAAGAATGTGTAAGGGATGAACATGTGTGAGGGTCATTCAGAAAGTAAAGTCAAATTGTTCTTTAGTATTGCACATATCGCTAATCAAGTTTATCCACACAGATTATGGTAGTTTGGTTTATGGGTAGCCTTACATCACTGTGAAGACTATTTTTTCATAAGTATAGTGGTGACTTGTTAAAAATTATTAATACAGTGGAACCTCACTAATTCGCAGGGTGTCTACCAACTCATCATAAAAGAATTCCCTGAATATTCCCTGATTTTTCCAGGATAAGTAAGAAAATTCCCTGAGTAACATAAGTGACCAAAATACAACGCATTTACAAAACAAAGAACTTGAGTGGACTACTGATGACCACACGATCAGCCACATTGTAGTCGTGAGCAACTAAAGGTCAACTGCACCGAACACATTTAGCTCAGTGCGCTAAGGTGTGACGACTTGTAGCGTGCAGGTTGTAGCAGGTTCGAATCCTGCCTCGGCCAACCCAAAGATGGTTTTCTGTTTTCAACACCAGGCAAATTCTGCGTCAGTACGCTAAGGACAAATCCCCCCCCCAAATCCCTCCTATTTCTAACCATGGAGAATTTCACCAAACTGAGTGCACCCCGTAAAAGATGGATTAAAGAAAAAAAGCTCAACATTTTCAGCTTTTGTTACAGCTATTGACCGCTACATTGTGCAGTAAAGTGTTCCAAGACAAGACGAATGGAAGATTTGAAAACAGAGCAGAGTAGGTTATTTAGGTACCATATTTATGGATATTCAGGGCTTCGCTTAAAATCATTTTAAATTTTTTCCCACCAAAGGTCAAACTGTGCCAATGTGTTCCATTTCACTCATCATATATGCTACAAGAGGAATCAACACTCAAAACTGCATTTATTTTAAAATATGTATTCATATGAGAGGGGCCTTTCACTAATGTCATGGCAATTTCTCACAATCATATTTTTCAGAATGACAAAAGTAACATGAACAAGTGGCCTGTGGCCGGGAGTATATGTAAGCGATTTTATGAGAATGCATTTTATTAATACCGGTTATTTGCCTTGAAGATGAACAATAATAGATGAAGATCGATTGACAACATTAAAAGCTATTAAAAAAATAAGATGATACTTACATCTTCCCCATCTACCCATCCAGAGCAGGAACTACTCAAATCCAGAGAAGCAAGAGATGATTTACTCAGACTTCTATTCCACAGATGCTACGCTAGATTGCAACTGGACAGGACCAAATAATTGTAAGCTCAGCGCTCTCACCAGATTGGCTGTACACAGCTTCCATCATAAGGCAAGCGTACAAAAGGATTCCATGAACGAAGTACCAGTGTGTATATGTTTTGTACCGGACTTTATGCGATCGTTTTTATTTTAGCATGTGCCGTGAAAGACGTAAATCACTGATTGAGTATAGAGAATGTTAGATCAAATCAAACATATTTGTGTACGTAAGCTTATGGCCATTTGGCTGAAATAAATTCTTATCATCACCTTCCCCATGCCTTAATAATTCAAGAACAGTGTTTTTAAAGTTTTCAAACTTCTTTAAATTGCACGCACCACACAGCACTGTGCCTCACAAAATAGAAATAACAATAACACAATGTTTGTTTTAATTAAACACCAAGCATTTATTTACACTTATGTAAAATTGCAACAGAAGTCTGCTTCCATTTACTTGTTCGATTCTTCAGCCAACTTCTTGATGTCTTCTTCAAGCAGTTCCAGCTCCTTATCCTTTTCTTCCCTAAGTTTTGCTCTCTTGGCTTCCAACTCCATGATCTGCAGTTCAACCTGCCTTTTCTTTTTGAGCTTTAGCTGCCTTTCCTCATCTTCGGCTTTCTTTCTGGAAATTTCTTCCATATAGCGACTTCTTGCATTTTTCGTGGAATGTATCAAACTCTTATCGATCACGAGGTCCTGTACATTGGGGCCCACTATTGTGTTCACAGAGTCATACACCAATCGCCTTGCTACCAGGGTCTCGTTAGCCATGTTATCAATAAGATCTTCCTTATTAACAGAGAAACCTCGTTCTAAACTGGAATTACCATGGGAAATGACAAGAACCATTTTCATGACTTTTAGAATCCTCAATTCTGGACTGGACCTTCCAAAAAAATCTCTCCAAAAGTGGTCTGCACGATCTGACAAATCTATCGAATGATTTTAGTCTATCAGAGGCACTGGGCTGGGACACAAAGTTTGAGAATTCTCTCGCAGCTTGATCAGCAGTAGGACCATCGATCCATTTATTTTCCACTAAAATGGAGAGCAAGGTTTGTAATCTGCTCTCTGCCAATGATTTTGATGAAGTAACTAATTGCGGGTCAAAGCAGGAGACAGCTTTTGTAAATTTATACGAAAGAGGCGAGCGAGTCACCAGTTTCTGACAGATTTTTACGAGACACTCTCTACAATCTCTTTTGAATGTCATCACATCCAATTCCTTCAGTTTCTTTACCTTCTTCAGCTCTGCCATCATGGCATATCCCACCTTCACGTGTTTCACTGGTAACAGATTTTCATTTTGAGTTACGCTGATGCAAGAAGGATTGCTGGCTTCCTCCAATACTTCCTTCTTGACAAATCTGTCCGTGATAATCCTCAGAGCCCCACACAATGCAGAATACAGAAATGGTATCATAGGGCGATTGCACTGGAATTCTGTCATAAAAGGTTCTAGATCCGATGCCACTGTTCTGGAGAACGCAAGTTTTGGTGCAAGCAAAGAATCCTGTAATGCTTTCTTCACTTCACCAAAGTTCATACAAGAGGGTGCAGAATTCCCTTGTTCAATTCCTCTCACATACACTTTCACATTCGGGAGAATCTCTATTGCTCGTTGAGCTACATTTGTGCACTCTAGCCACCGGACCGCTGAAAATTTCAGTGGAAAGATGCTACTATTCGTTAGGCATCTGTAGTCTGCGCGTCTAGCTGGAACATTTTTAAAAAGATTAAACAAAACTCCCTCAGAAATTTCACCAACATCCATCCCGTTTCTTGAAATCCAGCTTTATAGGCACAAAGCATTGTATGCAAGCCACAACTTCCCACTTCAAGCAAAACAGGGCCTTCAATTTCCTTGATGGAAGCCTTGAAATCTCTTAAAAACTTAAAATTTACATTAGGGCCATCCATTGATATATTAATTACCTTCTTCATAAAGTGGGGTGGAATCTCCTTGTTGAATACTGCAAGTAAATCACTTGCTGTTGTGTGACCAAGAAAAGCAGAGGACCAGTAGCGTACTACTACTTCATCCTTGGAATTGTCCCAATAGCGGATATCAATGTCCATCTGTTGCATCTGAGAAACTTTATTCAGCGATTCATCAAAACCAACTGTTATAACATCCGCTAGCTCAATCTCGTGAAATAATCTGGTTTTGAAGTATGGAGCAATTCCATGAACAATTACATACCCCATTTTGTCTTTTTGGAGCTGAATCTTGGTTGCAATTTCACTATCGGAAAACATCCGTTTAAAAACACCAACATCCCTGGCAGCAGACCTCATGGTTTGGTGATTCATCACTACCTGAATACACCACAAAATTTCAGCCCTAGTGGAGTCTTCTTTAATCAAAAAATCATTCACTCTTGAATTTCTTCGAAGCAATGAAGAATCGTTTCCATCGTCGGTTGCAACAGGCTAAGAAGTGCTAGGCTCAGGGTTATTAAACTGTGGCTTAGCATCCACAGGTGAACTAAAATAATTAGTAATAGCGCCAGAATTTTTTGCAGCTATTTTATGTTTGGAGCCCTCAGCATGGCTACTAACTGCACGCCTGCCCATATTGCTTAATGAAAACGAATACCGACATAACCTACAACTCGCCCGAAAAGGGCTGTCTTTCACTGCTTCTAGCCATGATTTAAACTTTGGGTCATTCAACCACTCTGACTGAAAACGAGTTCTGCATGCCATAATAAAACGGAATTTTCAAACGACTTTGCACAGTCACGAATTTGGATGGCCACGTGTTTTTAACAACGAACGCACATCACACTAAAAGCATTTTAATCCGCACCACTAAAGAATTAAGAGCACGCAATTAATTGCAAAGCTTCTGCTTTAGATTTCGCGCACAACGCAACAGATTTCAAGAATTTCAAATCACAATAACACACTCAAGCGCGAACGCAACACATACAGTAAGCACCGGTAAACAACAAATGAAGAGATGTAAACACTATTACGGCGCGAAATCACGAAAGTGTAGCCAACACTCAAAACTTTTCAACGTTGCGAAAATAGTTGAAATTCCGATAAAACTCTATATTCACAATATAAATAACAATATTCTTCCCGCTGTGGAAGGTCGAAAATCCATTAAATCCCTACACTTTCATTGTTAAATTTCCAAAACGTCCCCGCTAAACAAAAACTTAAATCTGCAAGATTGAGCGGGAAACCCGCTTAGTTGACAATACTGAACAGACAACCCGCGCAAGGTTGGGTCAAATACCAATCCGCGCTGGGAACCAATCAAATAGCATACTTCAGTCCCGCGTTGGGAACGAGTGTTCATTGGCTGACTACGGGAATCGAGTAGCGATCGATTACGTCCCGCGAAATTCGAAAGTATCGCTACTACGTTTACGGAGAGTAGCCCAAGAGGAAAATCCCTGATTAACAAAGAAATTCCCTGATTTTTCCCTGAATATTCCACAAATTCTTAATTCCCTGAAAATTCCCGGTTTTCCCGGGTCGTAGACACCCTGAATTCGTCTCCCTCTATATAATTTGTCACCCTCCCAAGGTTTTTTTTTTTCTTTATTAACAAGTGAGTAACATATAGGCTCTAACTTATAGCCAGTGTAAGCCAGAAATGTACTGATTGTGGCTGGGGTTCTAATAATAGACAGGAGAACAGATATTGTGGAAGGTATTGGTTCCAAGAAGGAGTATATCGTACTTGTGTACACGGTACAGTATGTGTTCTGTTGTGTTGTTACAGCGTAATACATTTCCGAAAATTCAGTCGGATTGCTAATGTCTAGCAAAATATTCTGGAAACATTCTAAAATCTGCCTGGAATAAGTTACACCCACCTGAATTATAACCAGCGTCTACAGAACCAGAAGGTCTTGACCCCACATTGGAACTGTTAGATGTCTGCCAATCCCTACCGGCATTTAACAGTTTGAATGAAGACGACATAAAAAACTGGCATAAAATAGACTTACCAGATGTAGGCTACAAAATGTTTAAGCGATTATGAAATTGTTACATACGTATCCACAGAACCTACAGAAGCTAATGATGAAGAAGATGACCAACCAATAAAACCTGCAAAGCTCTCATAAGGAAGCCATTCAATCACTGACTACAGCAATCAAGTGGTGCGAAGGCCAAGATGAAGCAGAACTACCTAAAATAATTTCACTGCACCAAATACATAATTTGGCTCTTGAAAAGTACGGTCGATAGGAAAAAACAAACAGAAGAAAATTACAGATTTTTTTCAATTTTTTTTTGCAATTAGTGCTTAACTTGTTTGAGTTTGAAAATTTCCAGCAATATATATGTTCAACCATAACATTAGTACTGTACATTGCTAATGTTGTAATTAAACACTTTGTATTGTCTTTAATGGGTTCGTTTCTTACCCACTCACTAATTCGTCACCCCTTCGTTCCCATACATAACAAATTAGTGAGGTTCTACTGTATCACTGGAAATCATGCCAAGTGTGAAGTCCGCTCTGAGATATGTTTTGCGTGTACAAAAATAACTGGCAAAAGGAACTTACCAGCAAATTATAAGGTGAATGGCAAACAAATGTGACAAGTGACACCAAAGAAACGGAAAAGTGCACACAGTTTAATAATATTCAGGCATGGTCGTTCAGCATGTATATAATGAAGACACTCAAGTGACTCTCAACCATCACTAACAATCTCATGAAAAGCATCAATAAAACATTTCCCTATAAACAAGTTGAGTACAATAAGATTCGCAAAATGTTCTTTAAAAAATAATAAATCACAAAATCTCTGCTAAACAAGTTTCAAAAATGCTCAGCAAGGCACAAAAAACTTACAAAACTGTGAAGGAATTCTAACTTTGTCAGTACTTATTGTCACACTGCTAAATACTTCGTTCTTGATGAGCCCTTTCGGTGTCTCCACCATCTTCAGGTCTTAAATGACCTGCAGATGGTAGAGACACTGAAAGGTCTCGTTAAGAACGAATTATTTAGCAGTGTGGCAATAAGTACTGACATAGTTGGTGTTAAGATATATAGAAATCGGTTCATAATGTTATCCTACGTCTTCCAATCCCTAGTCTACATTGGTCTCGATCCAACCAAAATTCTTCCAATTCCTGGTCTCTCATTGCCCGATTGATGCCTTCTCTCCAACTCAACCGGGTTGGTGTTAAGATGCCTACTAATAAAACTAACAAAACTGAATATGAAGGAATTTTTTGGTCCAGTATGCTCTGAAGGAGACAAAGACTCCTCAAACTTCACTATTACTGGACATGAGGCTTGGATCTCTTGTGTAAACCCAGAAACAAAACTGTAGCCAAACTAATGAAACTACACCTCATCAGTAAAACCTATTTATTTTCAATCAAGAGTTTTCTAGTAAAAAGTTTAAAATAATTTTGGAGGGAACTTAAAAGGTATCTTAGCTTTCATGGGTCCATGGAACAACAATATATGCCACGTATTGTTAAACTGGTTGTATGAGATGGGAGGTTGTGATGTAATATCAATGAGGAAGTCTTTTTGACTTCTAGTTACCCTGCCTCATGACAACACTCTTCCAGCATCTTATGTGAAATGCTTGAGTAATTCAAATAGAAGATGTTTTGCCATTCTCCTTATTCAAGTTTTCAATATATGATCAAAGTCACATGGAATATATAAAAATAGAGATATTATCCGACTTTATCAACACAATACTAAACATGAAATTACCAACACATTACTTTCTCACCATAGTACTAAATTTTCTACAAACATTAAAAGTGTAAAACATCAATAGATGCAGCATTTAAAATCTGAAACAAAGGCCATCAGACAGACACTACATTTTATTTACTATCTATGAAGTATGATATAAATTCCTTGATAAGCAAACCAAAACAGAAAATGCTTGCTCCTTTTATTACAACAAATATAAGTGATCTTATTTAGGCAACTTTTTGTTTTAATACCAACAAACACTTATATCTAATTTATTATTTTTCAGGAATGACTGATATTCCTTTCACCTTCACAACTTTATTAATAAAACACAACTACACATTATGTAACGAGATGTTTTACATGATGTGGATCAAAGTATTTGTTTCATAAACAAAGCATAACACTGGACCATGTGTGACTTGGGTCTGCGAAAATGCAGAGTGCCTAATGGATATATGTGCCAATGAATAATTTCACATGCCCATTGAGTGGCACTTACAGTCCTATTAAAACAATCTGCGTCTTCTGACAGCTAAGAAGCACGTGGGGCTCGGCACAGCTGCGGGAGCGCTGTGTTGCCACATGGTCCGCTAGGCCGAGCCCACTCCCTCGCTCGTTCTCTGGACAATCGAAGCTCTGGTCCCCTTGATGAGAAGGGAACACAACAACAACAAAACATTACCACCAAAACCAACAACACTGAGCAGATTAAAACATAAAACACTACGATAATTTTAAAGATCTCCTTAGGTTACATTTGAATTCTAATACGAACACTTACTGTAAATACATATTTTGCTTATTTAATGCTAGAAGTGAAGACCACAATGCATTCCATTTTTTCGAATTGTATTATTTTTTTAGGAAAATTTGAAATTAACTTTAATAAATGTTTAACAAATTGCTAAAACTCAAAACTAAATAAAATTCAGATGTTGTGAACGTTAAATGTAAGGAATTATATTGTTTGCTCTACAATAAATATATCATGCTGACTGAAAGTTACTCACATTCATGGTGTCAAGGGAGCCACCCCCAGTGACGAATCACTTTCTTCACCCTGAAAGCTGGAGCTGGAACCAGAACCGGGGGAGATGATAATTTCTTCCACACGATCATCCAAGATGCCTTCCGTTTCACACTGCTTCTGTACGAGTTCTTTCATGTGTTTAACTGCGGATGACCAGCTTTCTGCAGTAACACAGTCGATTCCCTCTCTGGTTAGCCTTTCTATTTCGGTGATGGTGAATCTCTTGTTGTTCCTTGCCACGTAACCCTTTGCTTGTGCCCAAATAAATTCAATGGGGTTAAAATGGGCGTGATAAGGAGGTAGCCATATCACCTGATGTCCATTGCTTTTTGCGAGTTCATCGATGACATATGCTGGCTTCGGTTTGTAAGTGGTCACCAGTTCCATTAACTCTGATTTTGTAGCACCAGGTGCAATGGTGATGTCTTTTATCTGAGGCAATATATTTCTTTGTACCCAAGCCAGCATGTCAGCTTTTCTGCACTGTATGGTTGGGAGCCCTATCTCTTATTACTGTATAATAGATATTTACCATATATCCGTCATGCGACTTCGTTATTCTTGTCTTATGACGCGTTTCGGCAACGAATTGCCATCTTCAGAAATCTTAATCACTCATTAGAGATCGTTAAAAAATTAAAAACACTAAAATCATTACAGTAAAAGTGCACTTCTACTACATTGGAAACTCACAGACGCGAACATGAAAGTTTACGTTTCTCGCGTGGACAATATCGATCGACTACTTTCGCATGGACAATATCGATCAACTGATTCACTGTTTATATAGCCACTGATATACCTGTTTTGCTTATTATAGCCCGTATGTACTGTGACTATCCATCTACCGGCGCCCGTGTGCAACTATTGCCGTGTCGTACAAGATGTTATGTGAAAATGTAAGTTTATCATTCAAGACATAATCACTGTTGATTTTGACGGCTTTATATATTTCGTATTCCTCAAGCGCGTCCATGTATTTGCCTTTCCTGCAGCAATGCAAGGACTGGAAATTTGTCTCAAAATCACTGTAGTTATGATTACATATTATCAGGTGTCTGGCAAAATTAGATGTTGGTTTATGTAATTCCCTTCTGGGAAGATGTTCGTTATATCTTTCTTCAAACGGTCTGCCTGTTTGGCCTATGTAGAACATGTCGCATGAGCTGCAATTCATCTTGTATACGCCGGTTCTTTTCTTTCTGGTATAGTTTTTTCTGGCTAAGAAGTCTCTGAATGTTGTTATTTGTACGGAAAGTTACAATTACATGGTGTTTCTTGAGTTCGTTAACTAGAATATTTCGTAAAATATTTGTGTAATCTGCAGATATGTATTTATTAACTGGAAGTGTGTTATCATTGTTCGACTTTTTTATTTTCTTCTCTTTGTGTTTACTTATTAATTTATCCACTAATGAACTTTTATATCCGTTAGCCGCTGCTATGTGCTTGATGGTATTAACCTCATCATTGTAGTCTTTTTCACTTAACGGTATAGTTAGCAATCTATGCACAAAACTATTGTAAGCTGCCATTTTATGCGAGGTGGGATGATATGAATCGGCATGAATTGTGATGTCCGTTGTTGTGGCCTTTCTATAGATTTTAAATTGAAGTTTTCCTTCGTTTTTTAAAATGGTTAAATCTAAGAAATTTAATTGATTTTCTTCTTCTATTTCAGATGTGAATTTAATCTTATGGTGTATGCTGTTTAAGTGACTATTTAAGTTTTGTATTTGTCTTTTTGTTCCATTAAATATCATAAACGTATCATCGACGTATCTACAATTAAAAATGATTTTATTCTTGTATAATTTATTCGACATAATGTTTATATTCTCATAATAATTTAAATATATATCAGCTAATAGTCCTGACAGTGGCGAACCCATAGCCAGACCGTCATCTTGTGTAAAAAACCCGTTGTCAAATGTAAAGTAATTTTGTTCTAAGACGACTGTAAGTAGTTTTATAAGTTCTTTGATTTTTTGCATGCTAAGTTGAGCTACTTCCTTTAAATTGTTATTTACAATTTCTATAGTTTCCCGCACGGGGATATTAGTGTACAAATTAGTTACGTCTAACGATACTAATTTATATTGTGGTAGTATTTCTATCTCTTTAAGTTTTTCAACAAACTCATAACTGTTCTTTATACTGTAATTATTTGCTATCCTGATATTATTCTTAATTAAAGTCACTAACAATTTAGCAGCTTTGTATCCGGGAGCTGTGGTGTAGTTTATTACTGGTCTGATTGGTGTACTTTCCTTGTGGATTTTAGGTAGACCTGTGAATTTTGGTGCCGTGGCATTAATTGGTTTTAAATATCTGCGTGTTTTCTCATCTAACAAAAAATTACATTGATTAATAGTATTATTCAAAGTTTTTACATAAGCCTTTGTGGGATCCCGGTCTATTTTCTTAATATTATTATTATTTATGAAATCAAATACCTTTTGAGTATAATCTCTTTTCTGTAAGACCACCAATGTGTCACCCTTATCTGCCTTACTTATAATTGCATCATTTTTCTCAAGTTTACTTTTTATGGTTTTAAGATTCATGATATCCTGCTTATATTTACCTTTTAAAAAACTGTTTTGACTTTTACATTTATTACTATTAATTGCGTTATTGAGTTTGTTATTGATAAAAACCCTTGCTTCATTCTGTGCAACGGAACCATTTAATCTTTTAATTGCAGCTTCAGCATTAACGACCTCATGGACAATTTCGTTCGTCGTGTTAAATCTTGGTACATTATATTTCAGACCTTTATTAAGCGTGTTTATTTCTTGGTTAGTAAAATCTATGTTGGTTGTATTCGTTACACGTTCATAGAACACATGTTTACATTCTATTGGTCTATTTTCTTTATTATGCTGAGTACGATATAAATTTAGTATTTTCTTATTATGGGTTAATACTTTATGAAAAAAATAATTGGATATTAAAGCGTTAAATATTAATTCAAGAACACCGGCGGCACTCAAGACGAAACAAATAGCAGAAAAAATGTGGTTAACACAAGAAATTAGACAATTATACAAAAAGAAAAACAGGTTAAATACAGATCTTTATAAAGTGCATTTAGAAATGTTAAAGGAAATTCACCCTGCGGTTATAGATGTTATCATGACCAAAATTAACACTTTAATATCCAATTATTTTTATCATAAAGTATTAACCCATAATAAGAAAATACTAAATTTATATCGTACTCAGCATAATAAAGAAAATAGACCAATAGAATGTAAACATGTGTTCTATGAACGTGTAACGAATACAACCAACATAGATTTTACTAACCAAGAAATAAACACGCTTAATAAAGGTCTGAAATATAATGTACCAAGATTTAACACGACGAACGAAATTGTCCATGAGGTCGTTAATGCTGAAGCTGCAATTAAAAGATTAAATGGTTCCGTTGCACAGAATGAAGCAAGGGTTTTTATCAATAACAAACTCAATAACGCAATTAATAGTAATAAATGTAAAAGTCAAAACAGTTTTTTAAAAGGTAAATATAAGCAGGATATCATGAATCTTAAAACCATAAAAAGTAAACTTGAGAAAAATGATGCAATTATAAGTAAGGCAGATAAGGGTGACACATTGGTGGTCTTACAGAAAAGAGATTATACTCAAAAGGTATTTGATTTCATAAATAATAATAATATTAAGAAAATAGACCGGGATCCCACAAAGGCTTATGTAAAAACTTTGAATAATACTATTAATCAATGTAATTTTTTGTTAGATGAGAAAACACGCAGATATTTAAAACCAATTAATGCCACGGCACCAAAATTCACAGGTCTACCTAAAATCCACAAGGAAAGTACACCAATCAGACCAGTAATAAACTACACCACAGCTCCCGGATACAAAGCTGCTAAATTGTTAGTGACTTTAATTAAGAATAATATCAGGATAGCAAATAATTACAGTATAAAGAACAGTTATGAGTTTGTTGAAAAACTTAAAGAGATAGAAATACTACCACAATATAAATTAGTATCGTTAGACGTAACTAATTTGTACACTAATATCCCCGTGCGGGAAACTACAGAAATTGTAAATAACAATTTAAAGGAAGTAGCTCAACTTAGCATGCAAAAAATCAAAGAACTTATAAAACTACTTACAGTCGTCTTAGAACAAAATTACTTTACATTTGACAACGGGTTTTTTACACAAGATGATGGTCTGGCTATGGGTTCGCCACTGTCAGGACTATTAGCTGATATATATTTAAATTATTATGAGAATATAAACATTATGTCGAATAAATTATACAAGAATAAAATCATTTTTTATTGTAGATACGTCGATGATACGTTTATGATATTTAATGGAACAAAAAGACAAATACAAAACTTAAATAGTCACTTAAACAGCATACACCATAAGATTAAATTCACATCTGAAATAGAAGAAGAAAATCAATTAAATTTCTTAGATTTAACCATTTTAAAAAACGAAGGAAAACTTCAATTTAAAATCTATAGAAAGGCCACAACAACGGACATCACAATTCATGCCGATTCATATCATCCCACCTCGCATAAAATGGCAGCTTACAATAGTTTTGTGCATAGATTGCTAACTATACCGTTAAGTGAAAAAGACTACAATGATGAGGTTAATACCATCAAGCACATAGCAGCGGCTAAAGCTACTAAAAGTTCATTAGTGGATAAATTAATAAGTAAACACAAAGAGAAGAAAATAAAAAAGTCGAACAATGATAACACATTTCCGGTTAATAAATACATATCTGCAGATTACACAAATATTTTACCAAATATTCTAGTTAACGAACTCAAGAAACACCATGTAATTGTAACTTTCTGTACAAATAACAACATTCAGAGACGTCTTAGCCGGAAAAACAGTATACCAGAAAGAAAAAGAACCGGCGTATACAAGATGAATTGCAGCTCATGCGACATGTTCTACATAGGCCAAACAGGCAGACCGTTTGAAGAAAGATATAACACGAACAACTTCCCAGAAGGGAATTACATAAAACAACATCTAATTTTGCCAGACACCTGATAATATGTAATCATAGCTACAGTGATTTTGAGACAAATTTGTGCCTATGTAACGATATTAAAGCGTTAAATATTAATTCTAGAACACCGGCGGCACTCAAGACGAAACGAATAGCAGAAAAAATGTGGTTAACACAAGAAATTAGACAATTATACAAAAAGAAAAACAGGTTAAATACGGATCTTTATAAAGTGCATTTAGAAATGTTAAAGGAAATTCACCCTGCGGTTATAGATGTTATCATGACCAAAATTAACACTTTAATATCCAATTATTTTTATCATAAAGTATTAACCCATAATAAGAAAATACTAAATTTATATCGTACTCAGCATAATAAAGAAAATAGACCAATAGAATGTAAACATGTGTTCTATGAACGTGTAACGAATACAACCAACATAGATTTTACTAACCAAGAAATAAACACGCTTAATAAAGGTCTGAAATATAATGTACCAAGATTTAACACGACGAACGAAATTGTCCATGAGGTCGTTAATGCTGAAGCTGCAATTAAAAGATTAAATGGTTCCGTTGCACAGAATGAAGCAAGGGTTTTTATCAATAACAAACTCAATAACGCAATTAATAGTAATAAATGTAAAAGTCAAAACAGTTTTTTAAAAGGTAAATATAAGCAGGATATCATGAATCTTAAAACCATAAAAAGTAAACTTGAGAAAAATGATGCAATTATAAGTAAGGCAGATAAGGGTGACACATTGGTGGTCTTACAGAAAAGAGATTATACTCAAAAGGTATTTGATTTCATAAATAATAATAATATTAAGAAAATAGACCGGGATCCCACAAAGGCTTATGTAAAAACTTTGAATAATACTATTAATCAATGTAATTTTTTGTTAGATGAGAAAACACGCAGATATTTAAAACCAATTAATGCCACGGCACCAAAATTCACAGGTCTACCTAAAATCCACAAGGAAAGTACACCACTCAGACCAGTAATAAACTACACCACAGCTCCCGGATACAAAGCTGCTAAATTGTTAGTGACTTTAATTAAGAATAATATCAGGATAGCAAATAATTACAGTATAAAGAACAGTTATGAGTTTGTTGAAAAACTTAAAGAGATAGAAATACTACCACAATATAAATTAGTATCGTTAGACGTAACTAATTTGTACACTAATATCCCCGTGCGGGAAACTATAGAAATTGTAAATAACAATTTAAAAGAAGTAGCTCAACTTAGCATGCAAAAAATCAAAGAACTTATAAAACTACTTACAGTCGTCTTAGAACAAAATTACTTTACATTTGACAACGGGTTTTTTACACAAGATGACGGTCTGGCTATGGGTTCGCCACTGTCAGGACTATTAGCTGATATATATTTAAATTATTATGAGAATATAAACATTATGTCGAATAAATTATACAAGAATAAAATCATTTTTTATTGTAGATACGTCGATGATACGTTTATGATATTTAATGGAACAAAAAGACAAATACAAAACTTAAATAGTCACTTAAACAGCATACACCATAAGATTAAATTCACATCTGAAATAGAAGAAGAAAATCAATTAAATTTCTTAGATTTAACCATTTTAAAAAACGAAGGAAAACTTCAATTTAAAATCTATAGAAAGGCCACAACAACGGACATCACAATTCATGCCGATTCATATCATCCCACCTCGCATAAAATGGCAGCTTACAATAGTTTTGTGCATAGATTGCTAACTATACCGTTAAGTGAAAAAGACTACAATGATGAGGTTAATACCATCAAGCACATAGCAGCGGCTAACGGATATAAAAGTTCATTAGTGGATAAATTAATAAGTAAACACAAAGAGAAGAAAATAAAAAAGTCGAACAATGATAACACATTTCCGGTTAATAAATACATATCTGCAGATTACACAAATATTTTACCAAATATTCTAGTTAACGAACTCAAGAAACACCATGTAATTGTAACTTTCCGTACAAATAACAACATTCAGAGACTTCTTAGCCGGAAAAACAGTATACCAGAAAGAAAAAGAACCGGCGTATACAAGATGAATTGCAGCTCATGCGACATGTTCTACATAGGCCAAACAGGCAGACCGTTTGAAGAAAGATATAACACGAACAACTTCCCAGAAGGGAATTACATAAAACAACATCTAATTTTGCCAGACACCTGATAATATGTAATCATAACTACAGTGATTTTGAGACAAATTTCCAGCCCTTGCATTGCTGCAGGAAAGGCAAATACATGGACGCGCTTGAGGAATACGAAATATATAAAGCCGTCAAAATCAACAGTGATTATGTCTTGAATGATAAACTTACATTTTCACATAACATCTTGTACGACACGGCAATACTTGCACACGGGCGCCGGTAGATGGATAGTCACAGTACATACGGGCTATAATAAGCAAAACAGGTATATCAGTGGCTATATAAACAGTGAATCAGTTGATCGATATTGTCCATGCGAAAGTAGTCGATCGATATTGTCCACGCGAGAAACGTAAACTTTCATGTTCGCGTCTGTGAGTTTCCAATGTAGTAGAAGTGCACTTTTACTGTAATGATTTTAGTGTTTTTAATTTTTTAACGATCTCTAATGAGTGATTAAGATTTCTGAAGATGGCAATTCGTTGCCGAAACGCGTCATAAGACAAGAATAACGAAGTCGCACGACGGATATATGGTAAATATCTATTATATTAATATAAGCGACTTGGAGACAACTAACCTAAAATGTATCTTATTACTGAATGGTATGGAGCATTATCCATAACAATGGTAGATTTGGGAGGAAAGTTCTTAAGGAGCGAATTTTTAAACCACTCCGTGAAACAAACAGCATTCATTTCCTCATGGTAGTCCCCTGTTTTTCGCAATTGAAACATGAGTAAACAATTTGCCACGAAGCCTCGGGAA
Source organism: Magicicada septendecula (assembly GCA_034769895.1). Taxonomy (NCBI): domain Eukaryota; kingdom Metazoa; phylum Arthropoda; class Insecta; order Hemiptera; family Cicadidae; genus Magicicada; species Magicicada septendecula. The sequence goes on from CM068369.1 coordinate 50,942,660, forward strand.
GTTCCAGCATGTAGGACAATGACCCTACCTCCCTTTCCTAACGGGGCTTTCATTGTGCCTTGGGGTGTTCTGTCTGACCACCCTTTGGGTAAGGTATGACCAGCGTTAACAAAAGTCTCATCCAGCCACACAATGCTCTCATAATCTACATTCGTGACAATTCTCAAATAGCGGCATCGCCAAGCAACAATATCAGGTCTCTCCAGAAGGACGGTCCGGTTTGAATATTTTTCAAACTGAAATCCCAAATCAAGAAGAGAAAGTTGAAGGGATGATTCACTACCATTAAACAACTGGTTTTCTCTAAGACTGCTGTGTAGCTTTCTTACAGTAGGATGCTCCTTTCTCTCGTAGTAAGCATACACGTGACGCCTAATTGCACCTTGCTGGAAACCGTCCATATTGGTCACTTGTTTGGCATGGTTCCAGTTTTTCCGGGTGTTTCCAACCCTGCATGTGATGGCCCAGTTACGTTCTCAATCTTAATCTCACCCTCCTCTTCCTCTCGTTCTCCCCAAGGTTCCTCCTCTCTCTTCTCTTTTTCTTTCCCTATTCTAATTACTGTCGCCTTAGATATTTTTAAAGCTGCTGCAGTTCTTTCTACAACTTTATTGACGTCTATTAGGGGACCTCCATTTTCCCTTTCAGCCTCGAAATATTCACGTAACGCACACACCATATCGCGAGCCTGACCACGAAGAACAAAGCCATGTCTTCCTTTTATGCTTGCCTTCTTTCGAGGCGAATGAATTCTTGGTTGCCCACGCTTACGTTTATCAGCACCTTGCACTGGTTGCGACATAATTAAAAAAATAATACGATCTCTGTAAAACAAAATACGCTATACAACACTACACTAAAAATGTTGCTGATAACGGAGCACTTATTAAAACACAAAAACTAATGCAATTAAAATCAATACTCTCAAAGAAAAGCCGTCACTATTAGCAAAGTAAGTACTTGCACTGGCAACACTGGGTCAGTGTGGGGACTGTTGACTGAGGAGAAAGGGGGAGGGAAAGCACGTGCCTGCTGGTGACTGGCTCACCTCGGAGGCTCGTCCGAGTTACCATAGCAACTCCCGCTTGTAAACACGCAAGGAGAACTGTCAGAAGACGCAGATTGTTTTAATAGCACTGTAGGATGAATAGGACTCAAAGATGTTCGTAGTTCCCACACCATAAACTGGAAATAACCAGTTGTTTACAGTTTACGACACGCATATTTCTCTAAAAAAAAGCATATACGACAGTTGCTGATCAATCATAAACAACGCAGTTGCAGCTCTAAAGTCGTAAGAAAGACAAGGATCTACATTTCTGAAGTCTTGTGGCAGCTGGCACAACAGATGTGCAAGATTGGTTGTTAAGTACAACACAACAGATAAGTACAAAATAAATTTGTTACAGTTTCAATATACATCAGACAGTGCTCTAAAAGTGACAAAAAAACTAAAAGCATAAAACGCTTCGACATGATGTAATAGGAAAGTGCTAATGCGAGTGATCGTATTCAGAAAAAGAATTTGTAGTTCTGATTTGACTAAACGATTCAGTGGGTTTGCCTAGTGGACTTGGGAGAGTTCTAATAATTTAGAAAATTGTGAAATTATGTTATAACTGGTACAGTGAATCGGTTCTGTATAACAATTATCAAATATAGATGGCAACCCTTTCCGGGACTTTGTATGGTGGTATGTTTCAATGCATGTGTTTTATTTACAAATCGCAACTGGGTCATTCTAAATCAAATCATCCAGCCAGAAAAAAATTTTATACCCCACCATCTCAGATTTTCATGAAATTTTTTTTACAGCATCTACGGACAAATATAATAACCCGTATTTTTCATTTTTGCCAAATTCGCTTTAATTTTTTTTAAACACGAGATCTGAAGGGCACTTTTCAATAAAAACTCTAGTTGTATGGTTATTATTTAATATTAAGTTATGAAACTCACAATACTTACTTGAAATTTCACAAGGATTCCAAATATAAAGTCAAAAATTACATTTAGACTCATATAAAACTTGTTTTTCCACTTCAAAGTTGGCAATTCTGAATTTTTTTCTCTGTGCAGGCTTTTATGTAAATGTTTATAACCTTCTTTCTGTCTGGTCCTATGAGGCTGAGAAAGGTGTCGTTTGAAAAAGGATGAAATAAAAAGAAAAGTCATGGGTATTTAATGACATCATTTTATAATTTAAGTACAAAGTTTACATTTGATATTTCATTGAAATATTTTGCATAGAACCCTATCTTGTGTGGCCAATGAGGATTTTTTTTACTTAAGGTATCCTTATATTTTTCTGTACTAAAACCATCAGTTAAAATTAGGCTTATCAGTGTAACAAGGCCTAACTACCTGTCAAAACTAAAAAAAATATAGATTTTAAAGAAGATTTGTCCGTATTTTAAAAATAATACCTTGCTTAGGTATTTACTTGTTGAGTTAGCTTACCTTTTCAGTCTTAAATGGTATTACAGGATATTTATAATATATACAGGTGGTTCTTGATTGATATGAAACTTAATTTTTCCTTGGCCAGGCGGCATTAATATTCTGAATACTTTCTTTGGATAGTCTGAAAAGTATTTGCCTCACCTCAGCACTTAATTCAGGTACATCTATGCAGCAAATTATGTTTGTAAAAGGGACCCAGCACTTATCCTCTCTCCCAACATTTCTGTGTTCTGTGGCCAAAAAAATGTTTTTGATGGCCAATGAGGATACATAAAATTGATGTAAGCATCTTGGTTGTCATCATGTAGCTCCAAAATTAGTACAATATAACATTTTCTTTATAGGCATAGGATGAAATGTACTATAATAGCATAAAATAAAAGTCATGGGTATTTAATTGTGACAGTACAGAATTGTGTGTTAGAGACAGTAAAGATTTAAATCAGTTAATTTCAAAGCAGCTAATATTCACCCAAGGGGTACCCCATTGTAACCAGCAACATACAATGTTAGTATAAACTGTTGATGTCTACAGTCAACCAGCCAGACGTATTACGCAACAGCTTGCCAGCTCAGTCGTTGTGAATCACAGTAAGAACTTTGTCACCTTAGTGTTTGCATCAAACAGTGGCAGCAGATGGTAGTCTGCTAGTTCTACAAGTATAACGATGGCCTCAGGTGCAAGATAGGCCGAAATCATTATAATCGGCCTATCCCGTAAAGTGTGAACATTGTAGCAGTATTAAGATACATACCGTTTAATAGCAGTGGTAATAGACAAGGTACGAGCGAAAGAAAGTCGAACGACTAGAATAATGTATATTACAATGTACATAACGTATCAACCAAAGTAATGAGTGAACACTAAAAAGACATACTAAATTCAATACAAACAGTTACGTGAGTGCGGCAGAACGACACGAGTGTACGACTAACCACGGGAACCCGCAGCGGATGGGTAATATGTACTGAAAATTTTATTAACAAAAACCAGAACCATTCTAATCCAAGCTTAAATACAAGTTAATAGTTCTAAATTAAAACACATTTTATGAATGAGATCTCTAAGGGAACAGATATAATTCTAAATTACGTACTGGTTCATAATAATTTGTCATGTTGTCATAGGTTAGTAATGTTTATTTTATTGATGCGTAAATTCAGCTTTGTCTTAAAATAAATTCAGATTTTGTTTAATATAAAAAAAAAATAAAATAAAACAAAGTAATAAATTAGTATTCAAATATAAAATTAATTTGTGTTAGTGGCAACAGATTTTTAAGTAAAATTCTATTTGTTGGTAACCACTACATTATACGACTACTTGAGCTTCTAACTCATCTTCAGATATTAAAGAAAACTAGTGACTTGGTTTGCATCTTATGAATTAGAGGCTTATTGGCAGTTACATAACATAGTAATTAGCAACATATATAAAATTATAAATTTGTGTGACATTACTTGAACTGTTATACACATTTTATAAATTTCAATCAATTCACAATTTTGTAAATTAAATCACATAAAATACTATCAATTTTAATTAACTGTTACTAGAATTCAAGTTCTATATACCACTTTACAAGTACCTATATAATTAAACAATAGTCAAGGCATCTGATCAGAGAGATCTATACCAATTACAATCCTACAGTTGATAACTAATCTTACGCTTCTCAATGTCTTTATCAATATGGAATTGTAAAAATGTACTTTTCGGAAGCACATAAGGTACATAAAATATAACAAAGTATTTAACATGAATTGTTGTCTAATTTTAAAGAAAGGCAACATCAGTATGTCTGCATGTTCGTGAGTGTGCATACATGTCCCTGTTCGGGCGCCATTTTTTTGTTCGGGCGCCATTTTTTTATTTAATTTTTTATATTCAACAAAATCTGTTATTTTAAGACAAATCTGAATTTACGCATTAATAAAATAAACATTACTAACCTATGACAAATAACATGACAAATTATTATGAACCAGTACATAATTTAGAATTATGTCTGTTCCCTTAGAGATCTCATTCATAAAATGTGTTTTAATTTAGAACTATTAACTTGTATTTAAGCTTGGATTAGAATGGTTCTGGTTTTTGTTAATAAAATTTTCCGTATATATTACCCATCCGCTGCGGGTTCCTGTGGTTAGTCGTACACTCATGTCGTTCTCACGTAACTGTTTGTATTGAATTTAGTATGTCTTTTTAGTGTTCACTCATTACTTTGGTTGATACGTTATGTATATTGTAATATACATTATTCTAGTCGTTCGACTTTCTTTCGCTCGTACACTATTACCACTGCTATTAAACGGTATCTTAATACTGCTACAATGTTCACACTTTACGGGATAGGCCGATTATAATGATTTTGGCCTATCTAGCACCCGAGGCCACCGTTTTACTTGTAGAACTAGCAGACTACCATCTGCTGCCACTGTTTGATGCAAACACTAAGGTGACAAAGTTCTTACTGTGATTCACGACTGAGCTGGCAAGCTGTTGCGTAATACGTCTGGCTGGTTGACTGTAGACATCAACAGTTTATACTAACATTGTATGTTGCTGGTTACAATGGGGTACCCCTTGGGTGAATACTAGCTGCTTTGAAATTAACTGATTTAAATCTTTACTGTCTCTAACGCACAATTCTGTACCGTCACATAATGTCATCGTTTTCAAGGTTCTTACAGGTTTAACACATATTTTTTCCATGACAATTCCAGGACATTTCCATGACAAAATCTAGATTTTCAAGGACACTCGCGGCACTCAAAATATACACTCGCGACATTCAAAATACCCAAAGTCAAAGATTTAATGATAAATAGTTTTATTTCTTGCATTGTATATAATATACTAGCTAAACCCAGCCACGCTTCGCTGTGGCTCAGTCTGATATGAAATGAATGGGAAAGTAAATAAAAGTATTCTAGCGAACATAGATTCACCGAGAAAACACATCATTCAATTCAATACCTTGCCTTGCGTTGCTGTGGAATGAAAGGAAAGGAAGAAAAAGATGTTTTTCACAGAAAATCATTTTTTATTGTAAAGCTAGTGGATTGACTACATTTTTTGTTTGTCCGTTTTCTGCATAAACATAAAGATCAGACGGTTTACCGACTCTGGAGCATGCGACGTATAATTGCCCATGAGAGAAGCAATCGTTTTCTAAATTCAAACCGCACACTTGGAAAGATTGCCCTTGCGCTTTATTGATAGTCATAGCGAACGCAAGGTGTATTGGAAATTAAAGTCGTTTGAACTCGAACGCCATGTCGGTCGGAATGAGTGGTATTCGTGGAAGTAGCACGTCTTCACCTTTATGAGGTCCAATCAGAATTGTTGCTTCAATTAGATTGTTCATCAATTTTTTAACTACTAATCGTGTGCCATTGCATAACTTTGGCTGATTGATGTTTCAGAGTAATATAATTGGCACTCCAATTTTCAAATTCAGAATATGTGATGGTAATCCGGGAACATCGAGAGAATTGAGAAATTCCATTGGAAAATTCACTACTTCACTTTTGGTTCATCACGGAGTCAATGGATTTGTATGTCACTGTTTCACCTGCAATTCCGTTTAGAATGATGTTGTTCATATCGTGTACGTCGACACTTTTAGCCGCTAGAATGGCTCTTCCGCTCAACCATGCGTGATGTCGATAATTTGTTTTGATGCTTTGGAAACCCTTGTCTACTAATTCTTCTTTTGATTCACGATGTTGCAGAAATTAGATGGGAAGGTGATTTTTCCTGTTTCCAGATTTGTAGGTACAGTGCCGTTACCGACCTCGAGTAATTGTCTTGAAAATATGTCAGCTGTTGGATCGGTTTGAAGCTGAACTCTCATATTTGTTGTTAAATGCATTTTTTTGACTGCTCCAAAAAGTTGAATCTTTCAAGCAGGCATGCAATTCATCAGCTTGTGTTGAGCGAGGTATAACTGGAAGCGTTTGCCTGAAGTCACCGGATAGTAACACCAATGCTCCACCAAATGGAACCTGATTATTTCGCAAGTCTTTCAATGTATGGTCTAACGCTTCCAATGACTTCTTGTGAGCCATTGTACACTCATCCCATACAATGATTTTGCACGCCTGAAGAACCTTTCCCATTCCAGTTGATGTTTTTGAAATGTTACATGTTGGGTTTTCTGTGAAGTGCATGTTTAGTGACAGTGTAAGAGCTGAATGCGCTGTTCTCCCTCCTTCCATCAACGTGGCAGCAATGCCTGAAGAAGCAAGAGCTAACGCAATATGGCCATTTGAACGGATTTTAGCCAGGATCAAGGAAATTAAGAACGTTTTTCCAGTTCCACCTGGAGCGTCCAAAAAGTACAATCCACCGGATTGGTTGGCCACAGCTTGTATGATGGTATCAAATGCTATCTTTTGTTCTGGAAGGAGTTTCGGTATATTTTCTTGGACGAACAGCTGTAAGTCATTTCTGTTGTATGATTGCTCTCTGAGCAGTTCTCTGTCGAATGTTGCATTGATGGACCGATTTGGTGCTGTCATTCCCAATTGAGCCAACAACTTGCCACACATTGCAAGACAAAGATCCTCAATGAAGATTAGCACTTCATAGTATATTTTTTCTGTAAAATCCAAGCCATGATTTTGTGTTTCTTGACGCATTCTGTGCAGAATATCTTCGCCCATGTAGTCTTTGTATTTCTCCCACAATTGTACTGGTTGTGACGGGGAACATGTAGATAAAATAATTGCGAACAGCGTACGTATTTGAAATGGATTAGAAGTGGCGGATGAATCTTCAATTGACTTGTCCCAATGATCGTTTTCCAGCAAATGAAGTGCCTCGCACGCACTCCGATACGTATTATGTACTATTCCATCTACTGTTCGTAAATGTATAAATGATGCTGGACCACGAACGGTAATCAAAAGCAACCGTAAATAAAAGCATTCAGCGTTGTTCGGATGTACAGTGTATATTCTTCCTTAGGCATTTGATGAAAATATTCCAGGTTGTCCAACTACTGCTTTCCCTCTCTTCCTTCTTTCAAAATTCTTTCGTGTTGCATTCCAAGTGTAATAAGTCGGAATGTCTGCATACATCAAAGTTCTTGCAAAATCATCTGCTTGACATAATAGAAAAAACGCTGTTAATGTTGTGTTTGGTGGATTTGTTGCTCTGTCCTGTATGTTTTGTTCCGTGAAATACACTCTTTGTCCGTTTTCAAGATGGACAGCAAGATGAACGACAGCTGGATCCCTCTCGTGGATTGGAAATCCTAAAATACGCCACACAGCTTCATTGCTGCTGATAATCTGCCAATTTGTAATTGAGAGATTTCATCTAAATTACTTCTTGTTGAAACTCCAAACACGGCCATATCGCTGCCTTTGTTGACGTATTTACAAATGTATTTTATAGATTTCACAGAATTGCAATACTCAACGTTGATATGTGCTTTGAAAGTTTTCGATAAAAGTGGTGAATATGGAACAACCCAACGATTATCGACTTCAATGTCATTTCCTCTCACTTTCAAAGTAATTGCTTTTCCATTGTCTTCTGTACTTCTTCGTCGATATAGTGGGTAACCATCATTGCCAGTAATTGTGTCTTTTAACAACTCTCGAGGATACCGTTTAGAGCATTTTCCATCGATCATACACGGTGAATTTGTATTGATTGCTCCACATGGTCCGTGTATCATGTTCTTGGTCTCAACTTCAAACAACTGTATCAATTGTGGGATCTGGTATTTCGGCAGATATTACTTTATCGATTTCATTTGGCATTATCTTCACAGTAAGCCATATTAGAATGTGCGCATGTGGCAATCCTCTTTTTTGCCACTCCACAGAGTACATCCAACATTGTGTTTCTCCGAAAACGTGTAGTGAAGTGATGAAATCAATTAATGTCTTTAGCTTTTGTTTGAAAACGCGTGCTGTTATGTCGTGGCGATCAGTAGGAGTTTGTCCTGGAAGTAGTAACTCTTTTATTTCATCCCATGCTGGATTACATGTAAATGTAATGAAAAGATCAGGATGACCATATTTCCGCACATACGTAAATAGCATCCTGCGCATATTCGTGCATATGTCGCGGACTACCAGTATATGTGGCAGGCAATATGGTGATCTTTCCTATCTTATCACCATCATTACTTATCGCGTCTCTAAAATGTATATATTCTTCTGATCTCAGTTTCTTTTGATTGAGCCTAATGAATAGTAGTCGTTCCGACTCTATTTTCGCGTACATATCGACGATGTACTGATGGAAGAGCTGACGGCATTTCAGAATATGGTTATCTTCATTTTCACGTACCATAATCCGATAGGAATAATAATTCATTGAACTAACTTTTTTGCCTGCGTGTTCACCTGTGACTGTGTTTATCATTTTGATGTTGAAATGATAACCATCTTGACTGTCTGGAAACATAATTAGATATTGCAATGGATCGTAGCATCTATGAGTGTCAGCAATTCTTTGTAGTTGCTCATTTCTGCGCTGCAAAATGATATCGCGAGGACGAAATTCTTCTCCAACCATGACAATTTCTACCTCATCAATTGTTGGCGCATTATATCGTCTGACATGCTCACTGGCTGGTGTTTGATCAGCATGAATAACAATTCTATGGCTGTCTGATGGCATGAGATCAATCGCATTTTTGAACATCCGAATTAAATTATTGTTGTCATGTAACATTTTTTGCAAAGACTCAACAATATGCTTTCTGATTCCAGTAGAGATTTGGCAGCGTGCATTCAATTGGTCATCTTCATCTCCGATGAAGTAGATTTGGAGAAATTTATGGTTATTGCTGGGAAAAGGAAGCAAAGAGCCAGCTCTGTGGTAAATTTGTCCCTGAATTTTAAATGTCGGCATAAAATGCTCCGCTATAACGTTAGCGCCGAATGAAGTCATCAGAAAACAGGAATTGTAATTTCTGATGTTTTTGAGGAAATGTTTTGAATCATCAGTAATTCCATTTAACAAACTTTTCAGTGGTTCTTCTGGCTGCTCTAGTTCAGGTAGCTTCACTTTTCCGCTCGCGCAGCACATTCCCGGGGTTTCTCCTTTAAATTTCATTGCTGTGCAGTGCGGACAAACTTTGTCCATTTTTCCGATTTGAACGAATTTACATGAGGTATTGTATTGAATATCCGGTTCGTATGAAAAAGCAATTTGGTGATATGAAGCTCGATCATTCAGATATTGCAACTGCATACGTCTTCGCTGTTGATCTAATTGTTCTTGGCGTTGTTGAGACGATTGTGCTGCTCTTCTTCTTCTCGATTCAACTCGTAAGACTTCAAGTCTTTCTTCCCGCTGATCTGCCGATTCTTCTGCTTGCCTTTGAGAAGTTCTGACTCTAACACGTTCATTATCGTCTAAACATTCTTGATCAGTGCGGTTTGATCTCCTTTGACGTTCTGTGATTGCGTGTCAAGAACGGCGGCCTATGTTCGAACGTGGGCGAGGCATTACAGATGATTAATGAATGTGTTACTATGACTTAAGACTAAAGGCTGCCGTACTATGACTAAGACTCTTTTATTATGACTTAAAGATATGAAGCTCGATCATTCAGATATTGCAACTGTATACGTCTTAGCTGTTGATCAACTGGAAAAAAAACGAAAGAAATGAATTGAATTGAATGCAACAATCAAAATCAAAGTAACTCACATTTTGATTTTCGAAAAGATAATTAAATCATTTCCAAAACAAAACAAATGAATTGAATTGAATACAACATTCGGTATCAAATTAACTCACATTTCGTTTTTCGAAAACAGATAATCAAATCACTTCCCAGATAATCAAATCACTTCCAACGATTGATTATGCACATCAATATGAACGAAAACAACAACTTTTCTCTTCTTCTTCAACTCGTAAAACGCGTACTATGGCCCGCGAAAACACAGACAACGATCAACTGGAAAGAAACGAAAGAAATGAATTCGATTTTCGAAAACACGCGCGTATTCGAATGCAACGTTGTGTCAAAATTTCATTTTACTATAAAAACACGCGCGTATTCGAATGCAACGTTGTGTCAAAATTTCAAGTCAATCGACCGACTACTTTTCGAGTTTTGCGAGCACAAACATACGCAGGCTGAATTTTTATATATAAAGAAGATATACAAACCTAAGATACATCTAGATCAGTCAAGCTATTTTAAGTCAAAAATAAAAATATTTTTTTTATAAAATATCCCCAACCATTAAGGTTGAAAACAAAATTTCAATGCACTTTACAAACTTTTCTTTTTAATTTTTGAATATAAGAATACTGCATTGAGTTTAATATTGAAATAGGAAACTGGTTTGGCTGACACATAACTGAAAGACTCAAGAATTACAGGAATTATTATATTCATACATAACAACTAAGATCTTTAAAAGATAAAATGGGCAAGTCATTGAAATTTTGTTTCTGGATGGGGTATGGCCAAGGGAAAGTTTATTATTCAAAAACATCTTAATTAAAATCTTAATATCTTAAAGGTACCCTTCTTATTATTCTAGAACGACTTAACTACATATGTTATTTTAGTCTTTAATTAAAGGAGGGAGATATCAGGCTACCGGTACTTAAATTGCTACAGTATTGCACAACTTAACATTCTTTGGATAGCTCAATAATCTCTTTGTTTATTTTTTCAACATCAGCTGCCATTTCAGTTGTCTTTAACCTAAAAGAATTTGATTTAGCCAGCAATGTAAAGTCTTTCTTGTTTTCAGCTTTCAATGCCATCTGTTCTTTCAACATCAGCTTCTTTTGTCATTGTCTCAATGGCATTTTCAAGATCCAACTTTCTTTTCTTCATAGACTTTAATTTTTCAGTTTTTAAAGTTCTTTTCTTGGTTTTTTACTCTTTCTTCTTTTGGTCATCTAGATAGTTTTGATATCTCATTCTCGCAGATCGGGCATATGACAGAAGTTCTTTGGTAATAGGAACTTCATGTAAATCGACACTTTTCAATTCATCATACACCAATCGAAGAGCTACCAAACTTTCTTCTTTGAAGTTTTCCACAACTATTTCTTTATTTAAAGAAAACCCTCGTTCAACCGAAGCCTGTCCGTGGGAGAGGGTTAAGACTATCTTAATAACCTTCCACAAATGGGAATATTGTTTCTTAGCCCCAATGATGTCATAGTAGAAGGAATCTATCCTGTCTTTGGACCTTTCAAACTTGCTGAACTCTGTTATTGGGCATTTTGTAAAAAGCAGCTTCAGTTCAGATAGAGCACTATCACAGTTTATTGGGAGCACAATTTTTTTTTTCTGAAGTTCTTGTAGTAATTTTGTGAAAGTTTCAATGGTCTTTGATTTATCTGCTACCATTGACTTAGGTTCGAGACACCTGGCAAAACTGACAACTGGATATTTCAAGGGGTTCTTGGCTATTACTTTCTTTACTAGAGCCTTCAAAAACATTTGGCATTCCAACTTAAACACCGACATTTTTTTTATTGACTTTCTTTTCTTTCAAAAGCTTGCTTAAGATTTCTCTGACGGCAAACCCTGTCTCAACTTTGTTAGAGAATTGCAGATTTTCTTTTTTATCAAAATCAACTGAACACAGAGCAAAATCAGTATTACTTTTATCAAGAACGTCCTTCTTAACAAATAGAGACATGAGGTTGTAGAGCAATTTCAAAACATCAATAGCCTAGAAAGGTAACATAGGCTCATCTGTTTGATAACTTTTCAGGTAAGGCTGCATTTGTTTGCCTACAAAAGAAAAGAAGCTAAGCTTGGCAACTACTAGAGGATCTTTAGTTGCTTCTTTTACAATCTGAAAAGATTTTGACACCACCTCAGACCGTGGTTTGTCTTTATAAGAGTCAATAAACTTTACTACAGAAGGCCAAATTGTTATCGCTCGGTCACTCACAGCTACATCCTCAACCCACCTTGTAGCACAAAATTTAAGTGGCATCAACCCAGTTTCATTGAGAGCTAAGAAATCGCTTCTCCTAGCAGGTGAATCTTTCAATATTTGCCACAATGCTCTCAAGAGGTTGGGTAAGTCCCAACCTGTCTGCTCAGCTCCAACTTCAAAGGATCTGTGAAGAGTATGAATGCTACAGCTACCAATATCAATGAGCCGGGGGTATTCAGGGTACATGGTTTCTCTATTCATAATAAGGTCCTTCAATGCTTTTAAATTTACATTTGGCCCGCCCATACCTATTTGAAGCAACTTTGCTGAATTCAATTCTTCCATGGCCCCTTGAAGAGCTTTGACTAAATCAGCGGCTTTGGCATGTCCCAGAAATTGAGAATCCAAGTATCTGCTTGTTACTATCTGCACTTCTTCATCCCAAAACCTGATAATAATATCTACTTGATCTTTTTGAATAAACTTGTTTACACTGCCATCAAAGCACAACGAGAAAAATTCACACTTAGAAATGTGTTGATACAATTTGTCTTTAAAGTACTGTGCAATCCCAAAACAAAGTAAGTATGAACACTTAGTTGGTGCACATGAAAAGCTTTTGGCAATTTCACTGTCAGGAAACATTGCTGAAAAAAGGTTGTTGAGGCCATTGCAAGAATTAAATGACATATGTTTTTTGGCAACATTAAGAGTCCATAAAATTTCAGATTTCAACACGTTTTCTGAAACATGCATTTTTCTCTCAAAGACTGTTGGGATGTTAGGCCTACTTCTTTAGAGGAGGAAGCAGCAGAAGACAAACTTGACGATCCTTGATGAGTGGAAAGTGCAGTTGAAGAAGGTTCTTCTTTGTCAGATGTCCCAGCAGAACTTTTAAAATAACTCTTTAACAGGTTTTGTGGTGTCCATAGCTTGAGCTAACTTAATATGTTTTGCACCTTTTTTGTGACTTTTCAGTGCACTTACACATATGTTAGTAAGGTCTATTGTTTTTTTACACATTGTACAAAATGCACTATGACTGTCTTCACACTTTTTGATCCATGACTTAAACTCAGGATCGGATAGCCACTCAATCTTGAAAGAACATTTTCTTGGAGCACACATGATTGTTACAGTTCAAAAAAAAAAAAAAACTTCACACCTGAAACAGATAAACAAAGTTTAAAGACTGTCTAGTTCATAGTGACATGTCGCGTCTCTGGTAACAAAAATTAACAAGAAAATTCAAGACACAATATGTGCCACAATTTTCTTGCCCCATGTAAAACTACCAAAGTGGTAAAGAAAATTAAGAACAATATCGTGTTCTTTCAAAAAAAATATTTGAAATCGTTTTTACATGGGAAAAAATCTGTAATGTTTGGGTTAACTATTGCTATGCCAACAGCAAACCCAAACATTACAGAATTTATGCCACCACTGCAACAGAACCAAACTAAGCGAGTTTGCCAAAATTGGTTTGAAATATTTTTTGGTAAAAACAAATGGAAATATTTTGACAAACTAGCTTCTTTGATTCTGTTGATCACCCAACCATCCTCCCATATTTAGCACATGAACTGCTGTCAATTAACTTGTATACAAGAAAACATAATTTTTCTGGGACGTGAGTGAAAAAACATCCTTTTCAACTCTTAGCAATAATATGAAGAAAATTCCATGACAAAAAACAAAAATCCATGACAAATCAGAAAATTCCATGACATTTCCAGGTATTCCAGGACATTTATCAAATTCCAGGTATTCCAGGACGCGTATGAACCCTGATTTTATAATTTAAGTACAAAGTTTACATTTGATATTTCATTGAAATATTTTGCATGACTGACTTACAACAGGGCAGGACTACAAGTTACAACATGAATACTACATGTCTGTACAGGCAGCCAGTCAGAGGTACATTGAGTCTCAGTTTGCTCTGTGACACTGTTGTGACAGTTGCAGTAGCATACAAACAGTGCATAATTAGTTCATTGTAAAAAATTGTATACATTGTTTGAAGTGAATTTGTGTAAAATAGTTTTTTTTTATAATCTATAAATTTATACAGTGTAACAGGGGACAGTAGTGTTTGGACCAAAACATACAAACTACGGTGAGTAGTCTGATTCATCTGATTCTGTTTTAACAATTATTTTGTCTGGTTTTAGTACTATTAAGTTTCATTGATAACCATTAATTTGCAGTTTAAAACAAAGATTGGCATTTTTATTTCTTTATTACTGTACTATCTATATATAATCATGAGTTCAGATGAAGAGTTGTTAGTACCTAAAGAACATGTGACGATTTAATTGAATATAGAATTTTAAATAAATAAAAAATTAATTTACTAGCAATTAAGTATTTTTAAATCGCACTATTAAACCTAAAGCCCCTGTACTAAATCAGAATGAGTATGAGATATAAATGGAAAATCTAACTAAAGCATTAATAAAAATTCGAATTGTAAAAAAGCTATTAATATCACGGTTAACCCTTTGCTAGTCATCATGCGGTGACCTGTTAATTCCGGACACAACGTGCATAGCGAGTCGTCTGTAACTTAGGAAAATATAAAAATCATAATATTTGTAATTAGTAATTTGAAGGCACAAGAGTAGTTAAAATAATTCACTTAAATTATATATGTATAATTAATGTATTGTTTTTTGTAATAAGAATGTCAATTTAAATAAAAATAGGAACTATATTATCGCGGAGTACTTGCCCCTCTCCGTTGTAATGTGCCAGTCGAATCGAGTAGAGTCACAATGCTGCCGTCAGAGCGTATAGAACTACGAGCGAGAGCTCCACCAAAATGTACTGGTTAAATTTAATTTTAAATGTTAGCTACCACTGCTAAACGTGGCGAGCGAGTGCAATGTGTGAATTGTAGAAAGTTGTGTTAAAAGGAAAAATGTAATAAGTTAAAACAAAAAAAAACTAACAAGAGAAAGCAAGATGACGTCTCCCCTCAAGAGGTAAATTCAAGTACAACTTTACATATTAAGATGTGACCTGCATAAACTTCACATGTGGACGTATACGATGCATAAGACGCTGACGAGGACCTACGTGGATCTACACCAACTTAAACTAGGGAAACTTCAATCTCCGCAGTGATCCACCTATCTAGTACTTGCCGAAGACACGACTCAGATGACGACGCCGACTTCAAGAATTCCCAAGAGAGACACCCCAGGACGAGGTTACCACGACCTATTGTAAAGGTGACTCGATAGCTCGCCTATCGAGAGTTAATTATATTTGAGACATAACTTACAGAGAAAAGAGACTTTTCAAAGACTATAATTTTCTTTAAAATTTAAATGAGACCAACTAAGAGTTTACTGTAATATTCAATATCATACGTTGTAACACATTATATGTAAATGTTAATTATAATCACTTTAGTTAATAATACCACTCTTCAAATGGTAAAAGAAGTCTTGCAAGCATCTAGATGAACACAAAATACTCAGAAGTCTTTGCTATAGATATACTTAAAGTAAACTCGGATCCGAGGTAAAAGAATACATAATCAGTTTGATCCCCAGTTTTTCTGAAAACCATTCAAATACTTTAATCTAATTAATTATGTCATGGGATCTTTTCATATCAGTTGTTAATAAAGAGAAGTCATCTTATTACACATGAAAATGAGTGCATAAATCAGTGAAATACCTTCCCTTGTTTCCTAATAATTAGCTTAAGTAATTTGTTCAATTATTTTGAGTTTAATAACAGTTCGTTACAACGTAGGCAGCCCATGTAATTGGCAGGCGTCAATTAAGATGGGTTCCCTGGATTTGTAACGTGGTAAAAAACGTTACAAAATTGCGCCACTCTGCTTTACTCTGCTTTGCTTAGCTGTAAATAAAAATTAATTGTGTATTGTGTTGTTGCTGTCTTGTAAAAGTAATTGTGTACAGAGTGTCACAAAATTGCGCCACTCTGCTTATTAATAAAAAAGGTTGTAAGCATCGTGACATTAACAAAGATACGTCACGCTGCTAATTAAAGTAATTGTTACGGAGTAAATTAGATAACTCACGGCCCTCAGTTATTTGATATATGCACTCAGTTACTGTATTTGATGTAACATTAATTTTCATAAAATGAATTTATTTTAAGATACGTAAATGATAGTCAGTATAACTTGCAATATCATTGTATGAAGCCAAATGCAAGTATGTACATGAATTGTAGTGCTTGTTGATCTGCTCAGTCTTTAACAGGTTTATATTGTGACAATCCAAGACCTGTAGTTTCTTGAATATGCCTGCATAGTATATCAGTGTATGTCTGTCGTCACGGTAAAAGTAAAAAAAAATAATACTCCTGTGTAAAGTAGACACGGTTAATTACGTGGAAAGAATTTCGTAACTTAAATTTGTTACTAAAAAAATAAATAATTTAATTGGGGAAAGTACGAGAATTAATTACTAAACTCAGACTGTTATAACCGTAATACAATTGTAACTTGAAAGCGTGCTTTGTTGAATGAGATTCACCCCATGCGTCCGAGCTGGCTTCTCCAGTTAAAACCGGTCAAGGAAGTTAGTCTGTGGCATTGTGTAGAGAACAATACGTGTGCGTAACCCCCGCGTTCCCACGCATACACTTACCCTGCCTTTGTTTACTAAGTAAAAGAGGATGACCTACATTCCACCAAACAGCTGATCGGCGATTTAACATTGAAATATGTGTGTGTGGAATTTCTGTCTCTCCCTTAGAAGAGAAATTATTCTCTTCTGAATTATGCAAATGATTTACCCAAGAATTCACCTTGTCTATGTAGTTAGTGTGTAGTGTTGTAAAATCAATTTTAAGTACGTTTTAATGTGTTAGAAATAAGATAAAAATGGCCCAATTTAATCCGGATTTACTATTAAAGGATGAGCTGTCTTACGAAGCTCTTTTGCGTGGACTACCCCATGCGAATGTAACAGTCGCGGAATTGCGTAGATCAATACGCGAAAGTGGATTTGATACACCCGCGCAATTAAGCAACTTAAGCGGACTCGATTATGAGAGCGAGAGAGAGATTTGTAATGCCAAGTATAGTGAGCTAACCTTATTGTCTCAAACCCTCCAAGACGAGAAATCTCCGGCGATAATTTTGCGGACTACCCAGAGAATAGAGCATTTAACCCGGCGAATGAAAAATTTGTTGATCTGGCCTAATCTTACGGAAATACCTTCTGAAGTGCAAAACTTAGCTGACGAAGCTTTACGTCGCTTACCCACTATTATTAATGAGTTAAGAAGAAGATCCGACTCGTTCCGAATGGATGAAATAGAGAAGTCCTTGAAGAAATTACACATCTCCCCAGTTCAATCCCCTACTACTGATCTACCTCCGCCTAACACTGATCGGGACTCACCCGCCGTATCGCAAATGCAAGCTAACCACGAGCAATATCCTGATAGAGATTTAAATGCCCCTCCTCCCAATTGTTTCCAGATTCGCCCCGGAACGCACGAATTGACCACCCCGAATGCATCATATCGTTCTCCTAAAGGAATGCCCATCTTGAAGCATAACGCAGACCTATATGGAAAAATCACTCATCCTGTGGAGAAACTTTTAACTGAAATCCCTTACACCGATGGATTAAATGTCTCCAAACTACTAAATTTCATTAAATATCTCCTGCAGATAAAAGATCTACAGCAGCTGAATGATTGGCAAATTTTGCAAGTTCTGCTACCGAAATGTAAACCCCCGTTAAAGAATCGTGTGATAGAAGCATTAAGCTCTACACTTCCAGTAGAAGACCTACATAGCTCAATAATAAAGTACTTTATTCCAACCGGAATTTATGAAGAACTTAAAAGAAAGACCGTACTACGAGTACAAGGAAATCACGAGAGATTAGCTCATTACATCTCCGATATCAGGGAGTCATCTCGACTACTACGTGTAAATTGGAATGAGACACAGATGGTCGACACCATTTTAGTAGGACTGTCACCAGAGGAAAGATCTCGTTTAGCTTTGATAAATAGACCAAACACCATTGCAGATCTAGAACAATGCAGTATCCATTCGTCAAATGTATGGTACTCCGATCAAAATAGACATACGATGAAATCAGCAGAAACAAATAGAAATGAACTGTGAGCCCTAGAGCAACTACCCTGCATGAAAGGCAAGTATTCAATAGACCTCACAATGTGCGCAGTTCTGGTAAGTTAAATGTAACACCATCTAAAACGGAAACCAGGTACCCTCCTCGTAATAAGCCCATCTGTTATAATTGCGGCAAGTATGGACACATAAGAAAGGACTGTAAGAGTAAGCAATTGGAACGTAAACACTCCGATCCAAAAAAACATGTAAGGCAGGGAGACCCGAAATCCTGTGTCTTCCGCAGCAACTCGAAATCTGGTGAACCTAAAGAAACGTATTAAAAAAAAAGTTATATAACAAAAGTGGAAGGAAAAGAAATTCTAAAGAAGTAGATCCCTACGTGAGAAAGTTTCTTGAAAAATGTAACGCGATAAATAAATGTAACTGGACTAGAAGTCTATTACCCTTAATCCAAGTAGACCTAGGTGTTACCTCCACTATCGCATTAATTGATTTTGGATCTAGCAGAACCTTAATCAGTCAAGAGTTAGCAGACAAATTATTAAAACACCATCTAGTAAAACGGAGTCAAGCGGTGAATATAAAGTGTGCTACCGCCAATAAACGAAATATAATAATAAAACTGAGCATTACCGTTAAAGTTAAAATCAAGAACCTAACATGGGTTTTTACTATGTTAGTATGTAATGAATTAGGACCCGACTTAATATTAGGAGCAGACTTTATTAGTAAAACAGGAATGATTCTTGACATCTATGAGTAAAAATATTATTTTCGATTCGACCGTACACGGAAATATAGATTTGATTGTAATAATGACAAACAGGAAAAAACTAGTTCATCTACTGCACACGTAATACACCAAGAGTCTGATTTATCTCATCTAGAAAGTAGAGATAGAATGAGAATACAGAAATTAATAAAAGAATTTTCCTCAGTTCTTACACCTAAGCTAGGACTCACTAACCTAATAGAATATAAAATTAATCTGAGCGATCAGAAAGTAATACGCCTACCTCCGTACAAGTTGTCGCCTCCCAAGATGGAAGTGATGAGAAACCATATCAACTAGTTGTTGGAGCAAGGAGTAATTGAACCCTCTACGTCGCCATATTCATCTCCCTCCTTTTTAGTACTGAAAGGTCACGATAAACACAGACTAGTTGTGGACTACCGGCAATTAAACAAAAAAATAGAATTTGAATCTATTCCTCTTCCAGACATCCATAGTGCTTTCCATTACTTCACGAAAGCGAAAGTCTTTACGGTAATGGATCTGAATCAAGCTTTTCACCAAATACCCCTTGCGGAAGAATCAAAACGTCTAACCGCGTTTGCCGTTCCTTTTAACTTGTACCAATTTACTAGAGTACCCTTTGGAATATCTCAAGGAAGTTCCGTATGTAGTAGATTATTAGAAAGGATATTTCACGATATTAAATTTAAATATGTGTACCACTATTTGGACGACATCGTTATATATAGCGAATCAATGGAACAACATCTTAAACACCTACGTGAAGTGTTATCTCGGTTACAAAAAGCAGGATTAACTGTTAACCCAAAAAAGGTAAATTTTGCCGTCCCACAGTTTTCATTCTTAGGTCACATCATGAAAGCGAATGGAAAAGTAAGCATTGACCCCGAACGAACCCGCGCTTATTAGAGAATTTTCACCCCCACGAGATGCAAAAGGTATAGCCCGATTTTTGGGAATGGTAAATTATTTCCACAAGTATATTCATCTTGCCAAAATAGCAGCACCTCTAAATTCCTTAAGAAAGAAGGGAGCGAAGTTTGAATGGAGTGCACAACATCAAAATGCGTTTGAACAACTCAAAGAAAGTATCATATCTCCCCCAGTTTTGCAACTAGCCGATTTTACGAAACCTTTCGTAGTGCAGACCGACAGTTCCAGTGTAGCGTTAGGTGCAGTCATATATCAAGAGATAGAAAACAGTAGACTACCTATTAGTTATGCATCGCGAACCTTGAGCGACCAAGAAAGAAAATATTCCGCATATGAATTGGAATGTTTAGCCATTGTTTTTGCATTAGAG
Source organism: Magicicada septendecula (assembly GCA_034769895.1). Classification (NCBI taxonomy): domain Eukaryota; kingdom Metazoa; phylum Arthropoda; class Insecta; order Hemiptera; family Cicadidae; genus Magicicada; species Magicicada septendecula. The sequence goes on from CM068369.1 coordinate 50,963,186, forward strand.
AAATTTAAACCCTTCCTAGAACATAAAGAATTCCTTTTGGAAACTGATAATCAAGCATTATCTTGGTTACTGAATCACCCTAAACAGTTAGGACGTATTGGAAGATGGGTATTGAGGTTAAACTGCTACAAATTCAGAGTACAGCATATTAAAGGTACACAAAACGTAGTCGCTGATACCCTGTCCTGTATGTTCCAGTCGCCCACTAATACTCCCGGAAGCAAGGAGAATCCGGAAACAGCACTTGCTAACGCCGTAATTACTGAGTTCCCCCTTGCCTTTACAAACATTGCCTTGTATCAACAACAAGACCCCTTACTGAAACCTATTATAGAACAACTTGCGCAAGGTATTAAATCCGAGAAATACATATTGAGTAAAAGTGTACTATGCCACAAAATAAGAAACGGAAAGGAATTAAGAATAATCGCCCCTGATGTGATTAAGCCCATGCTGATGGAGTACTTCCATTCATCTACCATTGGAGCCCATATGGGAATCAATAAAACAATACATCGTGTTCGAAAGGAATATCATTGGAACAATATGAACAGCGAAATAGCCAGTTTCGTAAAGAAATGTAAATTATGTGCTCTCAGTAAACCGGCCAGAAATAATCAGGTAAGCCAATTGATTTCAGAAATCCCTAAGACCCCGTTTTCTAAACTTTATCTAGACTTTTCAGGTCCTTATCCACGATCGAAATCAGGTAATACTATGTTACTCATCTGTGTAGATTCGTTCACCAAATTTGTTTGGATGTATCCCATGCGACGAGCATTAGCGTCGACTACTGTAAAAATATTACAGGAAAGATTATTTAAAGACTACGGTACACCTGTACGTATAGTGTCAGATAATGGACCACAGTTTAAAGCGAAAGAATTTAAGAATATGTGTTTCAAGTTAGGTATAGACCGTATAACCACTACGGAGTATCGACCGCAAGGCAATATTGCTGAAAGGTATCTACGAAACCTCAAATCTGCATTAATCCTACCATGCGAACGATCATACGTCTTGGGACCAAAACCTATCCTGGATACAATATGCCTTTAATTCAGCTTATCACGAAGGTCACAAGTCGACCCCGTTTGAGTTACTGTATAAATACAAACCAAACCACCCCTTGTCCACTAAATGGAAAATACACGACCTGCTACCTCCGCAAATAAAGGATAAGCAGATTAAGCAAATATGGAATAAAGCCCGCTCTAATTTAAGAGCGAACTTAGAGAAATCCAGAAAATACCACGAGAAAAGTACTCATAACAATTCAGTTAGGTACCAAGTAGGTGACTTAGTAATGTACAAGACTCACCCGACTAGTAGTGCAATTGATAAGACCACCTCTAAACTATCATACCGATGGTGTGGCCCTTACCGAATCCAGAAGTACTTAACTCCAGTTACAGTAGCCCTGTGTGAACCTGCGACTCGAAAATATGTGCGGAGAACACATATTTCGCAGATAAAATTGTATAAGAAGAAAAGAAGAAATAGTATAGCCAAAAATAGAAAAGGTAATACTAGGTAGTGCAGTATATTATACCTCAGTAACCTTGCTAAGTGTTAATCGTAGAATTTGGAAATGAGGCCTGATCAACCTGAGATCCAGTTCAGCGAGAGATAAGTAAATGAGTACTCAATGAGAACTAAACTGAATTCTAAATAGCAAAATATTTAGAAAATTACTCTAAGAAGAGAGTAATAAAAAACCCAAAGAAAAAACCGGTAGTAGATTTAAGTAGTAGACATAAGAAAGAGTTTTGTGTTTTAAAATGTAGATATTAAGTGTGAATAGTATGTAAAAATAAAGGTAGTTTATAAGAAAATATAAAAGTATATTGTGCTGTGGAGAAGAAACACATGGGTATAACGCTTGCCAATAACTATGTGAGAGAAATTCCACACACTGACACCAAAAATACTCCAAGTCCCCAATTTTGCGTTAGGCTCACAAAACATCTGTCATGTGGAATTTAAGCGGTGGAGTATGTGACGATTTAATTGAATATAGAATTTTAAATAAATAAAAAATTAATTTACTAGCAATTAAGTATTTTTAAATCGCACTATTAAACCTAAAGCCCCTGTACTAAATCAGAATGAGTATGAGATATAAATGGAAAATCTAACTAAAGCATTAATAAAAATTCGAATTGTAAAAAAGCTATTAATATCACGGTTAACCCTTTGCTAGTCATCATGCGGTGACCTGTTAATTCCGGACACAACGTGCATAGCGAGTCGTCTGTAACTTAGGAAAATATAAAAATCATAATATTTGTAATTAGTAATTTGAAGGCACAAGAGTAGTTAAAATAATTCACTTAAATTATATATGTATAATTAATGTATTGTTTTTTGTAATAAGAATGTCAATTTAAATAAAAATAGGAACTATATTATCGCGGAGTACTTGCCCCTCTCCGTTGTAATGTGCCAGTCGAATCGAGTAGAGTCACAATGCTGCCGTCAGAGCGTATAGAACTACGAGCGAGAGCTCCACCAAAATGCACTGGTTAAATTTAATTTTAAATGTTAGCTACCACTACTAAACGTGGCGAGCGAGTGCAATGTGTGAATTGTAGAAAGTTGTGTTAAAAGGAAAAATGTAATAAGTTAAAACAAAAAAAAACTAACAAGAGAAAGCAAGATGACGTCTCCCCTCAAGAGGTAAATTCAAGTACAACTTTACATATTAAGATGTGACCTGCATAAACTTCACATGTGGACGTATACGATGCATAAGACGCTGACAAGGACCTACGTGGATCTACACCAACTTAAACTAGGGAAACTTCAATCTCCGCAGTGATCCACCTATCTAGTACTTGCCGAAGACACGACTCAGATGACGACGCCGACGTCAAGAATTCCCAAGAGAGACACCCCAGGACGAGGTTACCACGACCTATTGTAAAGGTGACTCAATAGCTCGCCTATCGAGAGTTAATTATATTTGAGACATAACTTACAGAGAAAAGAGACTTTTCAAAGACTATAATTTTCTTTAAAATTTAAATGAGATCAACTAAGAGTTTACTGTAATATTCAATATCATACGTTGTAACGCATTATATGTAAATGTTAATTATAATCACTTTAGTTAATAATACCATTCTTCAAATGGTAAAAGAAGTCTTGCAAGCATCTAGATGAACACAAAATACTCAGAAGTCTTTGCTATAGATATACTTAAAGTAAACTCGGATCCGAGGTAAAAGAATACATAATCAGTTTGATCCCCAGTTTTTCTGAAAACCATTCAAATATTTTAATCTAATTAATTATGTCATGGGATCTTTTCATATCAGTTGTTAATAAAGAGAAGTCATCTTATTACACATGAAAATGAGAGCATAAATCAGTGAAATACCTTCCCTTGTTTCCTAATAATTAGCGTTAAGTAATTTGTTCAATTATTTTGAGTTTAATAACAGTTCGTTACAACGTAGGCAGCCCATGTAATTGGCAGGCGTCAATTAAGATGGGTTCCCTGGATTTGTAACGTGGTAAAAAATGTTACAAACAGTGTAATGTGGTGCTAATCACTCATTCTGTTTGCCATAACTAGGGTTGCCAACCGTACTATATAATATAGTATTATACTATATTTTCATTAGGTGTACTATATACTGTTAAAAAAATATATAGTATGCAAAAATACTATATTTTGAGTCTGACGAAAAATTAAAAAATTTATTTATACTTTTTTTTAATTAAGACAAATTAAGAAAAAATACGAAAAGACCGGCAATAAACCATTTTTTAGCTTGAGTTATTTTTTTAAACTGATGAACATGCAATATCAAGTTGCATCTCAGCTAAAACAACATAATGAGACTCAGCAGCATAAAAATAAAACCAAGTTTTTGAAAACAACATCCATTTTAGACCGGTTTTTAGTTGCACCTTGTTCTTCATCTTCCACAAAGATAACAATTCTTTGATATCTTGTAATTCTTCTGATTACAAGATAACTGCTGCTGAACTAACTTTAACTTACCACACTGTTAAACACAACCTTTCATATAACAGCATGGATTGTAATGTAAAGCTTAATAAGACTATTTATGCTGATTCTAAAACTGCATTAAACATTCAATTGGCCAGAACCAAAATGGAGGCATCGGCTTGCGAAGTACTGGGCCCATATGAACTGCAAAAAGTGCTGGAAGAGATAAAAAATCCTGACTTATACTTTTAATAAATTACTTTATTTCAAATCCGTCCTGTGACTTCGTTGCGTTGTTTTTGTTGTTACGCGTTTCGGGAACTATGTCCCATCATCAGACGTATCACTCGGGAAAAGATCGTCAAATATTAAAATTCATAAAAGTACACTATCCGATTCGGAGCGCACTGTGTAACGTTCGGTCGGATACAGTATCCGATGAATATCCGACCGAACGTTACACGGTGCGCACCGAGTCGGACACGTGTGTTTAAATAGTGTACTTTTATGAATTTTAATATTTGACGATCTCTTCCCGAGTGATACGTCTGATGATGGGACATAGTTCCCGAAACGCGTAACAACAAAAACAACGCAACGAAGTCACAGGACGGATTTGAAATAAGGTAATTTATTATCAAAACGTGACTTGGACCATAATCAACAATGTTTAAACTTATACTTTTGTTTACAGACTGATGCTAGCAATAAAAAAAAAAACATTAAATTATTCTCCTTGGTAATACAATATTTTAATACGGAACATGGCATCCACAATAAACTTATAGACTTTTATGAAAATTCCAAGGAATCAGCCAATGACATGTTCGAAGCTATTGAAAAATCATTATCTGACTTAAATCTTTCATTCAATAGAGTGTCTGGTTTAAGTGCGGATAATACTAATGCAAACTTTGGCATTCACCACTCTCTGTACAAAAACATAGAAGATACAGTTCCATATCTGATTAAAGGAAATTGCCATGCACATATTGTGCACAATTGTGTGAAATACTCAATGAATTTTTTAAGAGTAGATGTTGAAAATATCATAATACAAATTTACAGTAATTTCTCAATGTCTGCAACGCGTAGGGAGGAACTTAAACAATTTGTTGCTGCGGTGGATGGTGAATGGCACGAATTGACGCGCCATGTTGGAACCAGATGGCTTTCCTTATTACCATGTGTAGATAACATTTTGATTAACTGTCAGCCTATATATAATTACTTTCAAAGTTTAGATGATGATAACTGTCCAGTGCACATTCAGAATATTTTACTGATGAACGAAATTGAGGGAGACAAAAAATTGCAATGCTATTTAAATTTCGCTAGCCACATTTTGCATCTGTTTAATAAAACAATTAAACTACTAGAAGGAAATAAAACTACTGTCTTAGATTTATATAATATCATGACTAATTTAAAAACAGAGTTAAGCAACATAAAAACGATAAATTTTTTGGTTTCAAAACACTTCAAATTTTAAAAACTATGGAAAATGAAAAAAGTGACATTGTAATAAAAAAATCTGAATTATTCATTGAAAAAAGTTTAGCTTACTTAAACAAATTGTTTAATTTTGAATCTTCCAATTGGCTGTATTTACTAAAAAATTATAATTTGAAAGACGATATCTCTTTTGATTTATGTGTGACACTCATTGAACAGCTATCTTTGCACAAGAAAAATGAAATATTCAATTCATTGTTGTCCTGACTAAATCAATGATTTTGTTTTATTCAAAAAAAAAAAACTTAATTCTCTTTTACCAACATTACTTTCAACGACTCAAACTCTGCACTTTCTTTTAACACGCTATTCCCTTTTTACAACATCAAAATCATAAATCTGAGATTACAATGGCTTAGTTAATATCAACATTATAAATGGTTAATTACTATAAAGCTATTCTTGACCAACCAGTACAATACTTTTAATATTTTTGTATTCTCACACGCACACCCACTTTCATTCTCATTATAATTTTTTAAAATTCCCCTTTTTATTAATAGAGCTCTTTCTTTTCTACCATCGGTTAATTCTCGTGTGATTTAATTTAAAATAGTTACTTTCCTGTTTTGGGCATTACTGCTGTGGCCGTCTTCACGTGGTTGCAACACTACCGTTAGTTCACTTTTGTTCACTTTATGTCCGAAATCTTGGTAAAACTGTTTAGCTCTTTGATGTCTATTACTTTTGTTCACATTTTTATTTGTCTTACGTCAATTCACTTTTTATTTGTCGGCCGACTTTAAAGTTTTGCTCGAACACTGATACAGAGAACCGCACGGTTCGAAGGATCTTAGTCGACTGGCGTTCAAAAAAAATGGCTAAGCGTCTCTCGGCGTTCACCTGCCTTGTTTCTCCACAGGAAGCAGGTCTCATTGTAGATTTGATTGGTTCATTCTATTAGCGGAAAAGGTCTCGCCTTTACCGTGTGGTGCACTTTGGGTTCGAGTCTATATATTTTTTCCCATAACCTTTCTCATCCTCTGAGCACATGTCGAATTTTACGTCGCAAAAGGCGACACACATGTGCGCTCGTACGCACAAATACGCACCCTTCTGACAATTAACATTCTTGTACCGTGCTGTGCCTTCCACGGAGCTACAGTCGGTGACCAAAAGTACACTCGGGGTGAATAAAAAGATTACCTCAAAGGTTGACTGGAGATGGTTAACATGAAAGTCTTTAAATTATAAATCCCCTTTGACTTGGAGGTTGGAGTCTCAAAACCTTTTGGACAAATATCAGTTTGGATTTCGGCCTCAACGAAGTACCACGGACGCCCTGCTATACTTCACAAATACAGTTTACGAAGGCTTTGAATGCAAGAAGTCCACGGTTGCGGTCATGATTGACTTTGAAGCCACGTTCGACAAAATACCACATGCCACAGTCATCCTACAGTGTATGAAAATTGGGATTAGGGGAAGATTATTGCAGTTCATAGTAAAATTTCTTGAAAATCGCCAAATAGAAACTGTAGTAAATGACACAAACTCTTTGAGCCACAGAACAGAGAATGGAATACCACAGGGCGGAATAATCTGTCCGTCGCTTTTCAACATTGCCTTACAAGATATCTCAAATGAACTTCCACCTGATGTACACAGTGTTACTTTTGCAGATGATAAAACCATTTGGGCGACGGATACCAACCACGAGAAAGCAACGGAATCCATTCAGCTAGTCCTCAATGTTATAAGCAGGTGGTGTCAAAAATGGTCTTTAAAGATTTCAACCCAGAAAACTGAATGCACATTTTTTACCAGATGTAATAAGCTCGCAAACTATGTGCCTCTCCTTACCCTTCAAGACGAAATACTTCAGCATAACAGAAATCCAAAACTGTTGGGGTTGGTTCTTGATCCAAAACTTCGGTGGTCAGCACACGTGGAATATGTAATAAAGGCATGTACCCCAAGATTCAACGCATTGAATGTGGTAGCCAGTCGCAACTGGGGCGCTGACACTTCAACGCTGAAAATGTTTTATCTTGCATTCGTGAGGTCAAAGGCTGTTTACTGTTGTGAAGTTTGGGGTTCAGCTGCAAAACCCACATAAACAAAATTCAGGCGATCCAATCAGCAGCACTACGTCTTTGCCTGGGTTGTACAAAAACCACCACGATAGCTGCTATGCAAGTTGACTTAGGTGTTGAGCCGATCGAAATGTACATTAGAAGACAAATGTGGACAAAACTTTTGAAAGTCAATACATTACCAATAACTCACCCATTATACAACTTGTGTGCCAATCAGATAAGCATTAAAAATTCGTTCAACTATCAAACGAACATACTGTCGACAACGTTATCGTATAATGTGCCGGAGCAAATTCCACCTGTGTACGATGAACCGCCACGTAGCTGGCCGGGAATAAAAGTGATCGTGGATCTTCCACACAAATTCGGCAAAATGAGTCATCCAGATATACTTAGAGCAGAAACACTAGAGATGATTGACGAGCAGTATAAAAATCATACGAAGATCTTCACAGATGGATCGGTGGACATCGAAAGCGGGAAGTCAGGTGCAGGGTATTTCAACCAGAGTAATGGCGAACGGTACTATATTCCAGCTAACGCACAGTCCAGTATGGACGCCGAATTATTGGCTATAAACGCGGCATTAACCTGCTGTCTTTCCATTGAGCAAAAGCTCATCTGTATCTTGACTGACTCCAAATCATCGTTAGAAGCCCTATCAAAATCTGGCACGAGTGCGTACTTCTTTCGTATTAATGAAATAAGGAAACTATTCCTCCAGCTACACAATGAAGGAAAAATGATCACCCTTCAATGGGTTCCATCCCACTGTGGAGTCCCCGGAAATGAAATAGCAGATGGGATCGCGAGGGAAGCGTGCACAATGTATCCAACTAACCTAAAGAAGTTCTCCCTGCTGCAGTGCAGAAGCTCGGGTGACCGACACTTCAGGAGCTCTTGGGAGGACAGTTGGAAATCAGCAACCACAGGTCGCAGCTTATACCAAATACAACCTGTGCCGGCCAAGGAAGACATCTACAAGGGAGTAGCGCGTCCGATAGCTGCTTTTGCTGCGAGGGCACGTACCGGCCATATCGTTACCCAAGAATATCTCTTTAGGTTCAATCTCACGGATACGCCACAATGCTTATTGTGTGAAGACGGAGAGGAGAACCTTGAACATATACTTATAAAATGTCATTACCCGATTGCCGCAAGGGATATCTTAAGGATGCAAGTGTCGGGATGGCAAGAAATCATGAGCAATAAGAAGTACTGGGCTATCGCTTCTATGATCTACCATGGACATCGGGCTATCGGCTACAGTTGAAGCTGGACGCCTGTAGGAAGAAGTATAAGAAGAAGTAAGTATAAATCCCCTTCAGTTTGTCCCGTTACAATACCCCCCCCCCAATGAGAGGTTTTCTGTTGAAACAGAAAAACTCTCATTGCCTAAAAACCTAAGAGGATCAGCTAGGATATGGCACCACTGACTCCCCCGTAAATCCTTATTAAATCATGGGTAACTTACCCCCCTATTCTGGCGACTGAGGCCGCACCTGAATGACCTTACTGGACTTCCCTCTCGAGATCCCAACACCATAAAGTCAGACAGGCACGTCACCACAGTATCACCAAACTCTGTAACAATGAAACAAAAACATCAAGAACTGGTCTTTTACAATGCCATATCCTCATCTGGTTTGGTTCCCCTTAGTCATACTGGTTTGTTTGCAAAGTACTGGTTTTTTACCTCAATTATCTACTTAAACAAACAATATTGCTTAACACATCTATCCTTAACATGAACATATTACATTTTCCTGTATTACATATTCGATATTATTTTTACTTCTGTTACCTATACTAAGGATCTATAAATGTGAGTATTCGCACCTGCCATCTTTGTTCCGAGACTGCCATAATATTATGGTGACCCTTGTGTATACATGGGACGCAGTATAAGTTTGTTTTCGATATTACATAAACTATTATAGTTTTTCGTGCCAAAAATATAATTTCAAAGTGTGAAATTATCAGTGAAGCATATTAATTTTAATTATATATGCACAAAAAGATAATATCGCTGGTGGCTGCACTTTACAAGTTAGTGCGCGAGGTTATCTCTGGGACTGTATACGTACGGTAATTGTTTTATTAATTTCTGACGAAAAATGAATAATTCGTGTAAAATGCAGGTTGTAATATTACGAACATTATTCTTTACAGTATATTGTGAAAGCAACAATGTCTGGAGAATTCAAAAATAATTCATTGAGTGGAGAAAAAAAAGAGGTTAGTATTCTTTTAATCAAATCAATTTTCAAATCAATAATCAAATCAAATGGCACGATATTTTCAAATTTTTCAGTTTCATCCCTGATGTTGCTGATTATGTGGAGAAAAACAATATTGATTGAGAATTCCGAATTATAAAGGGTCTGAATGACAGTTTTTACATCACATTTTAAATAACATTAATTTTAACAATTTGCAAAAATGCATATTTATTTATTAAAATATGCATGTAATTAATTTATAAATCATGTGCTACAATGCTAAACCTTTTGCTTTTTTAATAAATTCGGTCTTGGGCAAATTATCGTTGGAAAGAAACTCTAAGCGTTCAGAACATGCATGCTTTTTTACGACTCGAGTGGTACTTCCCGCAATGTAAAATGTCGCGTTAGCATTGTACACATTTGCATGTTCGAATATACCACACAAATTATCAAATGATAACATTTGTATACTGGATTCAGGTTGGGACAAAACAGTTGCATCTGACGAAACTGACATATTACTCTCAACGCGAGAGACTGATTGTAACCTTGTTTTCACTGACAAGATGAGATGATTATTATACATATTCATGTGTAATACATAAATCAAATTAGTACACTAAGGTTATAACCCTGATATGTGAAAATATTAATATTTACATACATAATTTACATTAAATAATGCAATGCACAGCGTGCTTACATTGTTGCCGCCATATTACATTTGAAAGTCTCGGAGCAAAGATGGCGGGTGCGAATACCTATTCCTATAGAGCTCTACCTATACAATACATATTGACCATTTATGTTAGACACAACAAAAATAAAAAATTCAAACTCCAAAATAATTCAAATTCATCTACCAACTCCAATCACAAAATTGCATTTTGGTTTCAGTTACCAATGTAGATTACCATTACCATCTATACACAATACAAGGTCTGATGGTATAAAACTATAAAACAGCTAACTATTCAATACAATCAGTACACAGATAATCAAACAATCTACTCCACTACTTCACTATTCTCAGCACCATTACAATAATCATCAATTTTATTTTATTTCTTTTTCAATAAGAACTTATTTATTAACAATTTAAAAACCTCCTTCCACACACACTATTGCCCCCCTGGACTGTAGCGCCCAGTTGCGTCCACAAGAACTGAAGTTTTTTAGGGTGTAGATGCTGCCTACACCGTTCTTGCTTCGGCGTTACAAAACATTCGGCATTACTGATGTCCGAGGACACCAGTAATCCTACTAAAAATTAGTTGCAAGCCCTTTATACAGTCTACCACCCCATTCGGTGGATAGCCGCTGTTCCATAGTTATGGTGATTCCCCTGATTCACCCCCCGGTTAATTTCTAAATTCACCTTTACAACGATAACAAGCTATAGCCAGACTTAGGCAGCGCGTAACGTAATGTGCCCTGACCATAGCCGGTTAAAGATGAGCCAATTCTACGGTCAGGGTTCGGTGAGGCCGTGACCGCCTGAAAGTGGGGAATCACACGTTTAAAATATATAACACATGTTACGCATCTATACCTAATTACATCCTAATCAAACATTTATAATCAACATAATACAACATAATAAACAATAAACATTTCAAATTTAAATCTTCCCGAAAATTACACACCTTACCTAAGTAAAATTCTTTCAAACTCATTTAATTTCATTATTAAAACATTTTACTTTTCTTCAATTTCATTATAAAATTCATACTTACAATATGGTCAATCATTCAATCAAATAAAAACATGATTACTGTCATAGACTCAAAACTATAAACATTTACCACAACAAATATAACGTACATAACCATATGTACCTTCTGATACCTTGTAATAACAATATGACTCAATACCTAAACACATTTTACGTTTAATCATTTACTATTTATGATAAAGTATAACTCTCAGAAAAATCATTTAACTTTATTACCAAAATTCATCTATACAACATCCCAAATTAACTAAATCACCTCAAATTAATTCAACTATTTTATCAAACACGTTTTAATTATTTTAATTATCAAATTGCTTTAATTACTTTAACAAAATTCACCATGACCAACTGTCAATTATTAGAGTTGAGTATACTTAACCTTACGACATAAGTACATTTAACATCAACACAAAAGTATATACAATCTGCATTATTATCTGTTATTGTTTACCACAAATTATTTCATAATTCAGTCCATTTCAAAACCCACTACTCACATAATTAAATGTTCATAAACAATAAATATTTACCCTCCATCATCAAACAATAATCTTGTTTTACGTCTACACAATTCATTTTTAATTAAATATATTTTGTTGTTATTATTATTGTAATAACCATCATCATCAATTTTATCCATTGTATCAAGATAGTATTTAACAACATTATTGCATACTATTAATTCAAAAAAACCTGTCGACATTCGGTATGGTCAATCCTCCTTTAGTATTATCTGTTACGATTAAATCCTTTATCATTTCTTCAGTATAGTAATCATCTACTACTAGTAACCCCACTTTGTACACAGGTAAGTTATCAACATTATTATCGCCTCTTGCTGCGCTAACCACATCGTAAGGTAAGGTTTTTATTTTATTCACTCTCTCACTATTCATTCTCTCTATTAATTCTTTATAACTTCCATTAACCTCAAACAACACTATCTCTCTCACTCTCTCAAAATACCTCTCATCATAACACCATTTCACTTTCTCTCTATCATTCCATGCAGAGGGTACTACTACATTAAAACCCTTCCTGGCTCTTCCAGGAACACCACCAAAACTCCAGGGACAATTATTTGTAGAACTTTCATCTACCACACACCCTCTGGAGGACACTCTGTCCTCGTAAACCACTAGTGGAGTCCTAACTCCACTTAAACCACAGGGAAAATTTGCCCTTTGCCAACCACAACCTAACCTCTCGTCACACTCTCTCTCACTCTCATCAACCACTGTCTCATCAATAATTTCTATTTCCATTAAAACTTCATCACCACTATCATTCCATGTATCACTCTCTATCACTACGTTTTCAATTATGTCACCGTTATCACTTGTGATCTCGTGATTATTATCACTTTTACTTACCTTATCATCTACTATCTGATTATTTTTATTCTCCTTGCACTCACCTGAAACTATTTTCCTTTCCACTTCCTCAATCATTTTCTCAATACTTTGTCTTTGTGACTCATTTAGATGACTCATTTTTCCCTTGTTTTATTCAAATTACCTCCGAACGTAGCATTTAGCTCTAAAAGCACTTGCATACAATACATAAACCCCTCTTCCATTGTTACACCTGCTTTGGCTTCTTGTGCCATGTTTTCAAAAAAAGTTTTTTATATAATGCCCTTTATATATTAAAAAAAAAACACTATTACCCTTCTATTATCCAATAATTATATACATAAAATCAAAATACCCCAAACATAAAATAGTTATTTTGCCAAACATTATGCCACTGACTTGTTATAATATTATTATATACACACCACCAAAATCAGTAAAATTCCATTCTCAAATAAACGAATAAGGCCTTTTCGAAATATTACAATTTCATCCTCAGTTCGTATACTGTAATGTTCCTGTTATGATGTTATTCTGTAAATGTATAATTGCTGTTAACTGTGTGTGTGTAATTTACAGAATAACATCATAACAGGAACATTACAGTATACGAACTGAGGATGAAATTTTAATATTTCGAAAAGGCCTTATTCGTTGATTTGAGAATGGAATTTTACTGATTTTGGTGGTGTGTATATAATAATATAAAATAGTTATCAATACGTAATAATTCCGTACGCTATGCTACCAAAACATAACCAACGTAAATATATACGCTAATTTCACAACTTACACCATTACCCAAATCCTATTTTCTGAGCATCAAAACAGGTCTAATTCATATAATATATACGAATATCCTGGCAGGCGCCCCAATTGTTAAGTTACAAATATTTTCTAATAACTTCTACTGCCAGACTCTTACTTACCTTGCGATATTTCTCTGTTAGCTCACCTTTTCATACACCAACAGAAGTTCAGGGCCGCCAACATATTTTTTTTAAATTAAAATATATAAAACTTTAGTACTCTTCCCATTAACTAACCTTTTAATGATTTCAAAGCAATCTAACTCCCCTTAATCAGAAGACTCCCAGTGTCGCGAGACGAATTTGTGTGGACACAGAAATATAGAAGGTTACCGGTGAAATTAATTATTCTATCACATTGTTGTGCTGACTAAATCAATGATTTTGTTATATTCAAAAAAAAAAATTGCTTCTCTTTTACTAACATTACTTTCAACTACTCAAACTCTGCACTTTCTTTTAACACGCTATTCCCTTTTTATAACATCAAAATCATAAATCTGAGATTACAATGGCTTAGTTAATATCAACATTATAAATGGTTAATTACTATAAAACTATTCTTGACCAACCAGTACAGTACTTTTAATATTTTTGTATTCTCACACGCACACCCACTTTCATTTTCATTATAATTTTTTAAAATTCCTTTTTATTAATAGAGCTCTTTCTTTTCTACCATCGGTTAATTCTCGTGTGATTTAATTTAAAATAGTTACTTTCCTGTTTTGCGCATTACTGCTGTGGCCGTCTTCACATGGTTGCAACACTACCGTTAGTTCGCTTTTGTTCACTTTATGTCCGAAATCTTGGTAAAACTGTTTAGCTCTTTGATGTCTATTATTTTTGTTCACATTTTTATTTGTCTTACGTCAATTCACTTTTTATTTGTCGGCTGACTTTAAAATTTTGCTCAAGCACAGATATAGAGAACCGCGCGGTTCGAAGGATCTTAGTCGACTGGCGTCTCAAAAAAAATGGGTTAAGCGTCTCTCGGCGTTCACCTGCCTTGTTTCTCCACAGGAAGCAGGTCTCATTGTAGATTTGACTGGTTCATTCTATTAGCAGAAAAGGTCTCGCCTTTACTGCATGGTGCACTTTGGGTTCGAGTCTATATATTTTTTCCCATAACCTTTCTCGTCCTCTGAGCACATGTCGAATTTTACGTCGCAAAAGGCGACACACACGTGCGCTCGTACGCACAAATACGCACCCTTCTGACAATTAACATTCTTGTACAATGCTGTGCCTTCCACGGAGCTACAGTCGGTGACCAAAAGTACACTCGGGGTGAATAAAAAGATTACCTCAAAGGTTGTCTGCAGATGGTTAACATGAAAGTCTTTAAATTATAAACCCCCTTCAGTTTGTCCCGTTACACTACATAGGTAAGAGATTTGGAAGTTGCAGTTTTTGCAAAAAGCTATAACTTCAGGATAAATCTTTGTCACTGCTGATACGGTTCACTGCTATTTCAGTTTTGGATAGTGGCAGGAAATAATGGAAGGACCTTGGGCCAGAAACAGTTTTATGATCACTAAAACGCAGAGTTAACATAGGTTCTAAATTTTTTACATTGTCTGTATTGATGAATTGAAATGTTATTTCTGAAAAATGCTAGTCACAAATCTTGAACATTTCTTCTGGTGTACAAATTTGGTCTTTATAAGGCCATTTTCTTCTACAGTTGTCACAAATCTTGTTTCCAGGAATTAATATTATTCCTTTTTTTCTTTCTACTTCTTTGGCATTTTTAAGAGATATTGGTCTTAAACCTGCTTTGATGATCTTTTTGTGGACATTCTTGGGTCGCAACACTTTTTTTGGTTATTTTCATAATATTCAGTATAGTAGAGATAATTATGTAAACATAAATTGGAACTAGATGTCAATGTTTTTCCTAACAAAGGAAAATATCGGTATGGAGAACCATACATGACTTCCATGTTCTAAGATTTATATTTAAAATCATATTCGAAATGAAATATTTCCATAGAAACTACGTCTTTCTACTTATTGCTTCAGCATTAACCACAGTACTGTGGTCACTAACATATACCACCTCACGTTTTCGCACTCGATTTTCACCGATGATGGCAGTCGATGGCACTGCCGAAAAGTCTGGTTTTGCAGAAAACATTGGACTACGGCTAAAGAGCCCGGGAAGCAATTTTAACAAAAAAAACTACTTCTTTGTTGCCGATAACGTAGTACACATACAAAAAATTCTCCCCTCCACCTTCAACTATAATTTTTAATAATAGAAAATTACCCCCACCCCGTTCACCTAACTTCTTCATTTATAGATATTTCATCTACGTTTCTACAGTGGATTACTATGAGCTTCTTATCAGGATACTTTACTTATAAAAATTAAGTACTTTACTCTTGTTAAATCATAAAATGTTTCAGGTAAACTACCCCTTTCTCTTAACCGATCTTCTCCAAAATCAACAGACCTTCCGTCCTCTACAATTCAGGCAAGCATGCAAAAAAATATTTGATTCTGTTTGAATGTGCGGCAGTTATCGTTCGTCATGGAAACATTTCTCTTGTTACAACATAAAATGTTGCAGGTAAACTATCCATTTCCCTTAACCGATCTTCACCAAAATCAATAGACCTTGAGCTCTCTGCAACTCAGGAAAGAGTGCAAAAAATTATTCGATTCTCATAGAATGTTCGGCAGTTATCGTTCGTCATAAAAAAAATTACCCTTTTTAAAACATAAATCGTTGCTGATGAACTACCCCTTCCCTTAACCGATCTTCAACAAAATCAATAGACCTTGAGCTCTCTGCAACTCAGGAAAGAGTGCAAAAAATTATTTGATTCTCATAGAATTTTCGGCAGTTATTGTTCATCATAAAAAAATTACCCTTTTTAAAACATAAATCGTTGCTGATAAACTACCCCTTCCTTTAACCGATCTTCAACAAAATCAACAGACCTTGAGTTCTCTTTAGTTCAAAAAGCTATGCAAAAACCTAGTTGATTCTGTTTGAATTTACAGCAGTTATCGTTCGTCATATAAAAAATTACCCTCGTTAAAACATAAAATGTTGCTGGTAAACTACCCCTTTCCCTTAACCGATCATCACCAACACCAATAGGTATTGAGAACTCTACAATACAGGGCTGTATGCAAAACATCATTTGATTCTGTTTGAATTTGCGGCTGTTATCGTTTACTATAGAAAAAAATTACCCTTGATAAAAAACCGTTGCAGGTAAACCACCCCTTTCCCTTAACCGATCTTCACCAAAAACGACAGGTCTTGGGTACTCTACAATTCAGGCCTGTATGCAAACAATTATTTGATTCTGTTTGAATTTGAGGCTGTTATCGTTTGCCATAGAAAACACCCTTGATAAAACATAAAACGTTGCTGGTAAACTACCCTATTCCATTAACCGATCTTCACCAAAACAATAGGTCTTGAGAACTCTACAATTCAGGGCTGTATGCAAAACATTAGTTGATTCTCTTTGAATTTACGGCAGTTATCGTTTGTCATAGAAGAAATACCCTTGTTAAAACATAAAACGTTGCAGGTAAACTACCCCTTTCTCTTAAACGATCTTCAACAAAATCAACAGATCTTGAGTTCTGTATAATTCAAAATGGTATGCAGAAGAGTAGTTGATTCTGTTTTAATCTACGGCAGTTATCGTTCGTCAAAAAAAAAATTACCCTTGATAAAACATAAAATGTTGCTGGTAAACAACCCTATTCCCTTAACCGATCTTCACCAAAACCAACAGGTCTTGAGAACTCTACATTTCAGGGCTGTATGCAAAATATTATATGATTCCGTTTGAATTTGCGGCTGTTTTCGTTTGCCATATAAAATACCCTTGATACAACAAAAAACGTGTCAGGTAAACTACCCCTTTCCCTTAACCGATCTTCACCAAAAACAATAGGTCTTTAGTACTCAACAAAACAGGGCTGTATGCAAAAACGTATTTGATTCTGTTTGAATTTGCGGCTCTTATCGTTTGTCATAGAAAATACCCTTTTAAAACATAAAACGTTGCAGGTAAACTACCCCTTTCCCTTAACCGATCTTCACCAAAAACAAAAGGTCTTGAGAACTCTACAATTCAGGGCAGTATGCAAAACTTTATTTGATTATGTTTGAATTTACGGCTGTTATCGTTTGCCATAGAAAATACCCTTGTTAAAACATAAAACGTTGCAGGTAAACTACCCCTTTCCCTTAACCGATCTTTACCAAAATCAACAGATCTTGAGAACTCTACAATTCAGGGCTGTATGCGAAACATTATTTGATTCTGTTTGAATTTGCAGCTGTTATCGTTTGCCAAACAAACAAAATTACCCTTGATAAAAAAAAACCGTTGCAGGTAAACTACCCGTTTCCCTCAACCGATCTTCACCAAAAACAATAGGTCACGAGTACTCTACAAATCAGGGCTGTATGCAAAAAATTATTTGATTCTGTTTGAATTTGCGGCTGTTATCGTTTGCCATCGAAAAAATCTACAGACAGACACACAGACACTTTTCGAAAAACGACTTTTTTTCATGTTTTGAGTGTAGTACAATCAGAATCTGCAATAATCTCGAACACGATTTTTTTTGCCATCACCAAACTTCCATTTCCTTAAGGAACAAGGAAATAAAATTGCTTTAACTTCATCTGGTAAATTTGAAACCAACAGGATTTCTTTCTTATCTGTAAAATTTGTGTTATGAGTTATGATAAACAGAATGAGTGATTAGCACCACATTACACTGTTCTTTAGGTACTAACAACTCTTCATCTGAACTCATGATTATACATAGATAGTACAGTAATAAAGAAATAAAAATGCCAATCTTTGTTTTAAACTGCAAATTAATGGTTATCAATGATACTTAATAGTACTAAAACCAGACAAAATGATTGTTGAACCAGAATCAGATGTATCAGACTACTCACCGTGGTTTGTATGTTTTGGTCCAAACACTACTGTCCCCTGTTACACTGTATAAATTTATAGATTATAAAAAAATTATTTTACACAAAATCACTTCAAACAATGTATACAATTTTTTACAATGAACTAATTATGCACTGTTTGTATGCTACTGCAACTGTCACAACAGTGTCGCAGAGCAAACTGAGACTCAATGTACCTCTGACTGGCTGCCTGTACAGACATGTAGTATTCATGTTGTAACTTGTAGTCCTGCCCTGTTGTAAGTCAGTCATGCAAAATATTTCAATGAAATATCAAATGTAAACTTTGTACTTAAATTATAAAATGATGACATTAAATACCCATGACTTTTATTTTATGCTATTATAGTACATTTCATCCTATGCCTATAAAAAAAATGTTATATTGAACTAATTTTGGAGCTACATGATGACAACCAAGATGCTTACATCAATTTTATGCATCCTCACTGGCCATCAAAAACATTTTTTTGGCCACAGAACACAGAAATGTTGGGAGAGAGGATAAGTGCTGGATCCCTTTTACAAACATAATTTGCTGCATAGATATACCTGAATTAAGTGCTGAGGTGGGGCAAATACTTTTCAGACTATCCAAAGAAAGTATTCAGAATATTAATGCCGCCTGGCCAAAGAACAATTAAGTTTCATATTGTAACGGGACAGAATTGGGAAATTGTAATCTAAAGTTTTTTTTTCATGACCCGAGTATATTTGGTGAACAAACTATGTGACGATTTTAAAAAAGAAAAAAAATGAAATAAAAGAAATTTAAAATCTCACATTTAAAACAGAACTAAACCCCTAAAGTAAATGATAATGTAACCCCGCCTTAATACCCAAAATAAATAGTTTTAAAACTAAAAAGAATTCTATAATAAAATTGCGATAACACCCCTTAATAATTAACCCGGCTTTAACCTGCCGAAACCGGCATCAACACGCATAATTACCCGTGTATATGACTAATAATTGTATTAAATCGGAACTTGATAAAAAACATAATGATGTACAATAATAAAATACTAAATGAGAGATACCGTAGTATAATTAAATATAGTTAAATATGTCAGAGAATAATCGAGTAAATATTAATCGAATATGGAACTACTTTTACGCTGACAAGCTACCCGCGCGCGGACAGCCTCTTCACCCCTATACTTAGCCAGTTCAGTTGTATCTCAGACACCGCTGCTGATACAGCGTATAAAAGTATGTAGTCGATATAAAAACCTATAAACGAGGAGAAGCTTGTGTGAGATAGCCGGATGATGTAAAAATGTCGAAAATGACGTGAGTGTATGACAATGACATCTCTGTAACAAACTAACATCACCTAAATGTGATGTTAAACTGTTAACATGTAACTGTTAAATGTAAGTAACATGTGCGGTACAACAATGTGAATACCAGTGAAAAGTTACAACCCAAAACCTACCACAAGAATCTACAGACCCAACAGACGACTCATCTTTAGGAATGACGGCAGATTTCACCAAAACACGAGAGCCAGAAGATCTCCAAGACACCCTGCACAACCAATGGAAGCGCCGATTCGCCGACGATGTTACACACAGGTATCACGGAAGTTCAACTTCCGTGGTTCAGAACTTAACTTAAAATAATACATGATAGACATTTAATTAACCAATGAAAGTAAAGTAAAACACGAAAGACTGACTTAATTACCATAAAATTGTAATTTCATGCTTAGTAATAATATGTGTTAAGTTTAAAGCTTTTATGAATATAACACGTTAAAGTTAAATAAGCCCATTCTTCAGATGGCACGAAATAAAGATGATAATTTTAATATCATATACTGAAACAAAATACTCGGATCCGAGGGCAGTAAAAGCTATGTTAACTCATTAATTAATCTAATTCTATTTGTACAAGAGGTGCAAATGTTTTTACTTTTAATATACTCATTGCTAAATTTCTTCGGAGATGTTAAAACTTTAAGTAATAAAGAGATGTCATGGTCCAAAAAGGTGAGTGAATAAATCTACAAACCCCTGACAATATTCCTCAATTCACGGGATCCTATTTAACTTTGTTTACTTTCCAGTTATTTATGATTTGATAAAGATAATGGCAGCCTGTTTAATTGACCTGAGCCAATTAACCAGGTTCCCGAATTGTTACGTTATGCGAAACGTTTCAAATGCGCCACTCTGCTTAATTAATGAATAAATGATAATTAGCAAGATAAAATGCCCCGTGTTTGTCATTTAATATGTGGTAGAATTATTCACTCTATTAATGTTAATTTAAAATACGCAAAAGGAAGAATTGAAGTAAGTAAATTCAGAATTAGGATCGTGTGTTTTTATAATCATTATGTGGTGTAATAATATAATATAATATAATAACCATGATATATAAGGTAAGGATATTTAAATATAATATAATAATTATTTAAACATTGTAAGCCTAGGGTAAAACCTGTTTAAAAATGCATTCCCCAACTTGTCTGTTTAACGACAATCTCAGACAAGAAAATGACCTGTTCCCGCTTGTACCCAACTATCCCTTTGTTACGCTCTGCCACCTCTAGTAGACAATACATCACCTCCCCCTATTGTATTACACAGTGTGTGACCCCTTGTCCAGTAACAAAAGATTTCAGACACATGTTGAAAATTAAATCGAATAAAAAAAAAAAAAAACAAGTAAATAATTTTATTATTGAAATGCGCCACTGTTTTTTTGTTTCATTTTGTGTAAATGGTTAGTGTACTTAGTGTCAATTATAAAATACTCTATTCTGTATATCTATGCACTCAGTTAGGAAATTGTGTGTAAAAGTAGTATATTGTACTTACATTGTACTTAGAGGAAATTGTTCTTAGCCTTTTTCTAAGTAGCATATATGAATAATATGGACGATATTTATAAGTGTATATTTTGTGTGAGATTACGCACATACTCGTATATGATTATACGGGAAAAGATTAGATTGTATTATACCAATTCATGTATGTACGTGTCAAAGTATTCAGTCTCTAACACATCAATTTTGCGACAATTTAAGACCTGTAGTTTTCCTGTACAAGCCTGCATAAATGTGTAATTCGTGTTTCTATTGACACGATGAGTTATATGAACTACTGACTAAATAAAACAAGTGTACTAATTAATTTTATGGAATGATGCTTCCCGAAGTAAACAACGAGTTCGAAACAAAAAAGAAACCGTCTCTTAAATCAGACCAAAGTAATAATAAATAATAAGTCATTTAAAATAAAAAGTTTAATAATATCGTAAATTATTATAACACGTTAGTATAATTATAATTATAAAAGGGTAACAAAACTCAGCTTAGTAACGGGCCGTAACATTGCGTACGCATCGCTCACTCCACCCCTTTTTGAAGCAAGCCTGTGCAAGTTAATAAGCTGTCCACCAGCTATTGTTAAATGGAACAATAGAGAAATATTCTCTCCCTCGAGTTGACTAACTTCCCCCTTTGTACGCATAAACAATGCCATTGTTTGAAGAAAACTAGTTTGACCCACATTCCACAGTAACAGCTGATCGTTGAAAGTAAAGTGTTTGTCTCCTTTTGTTTATGTATTACAGCTGATCATTTAAAAACAAAAATTATTATCTTCGTGAAATTCCGATTCTCTCAGTAGCATAAGAAATTAGGATAAGAATGAATCTAAGGTCAAGTATGGGATTGGCTTTAGATTTCTGTAGTAGAATTAAGAATTATATATAGGTAACGTAACAAGTCACAACGGCGCCGCACTGAAAAATTCTTTACAAGGGTTAAAGAAAGTTCTTTACAAGAGTTAAAGAAAGTGCAGAAAACTAACTACTAGAGTTAGAGTATGCAAAATGTAATCAGTCGGGCCACGATATTGTGAGTTACGGATAATTAGGGAAATTAGTATTAAGAATTAAAATATAAATTAGCATGGTAAGAAGTGAGATAAAGGGAATTTCACGGAGGAGAACATTTAAATGAACAAGATCATTTAAAGAGATATAGAGAAAACAAATCGTGTACTAAATTTAAATTTTAACACAGAAATCCCCGAGCATACTCCCAGTACGTTGCTCACCTAAAAAACCCGTAAAATACTCACCCGGTGTCGATATTTAAGCGGAGGAGTATGTGACGATTTTAAAAAAGAAAAAAATGAAATAAAAGAAATTTAAAATCTCACATTTAAAACAGAACTAAACCCCTAAAGTAAATGATAATGTAACCCCGCCTTAATACCTAAAATAAATAGTTTTAAAACTAAAAAGAATTCTATAATAAAATTGCGATAACACCCCTTAATAATTAACCCGGCTTTAACCTGCCGAAACCGGCATCAACACGCATAATTACCCGTGTATATGACTAATAATTGTATTAAATCGGAACTTGATAAAAAACATAATGATGTACAATAATAAAATACTAAATGAGAGATACCGTAGTATAATTAAATATAGTTAAATATGTCAGAGAATAATCGAGTAAATATTAATCGAATATGGAACTACTTTTACGCTGACAAGCTACCCGCGCGCGGACAGCCTCTTCACCCCTATACTTAGCCAGTTCAGTTGTATCTCAGACACCGCTGCTGATACAGCGTATAAAAGTATGTAGTCGATATAAAAACCTATAAACGAGGAGAAGCTTGTGTGAGATAGCCGGATGATGTAAAAATGTCGAAAATGACGTGAGTGTATGACAATGACATCTCTGTAACAAACTAACATCACCTAAATGTGATGTTAAACTGTTAACATGTAACTGTTAAACGTAAGTAACATGTGCGGTACAACAATGTGAATACCAGTGAAAAGTTACAACCCAAAACCTACCACAAGAATCTACAGACCCAACAGACGACTCATCTTTAGGAATGACGGCAGATTTCACCAAAACACGAGAGCCAGAAGATCTCCAAGACACCCTGCACAACCAATGGAAGCGCCGATTCGCCGACGATGTTACACACAGGTATCACGGAAGTTCAACTTCCGTGGTTCAGAACTTAACTTAAAATAATACATGATAGACACTTAATTAACCAATGAAAGTAAAGTAAAACACGAAAGACTGACTTAATTACCATAAAATTGTAATTTCATGCTTAGTAATAATATGTGTTAAGTTTAAAGCTTTTATGAATATAACACGTTAAAGTTAAATAAGCCCATTCTTCAGATGGCACAAAATAAAGATGATAATTTTAATATCATATACTGAAACAAAATACTCGGATCCGAGGGCAGTAAAAGCTATGTTAACTCATTAATTAATCTAATTCTATTTGTACAAGAGGTGCAAATGTTTTTACTTTTAATATACTCATTGCTAAATTTCTTCGGAGATGTTAAAACTTTTAAGTAATAAAGAGATGTCATGGTCCAAAAAGGTGAGTGAATAAATCTACAAACCCCTGACAATATTCCTCAATTCACGGGATCCTATTTAACTTTGTTTACTTTCCAGTTATTTATGATTTGATAAAGATAATGGCAGCCTGTTTAATTGACCTGAGCCAATTAACCAGGTTCCCGAATTGTTACGTTATGCGAAACGTTACAACTATAGCTTCGAGACTGGTACGACTTGTTACAGGAATGTAAAGTTTACAACAAGGGGGCGCATTCACGAATACGCGCGCGCACATCGGCCAACGGTCACACGATAGTGGCACGTCCGTATACATTCTTTCTCGCTTGGTGCGTAGAAAAATAACTCTGTCGTCTTATACCTGCGGTTTCGGCCGGTTCAACGTAAAAGGCTCGCGAGCCGAAAATCATTTAAAAAGTATAAAATGTGACTTGACTAAAAGTTTAAAGTGATCAAAAGATGTGTGCCATCTCTTAATCGTCAGTGAACCAGTGGAAACATAATTTAGACAGTTCGACCATAAAATGTGAAACTGCAACAGTGCAACAGTGAAATAAAACAGCTACAGTGTAAACC
This sequence comes from Magicicada septendecula, assembly GCA_034769895.1. Lineage (NCBI taxonomy): Eukaryota > Metazoa > Arthropoda > Insecta > Hemiptera > Cicadidae > Magicicada > Magicicada septendecula. The sequence continues at coordinate 50,987,742 of CM068369.1, forward strand.
ACGAGTTGACGCCCAGGTGTAAAATTTCTACGCATTTAACAGGAAAGTAGACATTTCAAAATATAAACTAATACTGGCATTTTCAAATTGACCTCAATAAAATAAAAAAGAAATGTAGAAGTGTGAAAGAGAGCGTGATTGAGTGACTGACAAAATATAGGCCTAAAAAGAAGTGTTGCGTTGTGTAATTTTGAGATACGTAGTATTTCGATATCGTAGTTTCTTAATAGTCAGTTTTACGCTTTAAGGCGATATAAAGTGTGTTCATAAACTTTTCTATGTTCTCAAAGGACATAACTAGTGTTCTATTTTACTCGAAACACGCATTGTGTTAATCGTATGTGCATATTGTTCTCTGCAAATTTGCCTCCATCACAGGGACAAATTTAATTAGGCCTACTCAATTACTGAGTAAGACTTCATATGGCTTGAATAGCGTTCTAATAAAGTGTATTCATGATTTTTTTTTATGTTCTCAAAGAAAAATAAATAATATTATATTTTACTTGATTTGCGTATTGTTATTTGTATTTGCACACCGTTCTCTGCCAAAGTACACTAAACGTTTCCTTGGACCAAACTTAACATATAAAAACAATATTCAATTTAATTACTCAATAAATGAGTAAGACTTCAATATCAATCACGAACCACCTGTATATATTATAAATATCCTGTAATACCATTTAAGACTGAAAAGGTAAGCTAACTCAACAAGTAAATACCTAAGCAAGGTATTATTTTTAAAACACGGACAAATCTTCTTTAAAATCTATATTTTTTTAGTTTTGACAGGTAGTTAGGCCTTGTTACACTGATAAGCCTAATTTTAACTGAAGGTTTTAGTACAGAAAAATATAAGGATACCTTAAGTAAAAAAAATCCTCATTGGCCACACAAGATAGGGTTCTATGCAAAATATTTCAATGAAATATCAAATGTAAACTTTGTACTTAAATTATAAAATGATGTCATTAAATACCCATGACTTTTCTTTTATGCTATTATATTCATTTCATCCTCTTTCAAATGACACCTTTTTCAGCCTCATAGGACCAGACAGAAAAAAGTTATAAACATTTACATAAAAAAATTCCGAACACAGCACAGAGAAAAAAATTCAGAATTGCCAACTTTGAAGTGGAAAACAAGTTTTATATGAGTCTAAATGTTATTTTTGACTTTATATTTGGAATCCTTGTGAAATTTCAAGTAATTGTGAGTTTCATAACTTAATATTAAATAATAACCATCCAACTAAGTTTTTATTGAAAAGTGCCCTTCAGATCTCGTGCTGTGACTAACAAATCGGCCAAAAATGGACTTTTTTTTTCAAAAAATCATTTTAAAAAAACTAAAGCGAATTTGGCAAAAATGAATAACACGGGTTGTTATATTTGTCCAGAGATGCTGTAAAAAAAATTTCAAGAAAATCTGAGAGGGTGGGGTGTACACCCCTGGATGATTTGACTTGGATTGACCCAACTGCTACATGAATTGTGATCAATTACAAATCAAAATAAATAACAGAACAAATTTAATAATAAATAATTGTAGTATTTATTATTAAATCACTACTGCACAAAATAGGTACAATTTAATTATACCTCTAGAGTATACCCCCCAAAGAATGTATCACTAGTATGACTTATGGTTAATTGATTTACTTACAGCAAACCAATAACCTGATTGGTTTTTCTATACATTTCTGACCAACTTAGTAACGATATGCACAACATGCTTCCAATGCTCCTATTAACAGACAAATTTTACCATGAAGTTCTGTAATGTCAAAAACATATCCTTAAGGTTCCAATCATTTACACTTACCTTTCTTTGAAGTCTAGTAATGAAGGCTCGAACTTCAAATGTGCTTTGGAACTGTATATTGTGCTGTCTTCTACATTTTGTACTCTACAAAAAAATGAATAATAATAAACACAAGTTATGTATTTTTATAAACTTAGAATTATAAACTTAGAATATAATTACAATAATTTACAAAAATAACTAAAATAAGTCTTCAAGAAACAACAATTATTTAAAATTTAAATGAAGCTACATATTTAATGGAAAATAAACATACATTTATCAATTTTAAAAGTAACATGATGGTAATACACATAACTAATAATCAAATGGAACAAATACAGTTAGAATAAATTTATGTTTAGGGTTAAAAAGTCAAACATAACGTACATCAGATAATTTCTCCACATATCAATTAAAAATAGAAATTACAAATAATACACTCAATACTACTACCATTAAACTACCACTAGCATTAAGAGATATGACTTGAAACATATAATGTAGGCATCAACATTAAGCTTCGAGTCAACATCAACATCAACAGATCTTCGAGTCAAAATCATGTATTTATTCTTCGTATTGTTTAAATTAGCACCCATCCTTACTATTTCTTTTATGAATTTGCTAACTGCTATAATTTTTTATTGCTCGACTAAGCTTTTCGTCATTACTGACATCTTCAGGTCTTAAACAACGATCATGTAACTTGACAAAATCATGTAACTTGCCAGGGCACAAACACACCTGCCCGTCCATTATCATTCCTTGTTCCCTGCAACATTAGTCAGCCATCCTCGCTGTTCTTTTCTGTTCAGTTTGCCAACATTTATGATTAGGTTACGTTACTTTGAGTTGTTTATTGTGCAAACTGTCTCCTGCAGGGAGACATGTTCCATTCTTTATATAATACTGTACCAGTATATACACTGTTTTTTTTTTTTTTATAGTGTTGCACTTGTGTTGTGTTCATCATGGCTTTTTCAAAACATATGGACACAATAAAAATCACTGGCATTTGCTGAGAAAGATCCTGTTATTTGGTATGTAAAAAAAAGGGCGATACAAGAAATCTGAAATTGGTAAAGACTCTGGAATACCACCAAATACACTTCTAACAAATTTAACAAATAAAGAGAAGAGTCTGAATAGCGTGTGTAAAGCCGTCAGAAGAGGTATTAAAAGAGAGTGAGGGCCAGAAAAGCGTGATGTGCATATTGTACCGGTACATAACCCGGTCCCAATAAAGTAAATCATGAGAATAAAAGTCAGAAATGGGTAAAACTAAAGCTCGCTCAAAATTTAATTATATCACTCAACATAATAAACAATTCGAGTGGTATATAGTGCGAAGTGAGTTCTAGTGTACCCACTGAGGTGAAAAACCAAAGTGAAATTAATGTATTACTAAACTGTGCTGTATATTTTGGATAGGATAAAACTATGGAAGTAGTATGTAATAATACTAATTGATTTTTGTTATTTTATTTATTTATTGTAATTTATATTGTATGAACCACAATTTGTTATACCCAAGTTAATATTATATTGTTTCAAATAATTGTGTTAGATTGTAAGAAAACCCAGGGTTAATTTTAAAAGACATAAAAATTTTAACTACCAAAGATAATATAAAATTAAAATAATCCTATGAAGGAAATGGCAACCGGAAGTAGTACCGGGTATGAACACTATTCGAGACTAAATAAATAATATATAAATTAATTTAATGATAATAAAATGATAAAATATTTATATACAATGTCATAAAAAAATTAACCAAAACATATTATGTAAATTAAATTAGTAAAGAAACCGGAATGGAAGGGAATTATTTTTCCATAAATAAAATATAAATTTATAATAATCACAAACTGCCTACATAATAAAAATACTATGTGTTACTAAGAGTGATGAAAAATAACAAGTATTGTTAATAAGATATAAAAATTTTGAACTAAACCGGAGAGTTGAAGAAACGATGCGACAAAAATTATAAAAAATAACCTTTTTTGGACGTTGGAGGAGGCGAAATTCACGCAAGAGTAATAAACAAAGTGAATACTAACTAATTATACCTGAGGAATCCAAATTAAATGGTGATATACATTAAAAACCAGTGGATGAAAACATTCTGAGGATCCAATATAGTTCGGCCTACTTCCAGTAGACAATCAGAAAATACTCCAAACGAAAAGGAAATAATAACGCAAGACGTACCTCGTCACAGAATAAAACTTCAATCCAGTAAGGACAACACGGAGCGAGGTAATATAAACATTTTTTCGTAATAAGTCCAGAAGAAAACTCGTTTTTCAACAGTGAAATAGAACAAAAAATATTCATTTTATCATATGTTTCTTTCAAAGTAAACAAATACATGCTGCTCTCTTACGGCAATTCCGGAAACTACGTAATATTTGAAAAATAAACAAAATTATTTATTAATTTTTTGATATTTGTAAAGCGTAGCAATTATCCATTTCTGACACTCTCATAACACAAAGAATTCACCCTGAACCCTGGGGAATTACTACGAATTATGTAATAACTGATGTTTTTTATTATAGCGTAATATTGGGTAAATAACAACATATATGTTTTGTTCCTTAGACAGATCTATGTTTACTCGGTATAAAGTCGAGATGATGTTTTTTTTTTCAAATAAGATTAATTGTGATACCTATATTTTGGTGGCAGGAGACAAAAGTCAATAATCAATAAAGCAATATTATTGAAAATTAATATTGAATTATAACGTGTTATAATTTATTGTAGTGGGTAGTTAATGAAAATTTCAGCACAACATACAGAAGAAATCGTCACAACTGAGGGGCAATAATGATACTTACTCTCTCTTCTGCATAAGGCTGAACAAATTACCTCCTTGACCCCAAATCACACACTCTCGATTTCTTTTAGATTGAGTAAAACAAGATAAACAAAATCCTTTATTTATACCTTTTAAAACGTCAGTTAGTATAATTCAAAAGTGACGCATACTGCGTGAGGCATATAATAACACTTTCGCAAGTGCACACCTCACATTAAGCTGCACGTTACAGAATTGGCTTCCATCGCGGGGCTTGAAAAATAGCGACTGCTCATTTTACGTTACAGAATTGACGACTCCAACGTGGGGCTGAATTAACGAAACCCGTAATTGCTAAACACTCGTAAGTGGTGAATGCCTCTAATAAGCGGTACGTTACAGAATTGGCTAACCCAACATTTGGGGCTTGACTAAAGGTGTACGTTTCGCTAAAGTGCCTCTAATAAGCGGTACGTTACAGAATTGGCGTACAACTGTGGGGCGGAATTAACAAAGCTTGTAATTGCAATATACTCGTAAGTGGTGAATGCCTCTATTAAAGCAGGACGTTACAGAATTGGCGCTCAACGTAAAAGGGCGGTAATTAGAAAAGAATTTTGATATTTAATATAAAATATATATCAAAAAATCTAATTATCGTTGGCAGTTATGAGAAAACAAGAAATGCCTAATACCCGAGGAAAATCGAAGAAGAGGGCAGAAGAAAAGGAGATTGAAGAAGGTGGACAGGAACAAGAAATAGAATTAGTTACGGACAGTGAAATGGACCAACAGACAGGTGATACAGAAGAAACCGAAGTAGTTATGGATACGGAAAAGGAAATAGTGGAAGAGGATGCCCAAGGGGACCAACCAGATAAATCCACCCAAAAAGAAGATATGAGCATGCAGGAGATGTTGAGAATTATTATGGAAAGCAATAAACAAACAAATGATAAAATAGACGAAAAATTTAGGAAACAGGAGGAAACTTTGAAGGAACAGAATAAACAAACTAATGAAAATTTTAGAAAACAGGAGGAAAACTTAAAACAAACCATGAATGAACAATACCATGAACTGAAGGAAGCGGTTGAAGGGCAAAGAGAAGAGATGAATGCAAAATTTGAAGAGAATAATAAGAATTTAAAACAATTTGAGGGTAAAATGGAGAATTTCAATACGGAGATATGGGAAACTTTTGGGGAGAAGTTTGAAAATGTTAATACGCGTATCCAAAAAGCAGATACATACCAAGAGGAGACAACTAAACAAATGGACCATAGTGTCAAGAATTTGGATGAACCATCAGACAGCGCTTCAGAAGGTATTAAAGTAAGTCCGGATACAGAAGAGAGTAGGAAGGAAATAGAAATTACAGAATACCAAGGTGTAATGCCATCTGAAAATAAAAATAGCCACAACAAAAAGGATATTCAAACCGTGGAAAAGAAGACCAAGGAAATAATAAAAACAAGTAGAAAGAAAATAATAAATACCAAGGAAGAATGGGAGATGATTACAGGTGGATTAATTAATGTATTCAACCTTCCAATTAACGAACAAAGGGAGTTAATTAAGTTTACATCCCAGTTAAATGTGTCAATGATTGAAGTGCATCAGAAGATATTAGTCAGATTATCAAGATGGAAGACAACATGCAAATATTGGGCAAATAATCCAGAGGTAAAAGGGAATGAAATGAGATTAAAAATGAGCAACTATGTTATGTTAGAGGAGGTACAATACCTGTTAGGCAAAAAGGAACGAATTATGACGGAAGACCGGTACTTAAGTGAAAGTTTCATAGCAGCAAAGTGGGAGAGCCGGATGGTAAGAAGATTATCAAGGAGAGAATTAATTACGAACACCCCAGCAATCCGAGAACATGGAGTACCTGAAATAATGGACCACGGTTAAACAGACTCCAAACAAACCAGAAAAAAGGGACGGATTTTATGAATACAGGACCAAGCAACCCAGTGTAAATAAAAAAACCCAAAATTCAAAAAGACGTAAGGACAACTTACTCAACTTATTTCGAACAATAATTTAAAATGAAGAAACTAATAAAACCACAAAATTCTAAAAGTATGTAAGGACAACTTACTCAAGGTATTTCGAACAATATAATTTAGAATGAAGACTAAAACCCCAAAATTCCAAAAGCCTGCAAGTACAACTTACTTAAGATATTTTGCAACCATTAGAGTTAATAAAAAGATCGTAAGGCCAACTTACTCAAGTTATTTTGAAAACATATAATTTAAAGTGAAGAGTATATAAGAACAGATGATTAAATAATATTTATAAAGAACTGATTTAAAATGGACTAATAGGAAAAATAATATTTTTATGGTAACAAAAGAAGAATAAATAAATAAACAATTAATGGTAATGTGCTCAGATAAGAAGGTACAATAAGAAGAATAACGAATAATTTAATGACTCCAATGAAACTGAAGGAGGATGATAATTAATACAACAAAAATTAGAATTTCTCGGAATTGAAGATTAGATAAGAAGAAATGATACGGAGAAATGTGTCACAAGAAGTAAAGTCAAAAGAATTTTAACATAAGGCCTATCAATGATGTTATATGCTATTAGTCAATGGAAAAGAAGAAGGAATCAAGGAGAAGAAGAAATATATAAATAAATACAAACAGCTACAGTGTGAAGAATCCCAAAAGTGTTTGGTACTAGTCGCTAAATGACTACTACTTATAATTTTTTTATTTTTATGTATTGACCGTAGAAATGTTCCGGCAATAATTTTTATGAGCAGGGATGATGTTCCCCTGGTCTCAGAAGGTGTAAGGATGGACAGCGGTGTATGGACCCAGAGTGGCCACCCGACTGGAACCACCGCACAAGATAGGGAAAAATGTTAGGGAAATTGAATATTTAAGGGATAATAATTATAAAATAGCTGAAAAGAGAGATATTAGATTCCAGAAGTATAAATGAAGAAAATAGAAGGAAGATAGCAGACCGATGCTTAATTGATAAAGCGAGTATATAAAAGTAAATAGAAATGAGTGTTAAAACAAGTTTAATGATTAGTGTGACCAGTCCTTATCAAATAAAATGTGGAAGTACCACTAATCCCGAGAAATAATTGATGAATTTGCCTCAAAGAGAGAGAGAGTAAAGTAAGAAAACAGCAATTACCACAAGTCTGAATTACCAGAGAGTATAACCAGTTTGAAATGAAACACTATGATGAAGAATAAAACCAAGACCATTAGGAGACTTGAACAAATCAACAATTTATTTCTATCAACGAGTTGAACTAAAATAAATTTGTTCTAGTGGGGGGGCTTTATGTAACGGTACATAACCCGGTCCCAATAAAGTAAATCATGAGAATAAAAGTCAGAAATGGGTAAAACTAAAGCTCGCTCAAAATTTAATTATATCACTCAACATAATAAACAATTCGAGTGGTATATAGTGCGAAGTGAGTTCTAGTGTACCCATTGAGGTGAAAAACCAAAGTGAAATTAATGTATTACTAAACTGTGCTGTATATTTTGGATAGGATAAAACTATGGAAGTAGTATGTAATAATACTAATTGATTTTTGTTATTTTATTTATTTATTGTAATTTATATTGTATGAACCACAATTTGTTATACCCAAGTTAATATTATATTGTTTCAAATAATTGTGTTAGATTGTAAGAAAACCCAGGGTTAATTTTAAAAGACATAAAAATTTTAACTACCAAAGATAATATAAAATTAAAATAATCCTATGAAGGAAATGGCAACCGGAAGTAGTACCGGGTATGAACACTATTCGAGACTAAATAAATAATATATAAATTTATTTAATGATAATAAAATGATAAAATATTTATATACAATGTCATAAAAAAATTAACCAAAACATATTATGTAAATTAAATTAGTAAAGAAACCGGAATGGAAGGGAATTATTTTTCCATAAATAAAATATAAATTTATAATAATCACAAACTGCCTACATAATAAAAATACTATGTGTTACTAAGAGTGATGAAAAATAACAAGTATTGTTAATAAGATATAAAAATTTTGAACTAAACCGGAGAGTTGAAGAAACGATGCGACAAAAATTATAAAAAATAACCTTTTTTGGACGTTGGAGGAGGCGAAATTCACGCAAGAGTAATAAACAAAGTGAATACTAACTAATTATACCTGAGGAATCCAAATTAAATGGTGATATACATTAAAAACCAGTGGATGAAAACATTCTGAGGATCCAATATAGTTCGGCCTACTTCCAGTAGACAATCAGAAAATACTCCAAACGAAAAGGAAATAATAACGCAAGACGTACCTCGTCACAGAATAAAACTTCAATCCAGTAAGGACAACACGGAGCGAGGTAATATAAACATTTTTTCGTAATAAGTCCAGAAGAAAACTCGTTTTTCAACAGTGAAATAGAACAAAAAATATTCATTTTATCATATGTTTCTTTCAAAGTAAACAAATACATGCTGCTCTCTTACGGCAATTCCGGAAACTACGTAATATTTGAAAAATAAACAAAATTATTTATTAATTTTTTGATATTTGTAAAGCGTAGCAATTATCCATTTCTGACACTCTCATAACACAAAGAATTCACCCTGAACCCTGGGGAATTACTACGAATTATGTAATAACTGATGTTTTTTATTATAGCGTAATATTGGGTAAATAACAACATATATGTTTTGTTCCTTAGACAGATCTATGTTTACTCGGTATAAAGTCGAGATGATGTTTTTTTTTTCAAATAAGATTAATTGTGATACCTATATTTTGGTGGCAGGAGACAAAAGTCAATAATCAATAAAGCAATATTATTGAAAATTAATATTGAATTATAACGTGTTATAATTTATTGTAGTGGGTAGTTAATGAAAATGTCAGCACAACATACAGAAGAAATCGTCACAACTGAGGGGCAATAATGATACTTACTCTCTCTTCTGCATAAGGCTGAACAAATTACCTCCTTGACCCCAAATCACACACTCTCGATTTCTTTTAGATTGAGTAAAACAAGATAAACAAAATCCTTTATTTATACCTTTTAAAACGTCAGTTAGTATAATTCAAAAGTGACGCATACTGCGTGAGGCATATAATAACACTTTCGCAAGTGCACACCTCACATTAAGCTGCACGTTACAGAATTGGCTTCCATCGCGGGGCTTGAAAAATAGCGACTGCTCATTTTACGTTACAGAATTGACGACTCCAACGTGGGGCTGAATTAACGAAACCCGTAATTGCTAAACACTCGTAAGTGGTGAATGCCTCTAATAAGCGGTACGTTACAGAATTGGCTAACCCAACATTTGGGGCTTGACTAAAGGTGTACGTTTCGCTAAAGTGCCTCTAATAAGCGGTACGTTACAGAATTGGCGTACAACTGTGGGGCGGAATTAACAAAGCTTGTAATTGCAATATACTCGTAAGTGGTGAATGCCTCTATTAAAGCAGGACGTTACAGAATTGGCGCTCAACGTAAAAGGGCGGTAATTAGAAAAGAATTTTGATATTTAATATAAAATATATATCAAAAAATCTAATTATCGTTGGCAGTTATGAGAAAACAAGAAATGCCTAATACCCGAGGAAAATCGAAGAAGAGGGCAGAAGAAAAGGAGATTGAAGAAGGTGGACAGGAACAAGAAATAGAATTAGTTACGGACAGTGAAATGGACCAACAGACAGGTGATACAGAAGAAACCGAAGTAGTTATGGATACGGAAAAGGAAATAGTGGAAGAGGATGCCCAAGGGGACCAACCAGATAAATCCACCCAAAAAGAAGATATGAGCATGCAGGAGATGTTGAGAATTATTATGGAAAGCAATAAACAAACAAATGATAAAATAGACGAAAAATTTAGGAAACAGGAGGAAACTTTGAAGGAACAGAATAAACAAACTAATGAAAATTTTAGAAAACAGGAGGAAAACTTAAAACAAACCATGAATGAACAATACCATGAACTGAAGGAAGCGGTTGAAGGGCAAAGAGAAGAGATGAATGCAAAATTTGAAGAGAATAATAAGAATTTAAAACAATTTGAGGGTAAAATGGAGAATTTCAATACGGAGATATGGGAAACTTTTGGGGAGAAGTTTGAAAATGTTAATACGCGTATCCAAAAAGCAGATACATACCAAGAGGAGACAACTAAACAAATGGACCATAGTGTCAAGAATTTGGATGAACCATCAGACAGCGCTTCAGAAGGTATTAAAGTAAGTCCGGATACAGAAGAGAGTAGGAAGGAAATAGAAATTACAGAATACCAAGGTGTAATGCCATCTGAAAATAAAAATAGCCACAACAAAAAGGATATTCAAACCGTGGAAAAGAAGACCAAGGAAATAATAAAAACAAGTAGAAAGAAAATAATAAATACCAAGGAAGAATGGGAGATGATTACAGGTGGATTAATTAATGTATTCAACCTTCCAATTAACGAACAAAGGGAGTTAATTAAGTTTACATCCCAGTTAAATGTGTCAATGATTGAAGTGCATCAGAAGATATTAGTCAGATTATCAAGATGGAAGACAACATGCAAATATTGGGCAAATAATCCAGAGGTAAAAGGGAATGAAATGAGATTAAAAATGAGCAACTATGTTATGTTAGAGGAGGTACAATACCTGTTAGGCAAAAAGGAACGAATTATGACGGAAGACCGGTACTTAAGTGAAAGTTTCATAGCAGCAAAGTGGGAGAGCCGGATGGTAAGAAGATTATCAAGGAGAGAATTAATTACGAACACCCCAGCAATCCGAGAACATGGAGTACCTGAAATAATGGACCACGGTTAAACAGACTCCAAACAAACCAGAAAAAAGGGACGGATTTTATGAATACAGGACCAAGCAACCCAGTGTAAATAAAAAAACCCAAAATTCAAAAAGACGTAAGGACAACTTACTCAACTTATTTCGAACAATAATTTAAAATGAAGAAACTAATAAAACCACAAAATTCTAAAAGTATGTAAGGACAACTTACTCAAGGTATTTCGAACAATATAATTTAGAATGAAGACTAAAACCCCAAAATTCCAAAAGCCTGTAAGTACAACTTACTTAAGATATTTTGCAACCATTAGAGTTAATAAAAAGATCGTAAGGCCAACTTACTCAAGTTATTTTGAAAACATATAATTTAAAGTGAAGAGTATATAAGAACAGATGATTAAATAATATTTATAAAGAACTGATTTAAAATGGACTAATAGGAAAAATAATATTTTTATGGTAACAAAAGAAGAATAAATAAATAAACAATTAATGGTAATGTGCTCAGATAAGAAGGTACAATAAGAAGAATAACGAATAATTTAATGACTCCAATGAAACTGAAGGAGGATGATAATTAATACAACAAAAATTAGAATTTCTCGGAATTGAAGATTAGATAAGAAGAAATGATACGGAGAAATGTGTCACAAGAAGTAAAGTCAAAAGAATTTTAACATAAGGCCTATCAATGATGTTATATGCTATTAGTCAATGGAAAAGAAGAAGGAATCAAGGAGAAGAAGAAATATATAAATAAATACAAACAGCTACAGTGTGAAGAATCCCAAAAGTGTTTGGTACTAGTCGCTAAATGACTACTACTTATAATTTTTTTATTTTTATGTATTGACCGTAGAAATGTTCCGGCAATAATTTTTATGAGCAGGGATGATGTTCCCCTGGTCTCAGAAGGTGTAAGGATGGACAGCGGTGTATGGACCCAGAGTGGCCACCCGACTGGAACCACCGCACAAGATAGGGAAAAATGTTAGGGAAATTGAATATTTAAGGGATAATAATTATAAAATAGCTGAAAAGAGAGATATTAGATTCCAGAAGTATAAATGAAGAAAATAGAAGGAAGATAGCAGACCGATGCTTAATTGATAAAGCGAGTATATAAAAGTAAATAGAAATGAGTGTTAAAACAAGTTTAATGATTAGTGTGACCAGTCCTTATCAAATAAAATGTGGAAGTACCACTAATCCCGAGAAATAATTGATGAATTTGCCTCAAAGAGAGAGAGAGTAAAGTAAGAAAACAGCAATTACCACAAGTCTGAATTACCAGAGAGTATAACCAGTTTGAAATGAAACACTATGATGAAGAATAAAACCAAGACCATTAGGAGACTTGAACAAATCAACAATTTATTTCTATCAACGAGTTGAACTAAAATAAATTTGTTCTAGTGGGGGGGCTTTATGTAACGGTACATAACCCGGTCCCAATAAAGTAAATCATGAGAATAAAAGTCAGAAATGGGTAAAACTAAAGCTCGCTCAAAATTTAATTATATCACTCAACATAATAAACAATTCGAGTGGTATATAGTGCGAAGTGAGTTCTAGTGTACCCATTGAGGTGAAAAACCAAAGTGAAATTAATGTATTACTAAACTGTGCTGTATATTTTGGATAGGATAAAACTATGGAAGTAGTATGTAATAATACTAATTGATTTTTGTTATTTTATTTATTTATTGTAATTTATATTGTATGAACCACAATTTGTTATACCCAAGTTAATATTATATTGTTTCAAATAATTGTGTTAGATTGTAAGAAAACCCAGGGTTAATTTTAAAAGACATAAAAATTTTAACTACCAAAGATAATATAAAATTAAAATAATCCTATGAAGGAAATGGCAACCGGAAGTAGTACCGGGTATGAACACTATTCGAGACTAAATAAATAATATATAAATTTATTTAATGATAATAAAATGATAAAATATTTATATACAATGTCATAAAAAAATTAACCAAAACATATTATGTAAATTAAATTAGTAAAGAAACCGGAATGGAAGGGAATTATTTTTCCATAAATAAAATATAAATTTATAATAATCACAAACTGCCTACATAATAAAAATACTATGTGTTACTAAGAGTGATGAAAAATAACAAGTATTGTTAATAAGATATAAAAATTTTGAACTAAACCGGAGAGTTGAAGAAACGATGCGACAAAAATTATAAAAAATAACCTTTTTTGGACGTTGGAGGAGGCGAAATTCACGCAAGAGTAATAAACAAAGTGAATACTAACTAATTATACCTGAGGAATCCAAATTAAATGGTGATATACATTAAAAACCAGTGGATGAAAACATTCTGAGGATCCAATATAGTTCGGCCTACTTCCAGTAGACAATCAGAAAATACTCCAAACGAAAAGGAAATAATAACGCAAGACGTACCTCGTCACAGAATAAAACTTCAATCCAGTAAGGACAACACGGGGCGAGGTAATATAAACATTTTTTCGTAATAAGTCCAGAAGAAAACTCGTTTTTCAACAGTGAAATAGAACAAAAAATATTCATTTTATCATATGTTTCTTTCAAAGTAAACAAATACATGCTGCTCTCTTACGGCAATTCCGGAAACTACGTAATATTTGAAAAATAAACAAAATTATTTATTAATTTTTTGATATTTGTAAAGCGTAGCAATTATCCATTTCTGACACTCTCATAACACAAAGAATTCACCCTGAACCCTGGGGAATTACTAAGAATTATGTAATAACTGATGTTTTTTATTATAGCGTAATATTGGGTAAATAACAACATATATGTTTTGTTCCTTAGACAGATCTATGTTTACTCGGTAAAGTCGAGATGATGTTTTTTTTTTCAAATAAGATTAATTGTGATACCTATATTTTGGTGGCAGGAGACAAAAGTCAATAATCAATAAAGCAATATTATTGAAAATTAATATTGAATTATAACGTGTTATAATTTATTGTAGTGGGTAGTTAATGAAAATTTCAGCACAACATACAGAAGAAATCGTCACAACTGAGGGGCAATAATGATACTTACTCTCTCTTCTGCATAAGGCTGAACAAATTACCTCCTTGACCCCAAATCACACACTCTCGATTTCTTTTAGACTGAGTAAAACAAGATAAACAAAATCCTTTATTTATACCTTTTAAAACGTCAGTTAGTATAATTCAAAAGTGACGCATACTGCGTGAGGCATATAATAACACTTTCGCAAGTGCACACCTCACATTAAGCTGCACGTTACAGAATTGGCTTCCATCGCGGGGCTTGAAAAATAGCGACTGCTCATTTTACGTTACAGAATTGACGACTCCAACGTGGGGCTGAATTAACGAAACCCGTAATTGCTAAACACTCGTAAGTGGTGAATGCCTCTAATAAGCGGTACGTTACAGAATTGGCTAACCCAACATTTGGGGCTTGACTAAAGGTGTACGTTTCGCTAAAGTGCCTCTAATAAGCGGTACGTTACAGAATTGGCGTACAACTGTGGGGCGGAATTAACAAAGCTTGTAATTGCAATATACTCGTAAGTGGTGAATGCCTCTATTAAAGCAGGACGTTACAATATCTAGTGAAATGGTTTAAGCAAGTAAGAGAGTCAAAATTCGAGTGAGTGTACGCTTCATCAATCTCAAAATTAAGAATTATGCACGTGTCTTAGGAAAAGATGATTCTGAGGCCTGCGCTTATTGGTTTTTATGGTTTTAAAGGAGGGAACGGCATTTCCTTCAACATTTCTTGTGGAAAAATTGAATGTTAATGTTAAGGTGCAAATGCATGGAAGCATGATTTGCTGCAAGTTATTTTTTTACAGACACTACAGACATTTTTAACACTGATTACACAGGCTTATTTTTTAAATGCACGCCCAATAAAACATTTAATTTTTATGGAGAAAGTTATAATGGTGGCAAACACAGAAAGGAGCACATAACATTTTTAGTTGGAACAATGTTGATCTATCAGAAAAACTGCCTTTAGGCCTACTAATGATAGGGTGCTTCATTGTTTCAAAAATGTAAAAACAAACTAACTGAACATGACTTAAACAATAAAACTTAGCTGACAGATGAAATTTTCAAAACATGGCTTTTTAAAGTCAATAAAAAATTCCAAAACCAAAACAGAAGAATTCTCTTGTTTACTGACAATTGTATTGTACACAACAACACTGTTCCAGCAGTAGAAAAAATATAAAGGTTGCATTTCCACCCAAACATGACTTTTGTATTCAATGACTTTTGGATCAAAGCACCAAGAAAAATTTTAAGAATTTTAGCAGATGAAACATTAAGTCATCTATTTTCTTAAATGAGCATGAAAAAATTCCAGGTTGATGTGCTTCAACCTGCCCATGTGTGCAACATTGCTTGGACCAACTTGGGGACCAGGTTGCAAAAACCTATTATTAATTCTTTCATAAACGTGGTTTCTGCCCCATTAAAGATGAAGAGGAGGATGAAACTACTATAGAAGTTGTACCCATTGTGAATGAACGATTGGGAACATGTTGAACATAACGCAGGTATTTGTTACAAAGATTTTACGAACATGGCTGAAGGTTTAGACATGCAGCTAGCTGACAGTATTGAGATAGTGGCTGATATTAATGTTATGAAGAAAAGAAATGACAGTCCATCTTTCAAATAAAGAAGAGGTCCAGCTAGAACTTCAAGTGATGCTGATTCAAACATCTTCACAAGCAACAAATTACATTCCAATACTTGAGACGGTCTGTTCGACAGCACAAGTTAAGTGACACTAGTTTTAAGCACACAGTAAACGTAAGGAGTTCACAAGAATCCTGTGTTTAACTCTGAAACACAATCAAAAATCTCTAGCTTTTTAATAAAACTGTAAAAATTATTCTTGGATTTCGTTGTCCATGACGTGTCCGTTACTTAACTAAATATTGTTACGACGGTCTACACGCTCGTCGTAGGTACAGTGGAAACAAAATAAGTACAAGACACCAATTAAGTCACTAATCACACCTTTAACTGTTACAGTAAAACAGTTCGTAATTAAACAACACAGTGTCTACAACAAATCAAATGAAAATTGTTCACATGCAATAAAATGTCCACTAATATTAAAACTCAATTGTATTACAATTATACCGTCCGAATATAAAACGCAACACTTCAATAATAACTACTTGAATGTACACAGTAATAACTCGAACCGCTCTGGACATATATCGCACTAATACTCTCGAACCGCACTATCCAATATCTCGCATTGAACTGAAAACTAAGGCCGCTACCCGATGTATTTACAGCAAATAGGTTATAAAGATAATAGCAGAAAGTAGGCGTGAAACCTTGCGACAGCGACTGTGACTCACTCTGGTGGCTCGCAGTGTACACTAAAAACCAGGAATCAACAGCTGTGAAGTATTAAATGTCAAATGTTAATAATATTTAATTATTTAAAGAAAATATGGCTGGAAGAGGCAGTATTTGTGCTATATATGGTTGCAATAATTACAGACAGCAAAGTGCATCAAGGTCTTTCTACAGATTTCCAAAAAATAAAGAAATGTAAGTATGAGTTCAAATGTTAGGTTACATTTCTATATGTTTACACAACTTCAGTTTATATAGAATACTTGATTTTACGGCAGTAGAAAATGATGTACTAATTGATATTACTGATTTTATTAGATGCAAGCAGTGGGTTATTCGGAGCAGACGAGCAGACCTGGGTGATATATTCAAAAGAGATGGACCAGAACATTTGAACAAAAGTTATGTTGTATGTTCAGATCATTTTGTACAGAAAGACTTTAGAAACAAGAATTTATTAAGTCAGGGGTAAGTATTTCGAACACATCAGAATTTGAGAGTATGTAGACTTTATAAAAGATTGCCTTATTACATTTTAATTTATCTTTTCAGACTTTGGCCTGGATCTATCTCCTCAGTTTTGCCTTCTGTGAAGGAAATCAATCCTAGGAGAAGCCCAAAGAAAAGGAAGAGAGAAGAGGAACTGGAGTCAGAAACAACAGTGGGTGGTGAAATCGAAGTGGTGAGTAATGACACCTTCAAAGTTAAGGAAGAGCGCACAAAGTGTCCACAAATGGCAAAAAAGTGCAGAGCATTGCAAAAAACAGTGTCCAGATATAAGAAACAGAATTGTGTGTTGAAAGCTAGGCTAAGTATTTTGAATCAGAAGAAAATGAGAAGTAAAACTGCAGAAAACAATATTCTTAGTGATTGTGCAGGTAATTTTTGTAGTGATGTAGCAGATAACTTTATAAAACTTCAGGCTAAACTTAAAGACAGAAAGGCTCAGGGGAGGCGATACCCAGAACAAGATAAGAGTTTTGCTTTGGCCCTTCATTTCTGTTCTCCAAAATCATACAGGTTCTTGCAGACATACTTTTGTTTACCTACTACTAGGTCATTGAGAAGTTGGCTACAAAATTCAGAGGTAAAGCCTGGTATGAATGGCATGGTTCTTGATTTGCTACAAATTAAGTGTGAAAAAATGAAACCCCAAAAAAAAGTCGTATCTGTGGTAATCGATGAAATGTCTCTTAAGTCTCTGTTGACCTATAGTGCTCAAAATGACTTGTTCGAAGGGTTTGTAGACACAGGTTCAGAAATCTTGTCTGACTTAAATGTCACTGAAAGACAGTTACGTAATCAGGCTATGGTGATAATGGTTAAAGGTCTGTACCTCAATTTCAAGCAAATTATAGGATGTTATTTGACCAGAGATGCTATGTCAGGGCAGAGCATTAAAGATATGTTAATTAATACTTTAGTGAAAATTCAGGACACTGGACTAGTACCCAAGACTGTAGTTTGTGATCAAGGGGCAAACAATGTTAAAATGAGGAAACTTTTGGGGGTCAGTTCAGACAAGCCATATATTGAAATAAATGATGAAAAAATATACTTTTCTATGATGCCCCTCACTTGATTAAATCACTGAGAAACAATCTAAAGAAGTATGATTTCAACGTAGGAGGGGAAATTTGTAGTTGGTCTCATGTTGAGGAATTTTATAACAAAGATTCAACCATTGTGCCCAGACTAGCCCCAAAATTAACAAAACAATGTATTTCACTTCCCCCCTTTTCACCAATGAGAGTGTGTTTAGCTGTTCGGACTTTGAGTCATTCTGTCGCTTGTGGCATAAAGGTGCATGTTCAATTTAATTCCCTACCATCCTCTGCAGCTGTTACAGCTGATTTCATTGAAATGCGTGACATATTATTTGACATCTTCAATTCCTCAAAATGTAGTAGCCCTAAGCAGTATAGAAAACCCCTTTGCAGTAATTCTAACCATTTAGAAAAATTGGTAGAAATTGAAAAATGTCTAAAGTAGATCATTGTGTTAAACAGAGGTGCTAATAGTAAACACAACCCAATATGTATTCAAGGTTGGATAGATAATATCACTGCTCTTAAGCTATTGTGGTCAGAATTGAAAGAGCAATTTGATTTTCAATTTCTCTTCACTAGAAGGCTGACACAGGATTGTCTGGAAAATGCATTTGCCATTGTGAGGGGTAAAGGGGGCAATAATGTCACTCCAGATGCATCTAAATTTCGCAGTGCATTAAGAACTGTTATGATAAATAACTTACTATCCCCATCACAAGATAGCAATTGTGAGGCTGATGCTGCAGCATTCCTAACCAAATACAATTATTTGAAAATGAGTTACACTATGAATGTAAGATTAAATAGTAGTGATAACAGACCTATTTGTAATGAAGAAAATGAGATCATTGACAATATTGTGCAAACTACACAGGCAAATGCAGACAGTTATATTATTGGATGGGCAATCTCAAGATTGCCACACAATGAGTGTAAAAGTGTTTTGATGTCACTTGAACATAATTCCCATGACCCTGAAAACTTCCACATATTAGTGAAGAAATATGAATCAAGTAACATGATTTTCCCCAATGAATGTGCTCACATGTCGTGTTCTAAAATGTCCAGTATTTTTCAAAATAATGTAAATAAATTCATATGTGAAAGCACTCATGCTGTCAAACACAAGTTAGTGAAGTCCTTAATGAGTGAATATGTTAGTGTAGAAGGTATGTGTGACAACTGTTATTTCTTGTTGTCCCATAAATACTTTGCAGTCCTCAATAAAGCTCTTGTAAATAAAACAAATGATTCCTACACATCTCAACAGAAAAAGAAAAATGTCAAATTACAGAAAGTAACACACATGTGATTTCATGTTAATGTGCATTTGGATGTACATAATATAGTATTTATATAATTATGGTATGTGCATAGTTGTCAGTACATATGGTTGCCTGGCCTATAGTTGTATGTAAATTGTTACAGGAATTTGTCATGTCTAAACTTTAATTTGTGGAAAATAACATGTGTACAGTAGGCTAAGTTATTTTTGAATGTATATAGTTGTCACTTTTCATGCCTTATCTGAAAATTGCAGACAGTATCACATGTAAGTGTAAGTGGTTTTGGTCTAGCTGTAGGCCTAAAATTGATGTTACTTTTCATGCCTTATCTCGTGACTAATAAAATGTTATAACCCCAGACCAAACATTTTGTACTTGAAAACCTGTTCCATAATTCCTTTAAAACTTAAAAGCAATACACTTTCGTATACAAGTGAAATTTCGAGATCTCTGGTTCAGGTATTGTCATAGCAGCCGACAGCTGTTAGTTGTTATAACTGCGAGCCGCTAGATAGCGCTAGAGGCGCTGTCTCGTCGGAAAGCTATGCATTTTCGAGAGAGTTTCCGCTATTATCTTTATAACCTATTTGTTTATAGTCACGCTCACACACCAGAAGCTTCCAAACTGTGTCTTATCTCTCGTGAACTACGTAATTACTACGGCCTTGACACAGGCAGGGCGCCCGAGCGAAGCCCGGCACAGTCGAGAAGATACTCGCAAAATGCGTACAGTAGCACGTACGCCACACGCGTTACATCGAGATCCTTCTGGCACATTAGATAAACGCGTAGATTGTTCTGTGCTGTCGTAGCAATATATTTATTTCAGTACGACTTGGAACAAAAAACTTTTTATGGGTAAAAACATAAAAGTTTCACCTTACAACCTGAACAGAAACTTTTCAAAAGGTAAAAAGGTTTTCACTTTTAAAAAGCTTCTCCAGAGGTTGCCGCTGGTAGCACTGTCCATCTTGTTGTTGGCGACAAAATCGATTTTCAAAAGATCGATGTTGTGTGTGTGGGGCGTGATATGTTCGAATAATGCATGTGATTTGAATTGTGTCTGTTCGTTTAGGATGTCGTTTTTATTTGTTTTCGTGTGTTTGTATATTTCCAATTGTTCTAGAGTGTCTAGTTTTCGGCCTTTTGTGTGTACGTGTAGAATGTTCATGTTATTGTCGATGTTTTTGTATGTGTGGTTTGCTTCAATGAGGTGGTTTGCAAAGGTGGATTCTGTAGTGGAGTGCCTTTGTGTGTTCACTGTATCTTTGTTTGAAGCTACGTCCTGTCTGGCCTATGTAGAATTTGTTGCAATCTGAGCAATTTAGTTTGAAACACCAGGTTGATCGAATTTGTTTTGTGCTTTGTGTGTGTGTTCTGTTTTGTTAGTAGTTTTGTAAGCGATTCTGTATCCTGCTTTTTTGAATTTGTGGGCTATTTTTTCATTTTGTTTGTTGATGTATGTTAGTGTTATGAATTTGTTGTTTTCTGTCTTTGTCTGTTGTTTGTTTTGTGTAGGAGTTTATTGACTGTTGTTCTGTCGTATCCGTTGGATTCAGCTAGATATTTTATCGTGTTTAGTTCGTCTTTGTAGTCTTTTTCATCTAGGGGGATGTTGTTAGCTGCCTTCAGAACCATGATACATAGACTTAACAACATCCTCCTAGATGAAAAAGACTACAAAGACGAACTAAACACGATAAAATATCTAGCAGAATCCAACGGATACGACAGAACAATAGTCAATACAGAAAAAGACAGAAAACAACAAATTCATAACACTAACATACATCAACAAACAAACTGAAAAAATAGCCCACAAATTCAAAAAGGCAGGATACAGATACGCTTACAAAACTACTAACAAAACAGAACACACACTATCAAAACACACACACAAAGCACAAAACAAATTCGATCTACCTGGTGTTTACAAACTAAATTGCTAGGATTGCAACAAATTCTACATAGGCCAGACAGGACGTAGCTTCAAACAAAGATACACTGAACACACAAAGGCACTCCACTCCATTACAGAATCCACCTTTGCAAACCACCTCATTGAAGCAAACCACACATACAAAAACATCGACAATAACATGAACATTCTACACGTACACACAAAAGGCCGAAAACTAGACACTCTAGAACAATTGGAAATATACAAACCACGAAAACAAATAAAAACGACATCCTAAACGAACAGACGCATTATTCGAACATATCACACCCCACACACACAACATCGATCTTTTGAAAATCGATTTCGTCGCCAACAACAAGACGGACAGTGCTACCAGCGGCAACCTCTGAAGAAGCTTTTTAAAAGTGAAAACCGGTTCAGGTTGTAAGGTAAAACTTTTACGTTTTTACCCATACAAAGTTTTGTGTTCCAAATCGTAATGAAATAACTATATTTAGTAAAAATTATGTCTAAACATAAAGCACCTGTATAAGGAACATTTTTTATTAAGTAACAACTTATTTTACTAAATTTTGGTTTCCAGTTTTATTTTTCTACTCTTGTTCTAATTTTTGTATTTATTTTGCTCGGGCGAATTCAAATTTTTTTATATTTCTAATTTTTTACTGTTCCTTTCAGCTCCGAAATACAACAATTCTACTGTATTTCTGTATACAACAATTATACTGTCAACCTATGGATAAATCAAAAAGAGCCAACAGAATGCAATAGACACAATCTTCTTAAAACTTCCAGAGCTGTATTCCCACAACCAGAATGAACTATTATAAAAATGGAAGTTGATAACATGCCATAACACCAAATACCTGTCTTCAGTGGGCTGAAGGCATGGTCCATATCAACAAATTTATTAAACACAGAGAAACTGATGGAACACAAAACACAGTATACAGTAAGGGCCACATTATCTGGATTCTTGATCACCTAAAGAGATTATGTCAAAGGATGCAACTAAAAGGTGTGGGACTTGGACTGTCTGTGGGTGTCGCATGATGATAGAGTAAATGTGCTACAAAACTCGAATGTCCCAAAAACGTAAAATTCAATAATTACTTGTGAATGTTGTAACATGACATAAAATACAGTAGAACTTGGCTAATTCGAAGCTGAAGGGACCAGTAAAAAATTCGAATTATCCAAAAATTCGAATTAGGAAAACTTTTAATAAGGGTAGAAAAATCAAATCAAAAACCAAAATTCAGTAAAGCAATATGTTATTTTATTAAACAATTTCCTTATACATATGTATTACAAACGTATAAACACGTTTCAGTACAAAATATAGCATTCACAGTTTTTTAAAAAAGCTAGAAACTTTTGATTGCATTTTGCAGTTAATACACTGAGTTGTAGTAAACTCTTCAAGTTTATTAAGTGCTTGGAAAACAGCGTCACTTTCGTTCTGCTGTCCTTCAACAAACCGTCTCAAGTCTTGAATGTAATTTGATGCCTGTGAAGCCGTTGGAGTCGGTATCTCTGGAAGTTCTAGCTGGTCCCCTTCTTCATCTGAAGATGTACCATCATTTCTTATGTTCATAACATCAGCCACGATCTCCGCATCTGTCTGTTCACCGCACACCGCCAAGTCTTCATCCATGTTTACAAACTCTTCGTAACGAATGCCTGCATCATGTCCAACATCTTCCCAGTTGTCCGTAGTGCGTACGACTTCTCTAGCAGCTTTATTCTCCTCTTCACCTTCAATATGGCAGAAACCACCTTTACGAAAACAATTAGCAATTGTTTTTTGCGTAACTTAGTCCCAAGCACTGTTGCACATGCGGGCAGCTTGAAGGATGTTAATCTTGATATTTTCGTGCTCATCTAAATACGCACCTGACAGAATGTTTTGGACCACAAGCCGTCTGTAAAAATGCTTAAAATTTTTTATTACACCTTGGTCCATAGGTTGAACTACTGAAGTCATGTTTGGAGGGAAAAACACATCCTTTACATTTTCCATCAGAGGAATAGTGTTGTGCGCTGTACAGTTGTCAATAAACAAGACGATTCTTCTGTTTTGATTTCAAAATTTCCTGTTGATTTTCAAAAGCCATCTTTCGAAAATTTCACCTGTCATCCAAGCTTTATTGTTTGATTTGTATTCAACTGGTATCGTTTTTACATTTTTGAAACAACGTGGGTTGGCTGACTTCCCTATCATTAGCAAAGGCAGTTTTTCCGAGCCATCCATGTTTGCTCCGAATAAAAGTGTTATGCGCTCCTTGCTGTGTTTGCCGCCACTACAACTTTTTCCTTTAAAAGCAAGTGTTTTGTCGGGGGTGCATTTGAAGAATAAGCCCGTCTCGTCTACGTTAAAAATGTCTTTAGCGTCTCTATCAGAAATCATTTGCAACAAATCATCTTTCCATGAATTTGCAGCTTCAACGTCAACAGATCCACTTTCCCCACAAACAGTTTTGAAAGAAATTCCTTTCTTTAAAACTATCGAGCCAACCAGTGCTGACCTTAAAATCATTTTTCCCTAAGCTAGATGCGAATTCCTCAGCTTTGGCTCTGACGAGGGGCCCACTGACTGGAATTTTTTTGTCCCTTGCTTGCTTAAACCACTTCACTACACATTCATCCACGTCAGGATTTTCTGATCCTCGCGCTCTTTTCCTATCTTTGTCGCTGGCTTTACACACACTATTCAAAATCTTCTCTTTATTTTTTAGATACGTTGACAGTGTATTTGGCGGTATCGCGAATTCCTTGGCAATTTCAGATTTCTTTTTTTGTCCCTTTTCCACTTTCCGTATAATGGCAACTTTTTCAGCAAATGTCAATGATTTGTATTGGGTTCGTGTTGGTTTTGAAAGGGCCATGATGAACACACAACACAATAAAACTGCACAATAAGCGTCACTAAAACACACCAGTCTGTATATACAGTACTGTATAAAGAAAGGAACGGTCTCTCAATACAGGACACAGCTCGCACAGTAGAAACTCAAAAAGACTTAACACTTCCATGAATGCAGGCAGACTGAACTGAAAGCAACAGTGAGGGTGGCTGACTGACGAGGCGTGGAACCAGGGACAATGGCGGATGGTACCGTTACACGAGCCAGTCATGTGTCATCGCCAGATACTGACGGCAATTCCACGAATTTGACACAAAGGACAAGCGTCTGTTCACAAAGGGCGATGCCTGCTTGTCTGTTTCCAGTCATGTCTCTATTGTTACGTGGTCTAGCCCATACAGCAGGCGATTTTTTGTAGTTTTAGCAAAATTTTTATTTCAAATTCACCAAAAAAAGTTCGAATTACAGACGATGTTTTTGCATGGTTTTACATAGGATATTCAAGGGACCACGGTAAAAGTTCGAATTATCCACGAATTCGAATTATGCACGTTCGAATTAGCCAAGTTCTACTGTAGCACAAAACTCATTAATATAATTAATGGAAGAAAAGATGAAAACTGAAGGAAAATAAAGGGTTATAACATGAAGAATGATAGCACAACACTACTAACTAAAAAATGACTAAGACACTGACAAGGACTAAACCCAATAGATTGGATAAGGTGAGACAAAAAACAAGGATGCAACCCACAATATGACTACAATTATGAGAGCCCAAAGATTAACTAAAATAATGTATATTAAATAAAGGTACAAAATCAGATAGGGCAATAAATAATATGTAATCTATATGAAACACAAATATAATCTAAATGTAATATATTATTTAAAGAAAAGATAAAAGAAAGATAAATGTAAAACCCAAGATATGAATGAAAAATACCCTGTTAAATAATAAGCTACCAAAAGTATATAAAATAAAATAAACCTTAGCAACAATAATTATGAGTACAGAGGTGACAAGACATTGAAAAGATGAAAATAAAACCGTTATATAGGACCCAGTGATAGTTATTTTAAACACATAAACACTATTTCAAGAAGGTGAAGTGTAGGTAACTATAGAATAAGAAACTATTAATAACAGACTATATAAATAATACAGCAACCCAGTTAGATTAGTTTGTTAGCATAGTAAGTAGGATATAAGATATATTGTATTATTATTTAAGGAGCGTTGTGGAGTTATATAATTAAAAAACACTTAGAAAATAAAGATAAAAAGTGATATGTTAGAGTGAAATAGAGGGGAGTTAGACACTATATCCTATTAAATGAGTTTGTATATGAATAATAGTATATAGTTTAATGTTCAAGATTGTTATAAGAGTTCTTTGATAGTAAATAACCAAAGTAGTATTAGTAGTATTAAATGGCAAATCATGTTAAAACAAAACCATTAATAGGTAAAAAATTTAGATACAGGCATGGACCTATAAAGAAGAATTAAATAATTATATAATATGTGTGATGGTTAAAAGCAATCAAATGTTATGAGTTAAGTCAGTTTGTTTCATTAGTAATGTTTAGTAACCTAACACATTAACATAAATAACTATAAAATATTGTAAAGAGAATAGGGTAGAGGAATTATAAAATCTAGGCATTAGGCTTAGCATTGATGAGCAGAATTTTGTGAATTTTAAGATAAAACAATAGCCAAGAATAAAATAAAGTGTATAATCTGTTTAGGTATCAAAGTAAAAATGTAAGGTACAAAACTGGCTAGATAATGATTAGTTTAAATGTAATTAACTAAAGAAATACCAAATTGGAAAAATTAGAAATGTTATAAACTGACCAAATGTAACCATGAGTGGTATCAAATTAATCTGTAAGCAAAAAGCAAAACAATGGTGTTATTGTCTTTAATATTACAAATAGCATAAGAAAATTATAATACTTTAAAAGATTTTGATAAATTTTGAACAGAAAAACGTTAGTTAATATAACAATGTTATAAGTTATTAGCCAATGGGAATTAGAGTTTCACAGAGAGTTGCCATGACAACAAAAGCTTGTTACATAGAGAACCGTTGAAAATTTATTATTCCATTATTCAAGTTTGAGAAGGGTGGATGCATGAAGCCCACGAAGATATAAAAAGTAAAGAAATCAACCTATTTTGTATAAACATTGATTGAGAAGACCCAATTAATAACTATAATACAACTAATGATAAGATTTACACCAATTCAACACAAGAATTAAGAAATATTCTGTAAAAAATTTGCTGAAGAAGACCCAGTTCAGAATTAACAACTTACCGAAGGAAGAATAGAAGAACACCTAACTGAACCTTGGAATCAACATTAGCCAGCAGGACTGAGGGAATTTGAACACCATAACTGGACCATTAAGAGAAATTGAACCTAGAACTCACGGAACTATATCCAGAAGGGACAAGCAGAAGCCGAAATGAAGGACGTTAAGTATATTTTAAATGCTTCACCGAAAATAAAACACTAGACAATCCACATTAATTGAACAAATTTTTTCACTTCACCAATCACTGTAATAACGTTTTGGAACTTAATTTTATTTAATAAACACCTCTAATAGAACAAATATATCTCTGCAATTTAAATTTATATGAATCTGTTTTAAAAACGTGAACTTGCTAAGCATAAATAACCTATCAAAACACTAGTTCCCATAGCGGTAACTTACTATCAATACTTAAGTATATCACCTGTTCTATAATAGTTATAAGGTATATTGTAAGATTTTGTACTTTTACTAGTCTGTAAAACAACATTTTCTGTAGTCCAAAGAACTTTCCCCTGCGATTTATTTAAACAAACGAAGAAAACTAACGCCATTACAGAGCGTCTACATGCGGACTAAGTGGGCAGACAGCCAACTGCAAAAAAGTAAACATGCTGGCACAAGATTAAATATTATATTTTGCAGAAATTGTAATTGACCACTATATTCCGAACTGTTAATAAATTCTCGTACCCATTCTAAACTGTATGTTTGATTTCATTCAAAGTACTAATACAAAAGTTTGAGCGAATAAAAATATAGAATACATAATAGTTGGCTAAGTCGATTCGCTAAGCAGTGTTGGTCAACCAGACGGCGAGGCAAAAAATTCGAATTGAACGGCGAGCTGGTGAGCAGACGTTCGACTTTCGTAAGTATTTAAAAACTGGTAACGAAGATCAGTTACAAATATACGAAAACCAAATAGGACTAAACTAACGTAATTATAAACGCAGTTCGCGTATTGGTACAAACTGACGCTAACTACGCAGGGCTGTACAAACGGAATTACCATATTATTACAAAGTCGCACACAAAGTAGGGCTTTTAAACAAACGAAAATTTTACGGTATATTACAAAGTGACGCAACCAACGTGTGGATAATAACTCGTCGTTAGGATCGTTACAATGTCTAATCAGTGATCTAGTGATATTGTTCAAACCTTCCAGAACATCTGTGAATGCTGTATATGTGAATTATTGGATTTACTGTATGGCTATTGAGTCTTGTGTGTTAAAAGATGTAAAGCTCTTCATAAATTTCATGATTCAATTATACCACTCTGTTTATTATTAACAAAACCTATGAAGTCTATAATTAATCAATCTCAGATTCTTTCAATTTTTAACTTCATTCATTATAATGCTTACCTAACACCAGGACTACTGGAAAACTCCTGAAACAAAAACAAAAAATATTTAATATGTACATAATTATAATAATTGTATAAGCAAGTGACGTGTGTGTGTGTGTGTGTATGTGGGGGGGGGCACAACCGTGTTTGGTGTAATTTGGTAGTGACCATCAATCATTAAATTTGAACACTGAAGGGTCTGCAAGGATTGATCGAAAAAGTGTAACACAAACAATTTAAAATTTGTGTTATACTTTTTTGACTGATCCTCGCAAACCCTTCATTGTTGTAATGCTAATATTAAAACTGCTTACTGATAAATTATATGATGAGTAAAATTAACAAACACCTCTTGAAACGTGATATTTGCTCTTTTTTTATAAACTCACATGCAGTAAGGCATCCAGCAAGAGTTTATCTGCTGTCTATGCCATAGGTTTGTTCAAAAGGTTGTACCAAGTAAACTGCAAAACCATAAGCCAACATAAACATTTAATAGAGTTACATCTACTTCCACTTGTAGAAATTTTGGTTAGACATGATGGCTCATGTGTCAAACAGTGTTAGATAAGTATAGAGTTAACATTGTGTATCTATTTGCCAATCCCCATGTCTGATCAAAATTGCTGTACATTTTAATGTATGTGTTCCATGATTAATATTAGAAAAATGGATACAGCAAATACGAGAATGATACAAAGACACTGAGTTAAACTTGGAATCACAATGATATGGTTGCTAAGGATAACAAATGTAACAAAATTCAGAACACATACATATCACCAAATAATGTAATCAAGAGACCGAGTTATTACGGCCAAATCATAGTTGCCTATTACAAAGGTGGGAATGAATAAGAACTTACTGTCAGTAGGTTAAGGAATTAGATTTAGGCCTAATATAGTATTAAGACATTAATAAAAAATTACAGATAGTATTTGTGAAAAAAGCATGTGTGCCAGGGAAGTACCATGGTGTTGTATATGATTTGCTATGGTTATGATTCAAATTTGATACTCATTTTAGACATTTACAAGCAATTTAAATAGTTTAATAATTGTTTTTACATATGTTTTATGTTCTGCTGTACAGATCACTCTTCTGTGATACATATAAGAGATATAGTATGTTGTCACTGTATATTCTTATAAAAGAAAATATTCTGAGTTCATATTTTTCTTGATTTTTAAAATTTAATTTTTTTTATAATAATCAATAAATCGAATATTCATTTTACTTCCATGTTCCTTAAGGAAATGGAAGTATGGTGATGGCAAAAAAAATCGTGTTCGAGATTATTGCAGATTCTGATTGTACTACACTCAAAACATGAAAAGAGCATTTTTCTGTGTGTGTGTGTGTGTGTGTGTGTGTGTGTGTGTGTGTGTGTGTGTGTGTGTGTGTGTGTGTGTGTGTGTGTGTGTGTGTGTGTGTGTGTGTGTGTGTGTGTGTGTGTGTGTGTGTGTGTGTGTGTGTGTGTGTGTGTGTGTGTGTGTGTGTGTGTGTGTGTGTGTGTGTGTGTGTGTGTGTGTGTGTGTGTGTGTGTGTGTGTGTGTGTGTGTGTGTGTGTGTGTGTGTGTGTGTGTGTGTGTGTGTGTGTGTGTGTGTGTGTGTGTGTGTGTGTGTGTGTGTGTGTGTGTGTGTGTGTGTGTGTGTGTGTGTGTGTGTGTGTGTGTGTGTGTGTGTGTGTGTGTGTGTGTGTGTGTGTGTGTGTGTGTGTGTGTGTGTGTGTGTGTGGATTTTGTTTCTATGGCAAACGATAACAGCCGCAAATTCAAACAGAATCAAATAATTTTTTGCATACAGCCCTGATTTGTAGAGTACTCACGACCTATTGTTTTTGGTGAAGATCGGTTATGGGAAAGGGGTAGTTTACCTCCAACGGTTTTTTTTAAATCAAGGGTAATTTTTTTCTATGGCAAACGATAACAGCCGCAAATTCAAACAGAATCAACTACTCTTTTGCATACAGCCCAGAATTGTAGAGTTCTCAAGACCTATTGTTTTTGCTGAAGATCGGTTAAGGGAAAGGGGTAGTTTACCTGCAACGTTTTATGTTTTAACAAGGGTATTTTCTATGGCAAACGATAACAGCCGCAAATTCAAACAGAATCAAATGATTACTTGCATACAGCCCTAAATTGTAGAGATCTCAAGACCTACTGTTTTTGGTGAAGATCAGTTAAGGCAAAGGGGTAGTTTACCTGCAACGGTTTTTTATCAAGGGTAATTTTTACTTCCATGTTCCTTAAGGAAATAGAAGTATGGTGATGGCAAAAAAAATCGTGTTCTAGATTATTCTGATTGTACTACACTCAAAACATGAAAAAAATTCATTTTTTGAAAAGTGTGTGTGTGTGTGTGTGTGTGTGTGTGTGTGTGTGTGTGTGTGTGTGTGTGTGTGTGTGTGTGTGTGTGTGTGTGTGTGTGTGTGTGTGTGTGTGTGTGTGTGTGTGTGTGTGTGTGTGTGTGTGTGTGTGTGTGTGTGTGTGTGTGTGTGTGTGTGTGTGTGTGTGTGTGTGTGTGTGTGTGTGTGTGTGTGTGTGTGTGTGTGTGTGTGTGTGTGTGTGTGTGTGTGTCTATCTGTAGATTTTGTTCTATGGCAAACGATAACAGCCGCAAATTCAAATAGAATCAAATAATTTTCTGCATACAGCCCTGATTTTTAGAGTACTCAAGACCTATTGTTTTTGATGAAGATCGGTTAAGGGAAAGGGGTAGTTTACCTGTAACTTTTTTTTTAATCAAGGGTAATTATTTTCTATGGCAAACGATAACAGCCGCAAATTCAAATATAATCAAATACTGTTTTGCATACAGCCCTGAATTGTAGAGTTCTCAAGACATATTGTTTTTGGTGAAGATCGGTTAAGGGAAAGGGGTAGTTTACCTGCAACGTTTTATATTGTAACAAGGGTATTTTCTATGGCAAACGATAACTGCCGCAAATTCAAACATAATCAAATAATTTTTTGCATGCTACTCTGAATTGTAGTTTTCAAGACCTACTGTTTTTGGTGAAGACCGGTTAAGGGAAAGGGGTAGTTTACCTACCACGTTTTATGTTTTAACAAGGGTATTTTCTATGGCGAACGATAACAGCCGCAAATTCAAACAGAATCAAATAATTATTTGCATACAGTCCTGATTTGTAGATTACTCAAGACCTATTGTTTTTGGTGAAGATCGGTAGAGGGAAAGGGGTAGTTTACCTGCAACGTTTTTTTTTTATCAAGGGTAATTTTTTTCTATGGCAAATGATAACAGCCGCAATTTCAAACAGAATTAAATAATGTTTTGGATACAGCCTTGAATTGTAGAGTTCTCAAGACCTATTGGTTTTGGTGAAGATCGGTTAACAGAAAGGGGTAGTTTACTGGCAACATTTTATGTTTTAACAAGGGTAATTTTTTTATGACGAACGATAACTGCCGTAAATTCAAAGAGAATCAAATACCTTTTTGCATACGATCCTGAATTGTAAAGGAGTGAAGGCCTGTTGATTTTGGTGAAGATCGGTTAATGGAAAGGGGTAGTTTACCTGCCACTTTTCATGTTTTAACCAGAGTAATTGTTTCTATGACGAACGATAACTGCTGCACATTCAAACAGAATCAAATAATGTTTTGCATGCTTGCCTCCATTGTAGAGAACTCAAGGCCTGTTGATTTTGGTGAAGACCGGTTAATGGAAAGGGGTAGTTTACCTGCAACGTTGTATGTTTTAACAACAGTGAAGTACTTAATTTTGATAAATAATGTATCTGATAAGAAGCTCATAATAATCCACTGTAGAAACGTACATGAAATATCTAAAAATTAAGAGGCTAGTTGAACGGGTGGGGGTAATTTTCTATTAATGAAAATTATAGTTGAAGAGGGAGGGGAGAATTTTTAAATGAGTACTATGTTATCGGCAACAAAGAAGTAGTTTTTTGTTAAAATTCCTTCCCGGGCTGTTTAGCCGTAGTCCAATTTTTTCTGCAAAACCAGACGTTTCGGCAGTGCCATCGACTGCCATGATCAGTGAAAATCGAGTGAGAAAACGTGAGGTAGTATACGTTAGTGACCACAGTACTGTGGATAAGGCTGAAGCAATAGAAAGAAGTAGTTTCTATGGAAATATATCATTTCGAATATGATTTTAAACATAAATCTTAGAACATGGAATTAGATGATTAATTAGATGATTAATTAGATGAATTAAGATGGAATTCATCTTAGAAGTCATGTATGGTTCTCCATACCGGTATTTACTTTTTATATGGTAAACGATAATAGCCGCAAATTCAAACAAAATCAAATAATGTTTTGCATACAGCCCTGACTTGTAGAGTTCTCAAGACCTGTTGGTTTTGGTGAAGATATTTTAAGGGAATAGGGTAGTTTACCTGCAACATTTTGTTTTAACAAGGGTAATTTTTTTATGACGAACGATAATTGCCATTTATTAAAACAGAATCAACTACTCTTCTGCATACCTTTTTGAATTATACAGAACTCAAGGTCTGTTGATTTTGTTGAAGATCGGTTAAGGGAAAGGGGTAGTTTACCTGCAACGTTTTATGTTTTAACAAGAGTATTTTCTATGACAAACGATAACAGCCGCAAATTCAAACAGAATCAAATGATGTTTTGCATACAGCCCTGTATTGTAGAGTTCTCAATACCTATTGGTGTTGGTGAAGATCGGTTAAGGGAAAGGGGTACTTTACCTGCAACATTTTATGTTTTAACAAGGGTAATTTTTTATATGACGAACGATAACTGCCGTAAATTCAAACAGAATCAACTACGTTTTTGCATACCTTTTTGAACTAAAGAGAACTCAAGGTCTGTTGATTTTGTTGAAGATCGGTTAAGGGAATAGGGTAGTTTATCAGCAAAGTTTTATGTTTTAAAAAGGGTAATTATTTTTTGACGAACGATAACTGCCGAAAAATCAGAGAACTCAAGGTCTGTTGATTTTGGTGTAGATCGGTTAAGGGAAAGGGGTAGTTTACCTGCAACATTTTATGTTGTAACAAGAGAAATGTTTCCATGACGAACGATAACTGCCGCACATACAAACAGAATCAAATATTTTTTTGCATGCATCCCTGAATTGTAGAGGACTGAAGGTCTATTGACTTTGGAGAAGATCGGTTAAGAGAAAGGGGTAGTTTACCTAAAAAGTTTTATGTTTTGACAAGAGTAAAGTACTTAATTTTGATAAATAAAGTATCCTGATAAGAAACTCATAATAATCCACTGTAGAAACGTAGATGAAATATCTATAAATGAAGAGGTTAGGTGAACGGGGTGGGGGCAATTTTCTATTATTAAAAATTATAGTTGAAGGTGGAGGGGAGAATTTTTTATGTGTACTACGTTATCGGCAACAAAGTAGTTTTTTGTTAAAATTGCTTCCCGGGCTGTTTAGCCGTAGTCCAATGTTTTCTGCAAAACCAGACTTTTCGGCAGTGCCATCGACTGCCATCATCAGTGAAAATCAAGTGCGAAAATGTGAGGTGGTATACATTAGTGACCACAGTACTGTGGTTAATGCTGAAGCAATAAGTAGAAAGACGTAGTTTCTATGGAAATATTTCATTTCAAATATGATTTTAAATATAAATCTTAGAACATGGAAGTGATGTATCGTTCTCCATACCGATATTTCAACTATCTAATGAGTTATTTCATCCCATCAACATCTCACTTCTCTACATATTAAAGAAAAAAGTTTACTGTGCAACAATTATATTTAGCACAAGGAACACACAAAAAGTATGACCTAACTGGTGGTTTAAACACAATACAGCTGCATTTGGTGTTAACACACAATTGAATTCATAATAATAATTGTAATGTTGTAGAATAGTTATGTATCAGCATGAACAATGTAAATATAGCTGCAACATAAAAATATTTATAACTGTTTCAAATTCTACTGTAATCTACTTTTTAATTAAGTTATTGTTTATATTCAACCTTTAGATTACAAAACACAAAACAAACGCTTTACATTAGTATAACCTCTATCTAGAGTTCTTTAAAAAAAATTGCTCTATAGACAGGTTTATGGAATCAATAATTTGATTGTGTGAATACAGATTTTATTATGATGCAAGTATTTTTGCAAACAAAAAACCCCTATACATCTAATCCATTTTCTAAACGTTGAATTATTATGACCTAAATCTTTAAATCATAAAATCTTAGTTGTCTGTTACTTACCGACACTAAAATGTGTTTATTTTGTCATAAATCTAACTTCAAAATGTCACTTTTATGCAAATAAATTATAGTTAGCCCTACTACTGCAACTGCATTTATTAAATATAATCTACTCAACATTAAACAATTAAGGCTTTCTACACGGATCCTACCTTTATACTATGTACCTCACATGAAAACTTAATATCATAATAAACCAACCTTAACATACTGCCACATCTTAATAATTCCAATACTAAAGTTGGTTATCACTATTTTGGCATATACTGAACACACGACTTAATATTCATATTATATTACTATACACAAATCTCAAGCTACTGCTAAACTAATAATTATTGATTTAAATTACACAATCTCTGTAGTTTTATTATTATTTACATAATCGCATAGGTTACACGAACAGTTTAACATTCTAATTAATGTTGCAGAAGTTAAGAAATTGTAATATAAAGTTGATCAGATCTGTTATAATCATCTTGGATTCTGAACAATACCAGACATAACGATTACAAATTAAACTCACCCCTTGTCTTACCTTATGCATGGAAATTGGGAGATTATCCACTATGTATCTGACTTCGTTGTTGGCTTGAAGGAATGCTAGAAAAAATATATCTGTTACAATATTATTCAAACCATAATATCTAACATTTTATAATATTCACAAAGGTATACCTTCACAAATTGCTATTTATTCTCATAAATAATCCCGCCATAATTTGGCAACAGCATGGAAGGGCAAGACGTCCTTCAATAAATAAGAACAAATTAAAATATATATTTCTTACTTTACTACAAAAACTTAATTCACGTCAACTTACCATGGCTATTTGAATTTGATGACATCTGTGATTTAACTGCCACTTCTAATAATACAATTAAAAACAAATAACTTGACACTGAACTTACAGACATATTCACTTCCATATTTCGCCTTTCAGCCATCTGTGATTTTTGTGCTGCTCCTGCAGCACACTGGTCGACTCTCTGAGCATCAAAGTCGATATATGTATCGATAATTCAAATAGTAGCGTATTAAAAATCTCGTTCTTCAACATTTAAAAACACGCAACAATTGTATAGATTGCACGGCACTTTAGAAAGATTCGTGGTTATTTTGTTCCTCGTAACCCTTCACGTTCCAAGCCATGTCTCAAAAATAAAAGACTTAAGGAAAGCCGACATCCGTTTATGTGATAAAAATGACATTCGTTTAAAAAGATGCAGGTGCAGTATCTTCCAAGTGAATATTATTTCGAAAAATATGTCCGAAAATTAATTGTTTTGTTCAAATCAAGAAACCCATAAACGTTTAAGCTTGAAAAACAAATTATTGTTTAAACTAAACATAATGATACCTTCATTTATTTATACAGTACTATTCCTAGTAAGAGTGGATCTCACGCTATTGTTAATTGTAAACTTGTACACCTACCAAGTTTGGATATTCGAAAAGCCAAATATCACTGAAATGATTCTTGATTCCTCCTACACTATTTCTAATGGTAACGTTTATGGATTAATCTTACAAGTGGTTCTTTTGTCTTTACAGTAACTCTACAAACAATGGAAGAAACATGTTCAAAATAAAAAAGTCAAGTTTCAAGGTAGTTGCTAACTGCAAGTGATTTGAAGATATCAGCATGTAGCATATTCTTTTCTTGAAATGAGTAACTTTCTAATTGAGAAAAGCGAAATGTTAATTACAAAGTAGTATACTTATCAGTAAAGTATGAAATTATGTAATTTTTAAAAAACCTAAATTTTTGCTGATCTCGAAAAATATAATAAGAGATTTCAAGTTTATTTGTTGGACACAGATGGACAGATTTTGCTTGGTCAGAGGAATTTAAACATTTTTTCCTGTATGTCACTAGAGGATCTCAGAATGTAAAAAGACAAGTTTTGTAACAAATTACAATATCGGTATGGAGAACCATGCATGACTTCCATGTTTTAAGATTTATATTTAAAATCATATTCGAAATGAAATATTTCCATAAAAACTACTTCTTTCTACTTATTGCTTCAGCCTTAACCACAATACTGTGGTCACTAACGTATACCCCGGCAGTACTCGCACCTATTTTTGAAACTTGAGAACTCGCGCGTGAGAGTTTTGCTCACACTACCCATTTCCCTTTAAAAACTTATAGAATATGAAATATTTTGACTTGAAACGTATTTTTATTTATATTTGAATAATTGAAATATAAAATGTTATAAAAACTAATAATAATGTTTTATGAAATATTTTGAAATTAAAATTATAATCATTTTTTTTATGTGAAACATAATGTTATACCTACAGACCAAGAAAAAATTGTTTTAATCTTTTTTAAAATTACTTATGTAAATTAATCAAATAGTTCCTCAGCACAAGAAACACATAAAAGGTAACAATGTTCATTACAAACAGTTTTCTTGCATTTCTACAACTTTTTTTGGATTTCTTGTTTTTCCTTCGTGGGCAATAAGCACAAAACCGAATGTTTCCACAAGAACTTGTGGGCGTTTGCTCTTCTTCAGCTCCAGCAAGTCTTCTCATATTTTTTTTTCTTCTGCAGGCATTTTACTTCCATATTCCTTAAGGAATGGAAGTATGGTGATGGCAAAAAAAATCATGTTCGAGATTATTGCAGATTCTGATTCTACTACACTCAAAACATGAAAAAAAGTCGTTTTCCGAAAAGTGTCTGTGTGTCTGTCTGTCTGTCTGTCTGTCTGTCTGTCTGTCTGTCTGTGTGTCTGTCTGTCTGTAGATTTTTTTATGGCAAACGATAACTGCCGCAAATTCAAACAGAATCAAATAATTTTTTGCATGCAGCCCTGATTTGCAGAGTACTCGCGACCTATTGTTTTTGGTGAAGATCGGTTGAGGGAAAGGGATAGTTTACTTGCAACAGTTTTTTTTAGCAAGGGTAATTTTGTTTGTTTGGCAAACGATAACAGCCGCAACTTCAAGCAGAATCATATAATGTTTCGCATACAGCCCTGAATTGTAGAGTTCTCAAGATCTGTTGATTTTGGTGAAGATTGGTTAAGGGAAAGGGGTAGTTTACCTGTAACGTTTTATGTTTTAACAAGGGTATTTCTTATGGCAAACGATAACAGCCGCAAATTCAAACAGAATCAAAAGATTATTTGCATACAGCCCTAAATTGTAGAGTTCTCAAGACCTATTGTTTTTGGTGAAGTTCGGTTGAGGGAAAGGGGTAGTTTACCTGCAACGTTTTTTTAACAAGTGTATTTTCTATGGCAAACGATAACAGCCGCAAATTCAAACAGAATCAAATAATGTTTTGCATACAGCCCTGATTTGTAGAGTACTCAAGACCTATTGTTTTTGGTGAAGATCGGTTAAGGGAAAGGGGTAGTTTACCTGTAACGTTTTATGTTTTAACAAGGGTATTTCCTATGGCAAACGATAACAGCCGCAAATTCAAACAGAATCAAAAGATTATTTGCATACAGCCCTAAATTGTAGAGTTCTCAAGACCTGTTGTTTTTGGTGAAGTTCGGTTGAGGGAAAGGGGTAGTTTACCTGCAACGTATTTTAAACAAGGGTATTTTCTATGGCAAACGATAACAGCCGCAAATTCAAACAGAATCAAATAATGTTTTGCATACAGCCCTGATTTGTAGAGTACTCAAGACCTATTGTTTTTGGTGAAGATCGGTTAAGGGGAAGGGGTAGTTTACCTGCAACGTTTTTTTATCAAGCGTATTTTCTATGGCAAACGATAACAGCCGCAAATTCAAACAGAATCAAATAATGTTTTGCATACGTCCCTGAATTGTAGAGGTCTCAATGACTTTCGATTTTGGTGAAGATCGGTTAAGGGGAAGGGGTAGTTTACCAGCAACTTTTACGTTTTAACAAGAGTAAAGTACTTGAAAATTTATTTAAACTTTTTGAAACAATGGTAATTGTTAAAAATAAAATAATTTTGTTGCCAGGCAATAAAATTATAATTTTTTCATTTTAATGTAATATAATATTTTTCATTTAATACAGCAATAAAAAGGCAGGTAAGACACAGCCTGTCTGTTTGGCTGAAAATGATTTTAAATATAAATCTTAGAATATGGAAGTCATGTATTGTTCTCCATACCGATATTTTACTTCCATGTTCCTTAAGGAAATGGAAGTATGGTGATGGCAAAAAAAATCGTGTTCGAGATTATTGCAGATTCTGATTGTACTACACTCAATACATGAAAAAAAGTCGTTTTTCGAAAAGTGTCTGTGTGTGTGTGTCTGTGTGTCTATCTATGTGTCTATCTGTAGATTTTTTCTATGGCAAACGATAACAGCCGCAAATTCAAACAGAATCAAATAATTTCTTGCATACAGCCCTGATTTGTAGAGTACTCGCGACCTATTGTTTTTGGTGAAGATCGGTTGAGGGAAAGGGGTAGTTTACCTGCAACGGTTTTTTTTTTATCAAGGGTAATTTTGTTTGTTTGGCAAACGATAACAGCCGCAAATTCAAACAGAATCAAATAATGTTTCGCATACAGCCCTAAATTGTAGAGTTCTCAAGATCTGTTGATTTTGGTAAAGATCGGTTAAGGGAAAGGGGTAGTTTACCGGCAACGTTTTATGTTTTAACAAGGGTATTTTCTATGGCAAACGATAACAGCCGTAAATTCAAACATAATCAAATAATGTTTTGCATACTACCCTGAATTGTAGAGTTCTCAAGATCTTTTGTTTTTGGTGAAGATCGGTTAAGGGAAAGGGGCAGTTTACCTGCAACGTTTTATGTTTTAAAAGGGTATTTTCTATGGCAAACGATAAGAGCCGCAAATTCAAACAAAATCAAATACGTTTTTACATACAGCCCTGATTTCTTGAGTACTAAAGACCTCTTGTTTTTGGTGAAGATCGTTTAAAGGAAAGGGGTTGTTTACCTGCCACGTTTTCTGTTTTATCAAGGGTAATTTGTATGGCAAACAATAACAGCCGCAAATTCAAACAAAATCATATAATATTTTGCATACACCCCTGAATTGTAGAGTTCTCAAGACCTATCATTCTTGGTGAAGATCGGTTAAGGGAAAGGGGTAGTCTACCAGCAACGGTTTTTTATCAAGGGTAATTTTACTTCCATATTCCTTAAGGAATGGAAGTATGGTGATGGTTTACTTCCATATTCCTTAAGGAATGGAAGTATGGTGATGGCAAAAAAAATCGTGTTCGAGATTATTGCAGATTCTGATTCTACTACACTCAAAACATGAAAAAAAGTCGTTTTCCGAAAAGTGTCTGTGTGACTGTCTGTCTGTCTGTCTGTCTGTCTGTCTGTCTGTGTGTCTGTCTGTCTGTCTGTCTGTAGATTTTTTTTCTATGGCAAACGATAACTGCCGCAAATTCAAACAGAATCAAATAATTTTTTGCATGCAGCCCTGATTTGCAGAGTACTCGCGACCTATTGTTTTTGGTGAAGATCGGTTGAGGGAAAGGGGTAGTTTACCTGCAACGGTTTTTTTTTAGCAAGGGTAATTTTGTTTGTTTGGCAAATGATAACAGCCGCAAATTCAAACAGAATCAAATAATGTTTCGCATACAGCCCTGAATTGTAGAGTTCTCAAGATCTGTTGATTTTGGTGAAGATCGGTTAAGGGAAAGGGGTAGTTTACCTGTAACGTTTTATGTTTTAACAAGGGTATTTCCTATGGCAAACGATAACAGCCGCAAATTCAAACAGAATCAAAAGATTATTTGCATACAGCCCTAAATTGTAGAGTTCTCAAGACCTATTGTTTTTGGTGAAGTTCGGTTGAGGGAAAGGGGTAGTTTACCTGCAACGTTTTTTTAACAAGGGTATTTTCTATGGCAAACGATAACAGCCGCAAATTCAAACAGAATCAAATAATGTTTTGCATACAGCCCTAAATTGTAGAGTTCTCAAGACCTATTGTTGTTGGTGAAGATCGGTTAAGGGAAAGGGGTAGTTTACCTGCAACGTTTTTTTAACAAGGGTATTTTCTATGGCAAACGATAACAGCCGCAAATTCAAACAGAATCAAATAATGTTTTGCATACAGCCCTGATTTATAGAGTACTCAAGACCTATTGTTTTTGGTGAAGATCGGTTAAGGGGAAGGGGTAGTTTACCTGCAACGTTTTTTTATCAAGCGTATTTTTTATGGCAAACGATAACAGCCGCAAATTCAAACAGAATCAAATAATTTTTTGCATACGTCCCTGAATTGTAGAGATCTCAATGACTTTCGATTTTGGTGAAGATCGGTTAAGGGGAAGGGGTAGTTTACCTGCAACCTTTTACGTTTTAACAAGAGTAAAGTACTTGAAAATTTATTTAAACTTTTTGAAACAATGGTAATTGTTAAAAATATAATAATTTTGTTGCCAGGCAATAAAATTATAATTTTTTCATTTTAATATTTTTCATTTAATACAGCAATAAAAAAAGCAGGTAAGACACAGCCTGGCTGTTTGGCTGAAAATGATTTTAAATATAAATCTTAGAATATGGAAGTCATGTATGGTTCTCCATACCGATATTTACTTCCATATTCCTTAAGGAATGGAAGTATGGTGATGGCAAAAAAAATCGTGTTCGAGATTATTGCAGATTCTGATTCTACTACACTCAAAACATGAAAAAAAGTCGTTTTCCGAAAAGTGTCTGTGTGTGTGTCTGTCTGTCTGTCTGTCTGTCTGTCTGTCTGTCTGTGTGTCTGTCTGTCTGTCTGTCTGTCTGTAGATTTTTTTTCTATGGCAAACGATAACTGCCGCAAATTCAAACAGAATCAAATAATTTTTTGCATGCAGCTCTGATTTGCAGAGTACTCGCGACCTATTGTTTTTGGTGAAGATCGGTTGAGGGAAAGGGGTAGTTTACCTGCAACGTTTTTTTAACAAGGGTATTTTTTTTCTATGGCAAACGATAACTGCCGCAAATTCAAACAGAATCAAATAACTTTTTGCATACAGCCCTGATTTGTAGAGTACTCACGATCTATTGTTTTTGGTGAAGATCGGTTGAGGGAAAGGGGTAGTTTACCTGCAACGGTTTTTTTTTATCAAGGGAAATTTTTTTTTTTTGCCAAACGATAACAGCCGCAAATTCAAACAGAATCAAATAATGTTTCGCATACAGCCCTGAATTGTAGAGTTCTCAAGACCTATTGGTTTTTGGTGACGATCGGTTAAGGGAAAGGGGTAGTTTACCTGTAACGTTTTATGTTCTAACAAGGGTATTTCCTATGGCAAACGATAACAGCCGCAAATTCAAACACAATCAAAAGATTATTTGCATACAGCCCTAAATTGTAGAGGTCTGAAGACCTATTGTTTTTGGTTAAGATCGGTTAAGGGAAAGGGGTAGTTTACCAACAACGTTTTTTTAACAAGGTTATTTTCTATGGCAAACGATAACAGCCGCAAATTCAAACATAATCAAATAATTTTCTGCATACAGCCCTGGTTTGTAGAGTACTCAAGATGTACTGTTTTTGGTTAAGATCGGTTAAGGGAAAGGGGTAGTTTACCTACAACGTTTTTTTAACAAGTTTATTTTCTATGGCAAACGATAACAGCCGCAAATTCAAACATAATCAAATAATTTTCTGCATACAGCCCTGGCTTGGTGAGTACTCAAGACCTATTGTTTTTGGTGAAGATCGGTTGAGGGGAAGGGGTAGTTTACCTGCAACGTTTGTTATAAAGCGTATTTTCTATGGCAAACGATAACTGCCGCAAATTCAAACAGAATCAAATAATTTTTTGCATACATAAGTGAATTGTAGAGGACTCAAGGCCATTAGATTTTGGTGAAGATCGGTTAATGGGAAGGGGTAGTTTACCAGCAACATTTTACGTTTTAACAAGAGTAAAGTACTTGAAAATTCATTTAAACTTTTTCAAACAATGGTAATTGTTAAAAATAAAATAATTTTGTTGCCAGGCAATAAAATTATAATTTTTTCATTTTAATGTAAATTATGTATATATTACAAAATATATCGTGCTTGGCAGGCAAGCATATTTCAGATTATAAGTCTTAGAATATGGAAGTCATGTATGGTTCTCCATACCGATATTTACTTCCATATTCCTTAAGGAATGGAAGTATGGTGATGGCAAAAAAAATCGTGTTCGAGATTATTGCAGATTCTGATTCTACTACACTCAAAACATGAAAAAAGTCGTTTTCCGAAAAGTGTCTGTGTGTGTGTCTGTCTGTCTGTGTGTCTGTCTGTCTGTCTGTGTGTCTGTCTGTAGATTTTTTTTCTATGGCAAACGATAACTGCCGCAAATTCAAACAGAATCAAATAATTTTTTGCATGCAGCTCTGATTTGCAGAGTACTCGCGACCTATTGTTTTTGGTGAAGATCGGTTGAGGGAAAGGGGTAGTTTACCTGCAACGGTTTTTTTTAGCAAGGGTAATTTTGTTTGTTTGGCAAACAATAACAGCCGCAAATTCAAACAGAATCAAATAATGTTTCGTATACAGCCCTGAATTGTAGAGTTCTCAAGATCTGTTGATTTTGGTGAAGATCGGTTGAGGGAAAGGGGTAGTTTACCTGCAACGGTTTTTTTTTAGCAAGGGTAATTTTGTTTGTTTGGCAAACAATAACAGCCGCAAATTCAAACAGAATCAAATAATGTTTCGTATACAGCCCTGAATTGTAGAGTTCTCAAGATCTGTTGATTTTGGTGAAGATCGGTTAAGGGAAAGGGGTAGTTTACCTGTAACGTTTTATGTTTTAACAAGGGTATTTCCTATGGCAAACGATAACAGCCGCAAATTCAAACAGAATCAAAAGATTATTTGCATACAGCCCTAAATTGTTGAGTTCTCAAGACATGTTGTTTTTGGTGAAGTTCGGTTGAGGGAAAGGGGTAGTTTACCTGCAACGTTTTTTTAACAAGGGTATTTTCTATGGCAAACGATAACAGCCGCAAATTCAAACAGAATCAAATAATGTTTTTCATACAGCCCTGATTTGTAGAGTACTCAAGACCTATTGTTTTTGGTGAAGATCGGTTAAGGGGAAGGGGTAGTTTACCTGTAACGTTTTA
Source organism: Magicicada septendecula (assembly GCA_034769895.1). Taxonomy (NCBI): domain Eukaryota; kingdom Metazoa; phylum Arthropoda; class Insecta; order Hemiptera; family Cicadidae; genus Magicicada; species Magicicada septendecula. The sequence goes on from CM068369.1 coordinate 51,031,157, forward strand.
TGTTTTAACAAGGGTATTTCCTATGGCAAACGATAACAGCCGCAAATTCAAACAGAATCAAAAGATTATTTGCATACAGCCCTAAATTGTAGAGTTCTCAAGACCTACTGTTTTTGGTGAAGATCGGTTGAGGGAAAGGGGTAGTTTACCAGCAACGTTTTTTTAACAAGGGTATTTTCTATGGCAAACGATAACAGCCGCAAATTCAAACAGAATCAAATAATTTTTTGCATACGTGCCTGAATTGTCGAGGTCTCAATGACTTTCGATTTTGGTGAAGATCGGTTAAGGGGAAGGGGTAGTTTACCTGCAACCTTTTACGTTTTAACAAGAGTAAAGTACTTGAAAATTTATTTAAACTTTTTGAAACAATGGTAATTGTTAAAAATAAAATAATTTTGTTGCCAGGCAATAAAATTATAATTTTTTCATTTTAATGTAATATAATATTTTTCATTTAATACAGCAATAAAAAGGCAGGTAAAACACAGCCTGGCTGTTTGGCTGAAAATGATTTGAAATATAAATCTTAGAATATGGAAATCATGTATAGTTCTCCATACCGATATTTTTCTATGGTAAACGATAACAGCCGCAAATTCAAACAGAATCAAATGATGTTTTGCATACAGCCCTGTATTGTAGAGTTCTCAATACCTATTGGTGTTGGTGAAGATCGGTTAAGGGAAAGGGGTAGTTTACCTGCAACGTTTTATGTTTTAAAAGGGTATTTTCTATGGCAAACGATAAGAGCCGCAAATTCAAACAGAATCAAATACGTTTTTGCATACAGCCCTGTTTTGTTGAGTAATAAAGACCTATTGTTTTTGGTGAAGATCGGTTAAGGGAAAGGGGTAGTTTACCTGACACGTTTTTTGTTTTATCAAGGGTATTTTATATGGCAAACGATAACAGCCGCAAATTCAAACAGAATCATACAATATTTTGCATACAGTCCTAAAATGTAGAGTTCTCAAGACCTGTTGGTTTTGGTGAAGATCGGTTAAGAGAATAGGGTTGTTTACCAGCAACATTTTATGTTTTATCAAGGGCAATTTTTTTTTTATGAACGATAACTGCCGTACATTAAAACAGAATCAACTACTCTTCTGCATACCATTTTGAATTATACAGAACTCAAGGTCTGTTGATTTTGTTGAAGATCGGTTAAGGGAAAGGGGTAGTTTACCTGCAACGTTTTATGTTTTAACAAGGGTATTTTTTCTATGACGAGCGATAACTGCCGTAAATTCAAAGAGAATCAACTAATGTTTTGCATACAGCCCTGAATTGTAGAGTTCTCAAGACCTATTGTTTTTGGTGAAGATCGGTTAATGGAATAGGGTAGTTTACCAGCAACATTTTATGTTTTATCAAGGGTGTTTTCTATGGCAAACGATAACAGCCTCAAATTCAAACAGAATCAAATAATTGTTTGCATACAGGCCTGAATTGTAGAGTACCCAATACCCAAGATCTGTCATTTTTGGTGAAGATCGGTTAAGGGAAAGGGGTAGTTTACCTGCAACAGTTTTTTTATCAAGGGTAATTTTTTTCTATAGTAAATGATAAAAGTCGCAAATTCAAACAGAATGAAATGTTGTTTTGCATACAGCCCTGTATTGTAGAGTTCTCAATACCTATTGGTGTTGGTGAAGATTGGTTAAGGGAAAGGGGTAGTTTACCAGCAACATTTTATGTTTTAACAAGGGTAATTTTTTATATGACGAACGATAACTGCCGTAAATTCAAACAGAATCAACTTGGTTTTTGCATACCTTTTTGAACTAAAGAGAACTCAAGGTCTGTTGATTTTGTTGAAGATCGGTTAAGGGAAGGGGTAGTTTATTAGCAACGATTTATGTTTTAAAAGGGGTAATTTTTTTATGACGAACGATAACTGCCGAAAATTCTATGAGAATCAAATAATTTTTTGCACTCTTTCGTGAGTTGCAGAGAGCTCAAGGTCTATTGATTTTGGTGAAGATCGGTTAAGGGAAAGTAGAGATGGGAAGTTCGATTCTTTTAACTGAATCAATTTCCAACGATTCACTCCTTGTGGAGAATCGATTCTTTTGAACGATTCTTTGATTCTTTTTACCTTATTCCTTCTCTTAAAGGCCCTGGGTACTTTTTAGCCATTTTCTGTGCTTTATATTGTATAATTGTAATGAAGTAATAAAAGTAAATATCATTTTTATATAATTGACTTAAAATAAAAATCAGACGGCTTAGTGCCAAGTAGTAGTCTTTAATAAAACAAAATATAACAAACAAGAACGTTTTGTAGTTTAAGTGGTGAATGTAAATTTAAAATAAAAAGACATTATTATTATTAATTTTACTTTTCACAAACCTTATTCTACATATTTTAAATTCCATATTTACATGTACATATATATTTTAAATGAGATCAAAGTTGTAATTAGCAAACAATATTTGAGCTTATTCTATATTTTAATTTACATATTTTACATTCTATATTTTAAATTACATATTTACATCACATATTAACGTTATTATATTAGGTTACATATACATATTGTAACGATACAATTAAGCCAAATCCCGTACCAGTAATAAAAAAGATAATTCTTGATATAAAATTACTTCATAAAAAATAAAATGTTTAAAAAATGATTAAAATGTAAATACTTTGACACGACGTACAACGATATTACCCAACCCAAGTGATTGAGCCAACAACCTAAATATAAAGAAGGGAACCACGTAACATACTTAAGAAAAAATATGATAGACAAAACAATGATGAACACAGAACTAAAGAAGAACCAGAAGAAGAGAACAGATTGATTTAAATGGAATAAATCCTATTGTAGTCCCAAGCCACGTGTTTGTTAACCAAATACACTGTACTCACCGTCTATGGCTTTTTTCCTTGATGTTTTTTCCCAGTTTACATGTTTCAAGGCGCTTGCCTCATCATCAGAACTTATAAAATCAATCTATGTCATAAATAATGACATTTGTCAAAATATTAAAAACACAATACGGCAATTAAACTATGTACATAAATTCGCTTTAAAAATGTTCGGTGTGCCTTGCAAGACAACACGCGCCGTACTCCTTGCAAGGCAAGGTACGGCGCGTGTTGTCTTGCAAGGCACACCGAACATTTTTAAAGCGAATTTATGTACATAGTTTAATTGCCGTATTGTGTTTTTAATATTTTGACAAATGTCATTATTTATGACATAGATTGATTTTATAAGTTCTGATGATGAGGCAAGCGCCTTGAAACATGTAAACTGGAAAAAACATCAAGGAAAAAAGCCATAGACGGTGAGTACAGTGTATTTAGAGAACAGATCCCTACAATTAAACAGAATTTAGACCAGAAGAGAAGAAGAGGAGAACCGAACCAAGATGAAGACTATTGAAGATGAAGAAGAGGAAGAATGAAGAGGAGAACCGAACCAAGATGAAGACGATTGAAGATGAAGACTATTGAAGATGATGAAGATGAAGAAGAGGAAGAATGAAGAGGAGACAGGTTAAACCCAAGGGGAAACTAACACACATATATAAGGGAAAGATAGTATACTTAAAGATAGAATACGGTCAATAAACCTTGAATAATTATGTATTAATGAAACCAATATTATTGTTATCATGAAATTAACCTATGTACCCATTTTAAAGACAATACAATTGTAAAGCAATGTGATATAGAAAAAGTACACTAACCCAGTCAGAAAGGTTAGATTTAACAAAACACAACTAACCTAATATTGTTAATAGTAAATGTCATACTAAAACAAAATAGTGAGAAATGGTAAAGTATAGGGATTACCCATTAAATAACACTAATTACAAAACAGTGAACCAAAGTGAAGTGCTTTAGTGAAGTGTAAATGCCCTAAAAAGTAGTGAAAGTGTATGTGAAACATTCAAAATAGAATGATAAGTAAGCAGACACTCTGTGAAACATTGATAAACGACCAATGATTGGAGTGATATTATAATTAGTAATATATCTAGAAGTAATTAGAAATAGTAGTCCAAATTAATATTAAGGAAGCTTGTAATATTATTCAGGGAGAAAGCCCAGACAAATAACTTGTGTTAACATGGCATGATAGAATAGAATTAAAGTTTTGTTATTAAAATTAAGATTGCAAAGAATACAACACCCCATGTTGAAAGGGGAATCTACTTTCATAATTTTATGAAAGGTGACAATGTTTATCACTTTAATTTGTAACACAAGAAAGAAATCAATGTTAGTACTAATAATAACTAATGACTTGTAAAGAATAGTTGGTTCAATGTTAAAGGAGGAATATGGCTGAAAGGAACCTACAGTCCATAAACCTAATTATTATATTTTAAAGGAAGAGCAATGAAAATATATGTTGAATAGTAGTTAAAACACAAACAAATAAGTGAAGCCCATCAGGCTGAATTCAGAATGTAATTTAAAAAGGAAATACACTAAAAAACAATAATGGCTGTTTGTGACTATGAAAACAGTTAACTGCCAAAGACATTCAAATGCAAATTGTATCAATTTCACAAAAAATCTTACTAATCTAAGAACAGTGAATGGACAGTAATTATTTATCAGTTATTTCAACACAGAAATATTATTGTAATAATTTAATTCAAGAAAGATATGTTATTTATTAAATGTCAAATAATTAGACTATAGTTAAAGTATAACAGAATATGACCTTATGAGGTATCATTGTAAACTTTGAAAGGAAAGAAAAATAATAGTGATGTCATTTATTATCCCAAAGGAATTATAAGGGAATAAAATCATTAGGAAAATACTTAATAAATTTGAATAAAAATTCAAATATTTCTAACAATGTATGTAAGGAGTAATTAACCAAGCATTGAATTATTGGTTACTATGACAACGAGACGTTTGAGGGCTTATTTTTCCGTTAAATTAAGAGACGCTGAAGAAACGAAGCGTGGGTAAGCCACACGAAAAATTGGACAAACTAAAATTTTAATTTAAACAGTTATAAAAAGTCGAATCAGTGAACCAAGATAACCCAATATGAAGAGACGTCGATCTATAAAGAATACATGATGTCCAGGAACCAGATTAATTAAATTAATTAAAGAAAAAAACCCAAGACCAAATAAAGGAGGTGTTAGAAGTTTTAAACCAGCCCAAATTCGAAGAATATACGACTACCCTGATGACGACGTTTCAACGTGAGATGAACTGATAAGTACCGAATAAATTCCTTATTCCCAAAACCCTAAATTACTAAAATTATTTTCAAATGATAAAATTTCTCACTATTTAAAAAGTAGTATTTTCTTTCAAAGGTAAAGGCATAATTTACTTACATTAAAAAACATTTAACTAAACTATAGAGATAACCTTATTTGTGAACATAACTACTGTAACAGAAATACGACACTACTGAACAAATTGTACAAACACATTATAAATCCTAAGTATGTATAAGGTATAGTAGTGTATTTTTTTCATGTAATCAACGTTTATGTCTATTTTCATGATCAAAAGAACTCCAGATTTTAAAAACATAGTAATTTGTTAAAAGTAACTGAACGATAGTGTTTTGAAATCAATTTTGCCAACCTGAGATATTTTGTGTTTCAAGCTCGAAGCCGGAGCATAATATTATAAATTTGTTTATGATTCATTGTCATATTTATTGATAATTAAATGTGTATTAAAAAACGCAGTACAGAACAATACTATCTTGTTATTTCATAGGATTTTTGTAGAATATATGTGTGTTAGCGAAGTTTTAAGTTATAGCCAACTAGCGCTCATCACGAGCGGCCGAGTCGACAACCTGTGTAGCAGCGGGAACAATTCGAACGTCACAGCTGACTAGCTAATATCACGTATTACCTTAAAAATTGAATGTTTTAATTGTTTTAACAGAAACAATTTGGCGCCACCCGGGAATAACAATCCCTATGAATTAACAGGTAGGTTGTACTGGTGACATTGACAACGCTACGGACTCCAGTAGTGACGTCGATTTATGTAACGACCAGTGTGAGGCAAACACACTACATTCACACTAATACACAAAATAAACAAGTGTGATACATTTCAACAGGTACGACCCTAGTAGATTGTTACATATTGGCTTACATCGCGGGGCTTGAACAAGGGCGCACCCCTAGTAGATTGTTACAATATTTTAAATGAGGTCACTGTTGTGATTAATAAACAATATTTGTTCAATTTTCGAGGAGGTCAGACGGGAACGTTTTTGGGTGCAGATCTGGCCCCCTTTAGAGAATATCCTCTCACAGGGGACAGATGTTGCAGGGATGCACAGTCTCTTTAGAATTAAATTATACAAATTTGCAAAAATGTTTTCCTATCATGCCACCAAACCATTGGGTCAGCATGCCGGTCCAAGATTGGTTCTTCTATGTACTTGTCAACTTCAACAAGAGCAGAAGCTGTGGGATCATGGACCGTTCTGAGCATGTTCACCGACGCATCAAATTCTTGCCAAATTAATGATGTTGAAGTGCTTGGCTGATTTTGAGGCAACTCAGTTTGTGTCTGTGGCCCAGTATTTTTTAAGGCTCCTTTTATTATTTGAACCACCGCTTTCTTTGTTTCTACAAAATTGGATTCTACCCCAAAACCTTGTTTTTTGAAGCAGGGATCGAGAAAGACTGACTGGGCAATAAGGTAAATTTTCTCCCTGTTTCCACTATTAAACAAACCATCTAATAATTTATGTCCTAAAAGCTGAACATCTTCTGTTAAAACCTTGCCCTGCACGTCTGAGGTGCGTTTTACACATTTTACTAATCCCCAGGCCAAAACACAAGTTTTTTACAGGGAGACGATTTTTTCAGATGAAACTTCCTCAGTTACTTCGGAAAATATTTGCAGTAACTCCACCGATTCCCTTATGACCTTCCAATCTCTATCAACTAGCAAAAGTTTTGGATTGCATAAAGCCAAAGCTGATGTAACAGCTTCTTTGTTTTTGTGATCCGATCCAACATCTCGAAGGTTGAATTCCAACGTGTTGGTACGTCTTGCTTTAATTTTAAAATTTTTGTATTAAAATTCTTTTGAATATCGGTTAATTTAGCCATTGCGTGAGGACTTTGCTTAAAAAATTGGACAATAGATTTGACTTTGTCAACCGTATCCTTTATCGAATCACGAATTGACCCCTGGACCACTAGATTAAGGCTATGGGCAAAGCAAGATATGTGGCGCAAATTTAAATTACTAATTGCAGCCTTAATGTTTGCAGCATTGTCCGTAACTACAGCAAAAATTTTGAAATCTATTTTAAATTTATTAGCTACATTTTTGATCCATGAAGAAATGTTTTCGGCAGTGTGTTTTTCAGAAAATTCGGAGCACTCTAACAAAATGGAATTTAAATTTAAATGTGTATGGGGGTCAATAAAATGGGCAGTAATTGCATAAAAACTGACACTATTGATGTTTGTCCAACCATCACACGTTAGACAAACAGCTGGCGCTCCTTCCAGCATTTAAAAAAATTTTTCAAACAGGGAACTGAAAAGCGACGGGAGCAGACTGTTTGTAAGGGTCTTTCGGCTTGGTAAAGAATAATTGGGGCATAACATGTGGACACATTTTTGGAATTCCTTGTCTTCCACAAGGCTGAATGGCTGGTATTCTGCGCAGATCATTTTTAATAACTGAATGTCTATTTCCCGGCTTTTATTTAAAGGAATAGGTTTAATGATGTTGACAAAACGGCTGATTGAAGATTGCGTAAATTGCTGGCGCTGAGGGGAAGGTGTAGATATAGCGGGCGACAGGGTCGGTGTTGATGCTGACTGATCAGTGGAAGTGGGTAGAGGCCGAGGGGTACTGCAGGCGGTGGGTCATCAGATGCATACCTCAGTTCTTGGTATAATTCTTGCAATTCCCTGTGTGACTCATCTAGAGATGACGAGCTGGATCGGGCCTCATGTCTCGTTAGCTCAGGTTGTCCTAGGCGATCAAGATTTACCGTGGGGTGTATTTTGGCCAAATGCCGGCGAAGGTTGCTCGTCATTGCTATCAAAGCCGAGCAATAACGGCATTTCCCTTTATGCCGGTTATTTTCATCCACCTTCACAAAATGGTACCAGATATCAGACCTGTTAGCCATGCCTGTTAACAAAATGTAAAAATCAATGATAGATATTAACTATTTCTCATATTTATAACCTATTTATATCAGTAAACCCTCGATTTAACGGACTAATTGGGGCTGAGGGGTGTCCGTAAAATTGAAAGTCCGTTAAATCGCAAATTTTTTTTTTGAGGATATATTTAAATCAAATAGGCCTATAACACTTGAAATTTTAATACTATTAATATCATGCAAATACCGTATTGTTCCGAATACAAGCCGCACTTTTTCTCCTAAAAACATGGTCGCTAATTTGGCCTGCGGCTTGCATTCGCGCGCTAACGAAATTCGAAGTTATACCTGACTTCTGGCGGGACGAACGCTTTTGGTATCATGAGTTGTTTACTGCCTAAGCAACAGCAGTTTGCCTGGCTGTAGTTAACTCTGGCGTTATGATTTATGACTACAACCGAATGTTTTAACAGCAAACTGAAGAAAGAATAGGAAGATAAAGTGTAAGTGCGTGCGCGCGCGCGCGTGCTCGCACCCTTCTGTAGGCAGCAAGACAAAGGATGAGTAGAGGGGGTGTGAGTAACATGTTTCTAAATAACGGGTAAACTGCCAGTGTGGTTTTCTATTGTAACAGCGACAACATCGCTTATCTGTACTTTGTTTTCATTCGACGTTTTTGTAGTGCGTTTGCGGTATGAGTGATATTGTGGAGACTAAAGGCACGCAGTCAAATCAAATTAAACGTAACCCGTACGATGCGAATTATAAATTAATTGTGATATAAAATGTAGAAAAAACATGCAATCGCGAAGCCCCAAGTAAATTCGATATTGATGAATCCTGTATTCGACGATGGAGAAAACAGAAGGAACGACTTTTAAATGCAAATACTGCGCGACAGCATTCGCGGGACCTCAAGTTGGGCGTTTTGTAGTAGTAGAGTCCAGCATCTGTGAATACGTATGGCTTTTAAGAAGGCAAGGACTCCCTGTCACTAGACATGTTTTAAAATTAAAAGCTTTAGAAATTCCAGAAGAATTAAAAGTCTCCGGTTTCAAAGCCAGCTTCGGGTGTATAAGACGAATGATGCGGCGAAATGGATTTGTGCTTAAATGATGTACATCACTCGCGCTAAAACTACCGAGTGACTACGAAGAAAAACTCCTACAGTATCAGGGGTTTGTCATTCATTCACGCAAGAAGTATAATTATTCACTTGAACACATGGGAAATGCCGATGAAACGCCCGTATTTTTTATTTTCGTATATTTACGGTGGACCAAAAGGGAACCAAATCTGTAACAGTAAAGATTACGGGAAATGAAAAATTACGTGCCACTGTAATGCTTGCTGTATTAGCCGATGGACGAATATTTCACAGTGAAATAAGATGCATATCAGTGTATATTGTTCAGTGTTAGTAGTCGTGATGTCTTCCACTGAACGTGTGCGACGCCTGCGTTAACGACAACGCAAAGACAGGGATCGTGAAGAATTAAATGAATTCTTGATGAATACTCCGTTCTCATCAAATACAATTGAAGATGAGAAAATTTGCGTGTTTCAAAACAAGAAACAAGAAGAAAATAAACGAAAGAATTCTGCGATAGCCAAGCAATATCGCCAGAACAGGAGAGTCTACAGTTTATGCACATTATACGTTTCAAAAGCCTAAAAACATCATGCTTTGATGTTTCAGTTTTTTTTTTCTATCAAATTCTGTCCGTTAAATCCGAAGTCCGTTAAACCGAGGTCCGTTAAATCGAGGGTTTACTTTATATTTATATTACTATTTATATACACATTTATACCTCCAAACTCGAAATGTGTAAAAAATTGACTTTTCGCGTCCAATTTAACCTTCCTTCCAAGTACCCGTAAGATTCATAACCTTTTGTTTACATGTGAACGAGGACTTTTAATTGTGGTCTTATAGGAATAATAAGCAATTTTAAATTGCAAACCCAAACAAATAACAAGTAAAACAACTTTTAAAAGCAATCCTCGAAGATTCTATTATTATAAGTATGTTAAGTTCGTCATATTTCTTCAATTTTTGACAATATTATAGTTCGCTAACAAAAAAAATCGTTATTGAACATCAAAATAGGTGAGAACATCAAGTTAGTGCAAAAATTTTCCAAAGACTACCAAGCAGGAAGAAAATGAAATGAAAGAAATGAAAAAAAAGAAATGAAATGAAGAAATGAAAAAACTACTCTATAAACAACATTGTTATTTACCTTATTCACCGAATCCTGAGCTCCTGAGAGAATCAAACAGAGTAATAATTAAGTATAATTATCTTTCTGCAAGAGGCAATGACGGAAAGATACTAAAATGAAAAATACAGTGATTAATTTAAATTAAAACATTATTGAAAAATATACGTACCTAAATCTACAATCGGTAAATACTAAAACAGAAACGCATCTTTCTATTTTCCTTGTTTTCCCAAGAATCGAGATCAAGGTATTTTTTCACACAGCAAGAAACTAAAATGAAAAATCAATAGACTATTTTATAATTTTATCGATTAACTTTAAATGAAAATATTAATGAATGATAGGTTATAATCTTACCACTGGGTTTTTCCCAACTCGGCAATCCGAAAGACGAAGCGGCAACTGGAAGCGTCGAAGGCACATAAACAACTGGAAGGTAAGGAGAGGACTGAACCGTGAACGGAGGAAGAGGCGATGTCGCAGCTGAATGGAATCGAATGGAACGAAAGGAGTCAAGAAGAACTGTAGCTGACTAGCTCAGTCGCCTAAACGGTGAAGGAGTTGTGGGAACTGAAGGAGTCAAGGGAGTCGAAATCCTCACTCGACTACCCCCCACCAACCGATTCCATGTGAATCGTGATTCTTTCATGTGAATCGATTCAGAGTACGGTTCTTTCAGAGGAGTCGATTCTTTGAATCGATTCTCGGTTCTCTTGCCCATCTCTAAGGGAAAGGCAGTGGCGTAGCTAGTACTTTCGCCGCCCGGGGCGGCCTGTCAGTTTTTCCGGCCCCCTACACATTTCAGTTGCCACTCGCCGACAAGCATTAAAAAAAAAAGTAATTGGCGGTCTATTTTTTGACTTATCACTGTACTTTATTTAAACAGTAAATAAAGAATAATATGTATTTCAACGGGTAGAAAGGCGACCTAGCGAACGTCTAACCTCCAAACGGACAGAAAGGCGACCTAGTGAGAGTCTAACCTCCAAACAGACACAAAGATGAGCCAACGAAATTTCTACCTTTGAGCGGGCAGAAAGGAGTTAGCATTTTTCCTAGCCCGCCTTTATGCCCGTTTGGTGGTTAGACTTTCGCTAGGTTGCCTTCTTCCTCGTTTGGAGGTTAAACTTTTGCTAGGTCACCTTTTTGTCAGTTCGGAAGTTAGAATTTAGCTAGGTTGCCTTTCTACCTGTTTGGAAGTTAAACTTTTTTAACATGAAGGATGACATCAACATTAACATGAACGATGTTACACATGAAGGATAACAGAAAAGAAAAGGATTGTGTGTAACTGAGCATTTTTATTTATATGTTACTTTTCAAAAATACTCCAATCGTAGTCTTAAAAGTTGAAAGTACATAGCAACTAAAAAGTACATAGCATTATTTACAGATGAAAACAATTTAAAACTTGACTTTTCTTGCTTTTGCTTCTGCAAAATTGGAAATAACATTGCTGTAGTCAAGTGACGATGCAGTTTCGTGTTCTATTGAACTTGGTAAGTCTATTCTCCGTCATTGTAGACCTTAAGTAATTTTTTATTAACTTAAGCTTGCTAAATGAGCGCTCACACGAGGCTACTGATACTGGAATTGTAAGAAGTATTTGAAGGGCAGTCGCTAGGGACTTGTATTATTCTGCACCCATCGAATTAATATAAGTCAATAGACCTTTTGGTTTCAAGTTTAGTTTTTCGCCATTATTGGTTGCTCTTTTCAACAACAGTAAAACATCTTTAGTGTCTCTTAGTAGCTCTTCAAAATCAATGTCATGTGGATAATTTTCTGCAAGTATTTTACAGTGTTCAGATAATTTGTCTTCGCTGATTCCCTTCTTGAGGTGATTTTCAATCTCGCTAAGATAACCAAATCGTTTTTCTAGCTCCAAAAGATGTGTGAATCTGTCTCTCATCTCTGCTGACAATTTGTCTATAATTTCAATTAGACAACGTTTTATCTCTTGTCGGCTGTTTAATACAACATCATCATCATGCTCTCCAGGCATTTTACGTTTTTTCCGTGGCCTCTTATCTGTTTCCACGCCCCATTCCTCACATTTCTTCACAGATTTCTCAATGACTATGTCACAAAGATTCGTTCTCCAATCTCCTAACTGATCTTCAAGAGTTTGCAGCAGTAACAGTGCACTGTGAAAGCTTACTCCTTCAATCTGCAATACTTTCTGAGAGTGGTTTATTGCAGGGAGAATTTCTGCCCAAAAATACAGCAAACATATGAAGTCAAATGTCTCCAATCCATTGATGAGTATTGCGGCATCTTCCCGTGTTTCAACTGTTTCTGAAGGGGTGTCTCTGAGTTTTTCGAGACAAGCAATAATTTCGTTTAGCTGAGAGTGGTTTATTGCAGGGAGAATTTCTGCCCAAAAATACAGCAAACATATGAAGTCAAATGTCTCCAATCCATTGATGAGTATTGTGGCATCTTCCCGTGTTTCAACTGTTTCTGAAGGGGTATCTCTGAGTTTTTCGAGACAAGCAATAATTTCGTTTAGCTGAGAAGATACTGCTTTAACAGCATCTGCTTTTGAACTCCATCTAGTTTCTGCATTTTTTTTTTTATTGTAATATTTACATGTTCTTTCAAAACACTCCACCTGTGTGTAGAACAAGAGAAGAATGTAAAAAGTTTCTCCAAGATCCCAAAAAATGTGATTGCTCGAGGGTTGACGTGGGCAGCGTCCACTCCTACCAAATTAAGGCTGTGGTTGTCGCAGGGAACAAATATTGCTAATGGATTTAGTTCTAAGATCCTTTTTTGAACCCCTGTATGAATTCCAGCCATCGTTGCCTGGTTGTCAAGTGACTGGCCTCTACAGTCTTTCAGGTCTAAGCCATCTTCCTCTAGTTTGGATGTTATTACTTCCGTTATACCAGCAGCAGTCTTATCATGTACGGGTATAAAATCTATAAATGATTCCCTTACCTCAACTGTCTGTTCATCAATGTCAACAAATCTAATGATCTGAGACATTTGCTCTTCATGTGATTGGTCTGGCGTTGTGTCAAACATTATACTGTAATACTTGGCCTTTTTACATGCGGCAATTATGGTTTTCCGCACTTGTTCACCCAAGATGGAAATAATTTCATTTTGTATATCCGGGGAGAGGTAAGATAATTTTCCTGGATTTCCTGAAACTGAATCCAGGTGAGTCCTCATTACAGGATCGAATTTAGCAAGACACTTGATAAGTGCGAGAAAATTCCCACGATTGGCACTATCAGTAATTGATTCTCTGTGTCCTCTTAGAGCTAGGTTCTGCTGAGCTAATGTTTGCACTGTAGCGATTACTCTTTCCAAGATTTCTTTCCAAATCTTAGCAGCTTCACAAACTTGTCGCTGAAGATGGCTATCAATGGCTGCTCCTTTATTCAGTGAACGCTCTAATTCTTTCCATTCCATGAATGCTGAGCGATGTGCAGCACTAGTCTCATGATCCTGGATGCGAGGATTCAGCTTACGCCAAGTCGAAAAACCACTGACACTACTAAAACTGCTTTGGCTCTGGTAGTTCTTTTGTTGAAATAATGTGCAGAAAACACAAAACAGTGCGTTTTTACATGGAGAATAGCATAACCATGACCGATTAATCTTCCTTCCATTTTTAAGGAGTTTCTCAAACCAACACTTATTCATGGATCTTCCAGTAGTATCGGAAGGAAAAACACTGTCTTTGTTTTGCAGTTGGCTGGTGCCTTGACTTGCGACTAGGTCTCGAAACTGTTTTGCAATGTTTTCAGGCCACCGTCCAATATCTTGCAGAACATCTATACTAAAGTTGTCACTCTGTGTTATTGGTAGTCTTTTATCGTCATTTTCGTTGGCTCGCAGTGGCGGCGATAAGGCCCCCGCAGACCCCGCGGCGCGGGGGGGCCCCGACCCTCATGGGGGGCCCCAGTTGGCCTAGTCATGGGACATAACTTGTAACATGAAAAATAAGCGTAAACGAGTTGTAAAACGCTTCTTTGTTGAATTATCAGTTGACCATAGAATTGACGACCCAGTGAAATCATTTGAAGTAAAAGTTTTCAATGCAACACTAGATATTGTAATAGCTCAGCTACAAATGTGATTCGAAGGATTGCGTTGCATTGATGATAGGTTTTCATTCCTGACGCCTCAGAATTTAGTAAACGTCTCACAAGAGACAATAGTGGAGACAAATAAGGCTCTGGTAAATGTGTATCCTGGTGACCTTTCCACATCACTGCCTGACCAAGTAATATCCTTCAAAGCTCTGATGGCCAAAGAAATTGTACACAAGAAAAGAATTCGAGAAATGATGAATTTAGTGGTTGAAGAAAACAGCTGCCTTATGAGTTGCCTCCCAGACTTAACTACAGCTTTGGAGCTTTATTTAACCATACCTGTCACAACAGCTACAGCGGAAAGAAGCTTTTCAAAACTTAAATTAATTAAATTAAGTCATACTTAAGAAGTACCATGGCCCAAACTCGGTTGAGTGACTTGGCACTGTTAAGCATTGAGCATGAAGAGACACAGAAAACTAATATCAACGAAGTGGTTGAAAAGTTCTTGGCTATTAAAAAAAGAAGACTAGGCTTAGGAAAACAGTGAACTTTGGTTGATCCTCATCTGTAAATATTGTACATTACTTGAATTCGAGTGTTATTGAATTGGATTAGACTTAAGGAGAACTTGTATAGAGTATATTCAAGAATTTTACAAATTCAGTTACAAACTAATTTAAATGTTTGAAAAAAGCTAGAATGTTACTTTGATATTCGTTTTTAAATAATAAATTTTTAACACTCTGTGTGCGGTACTGTTTCATAGTCTGAATTTAGATCTTTGACGTAAAAATAAATCATTCTTTTTGTTTTGATTTTTTTATGGTTTGTATAGAACTTTGTCTATTTAGCAACAATGAATTTTAAGAGTCTGTACACGTGTAAAACAGCCTTTGCAAATTGCAAACGCTTTGTGATAGACGAGAAAGTATTCACAAACCATTGTTGTGAAACACACGTAAATAGAAACTCATTTGAGTGTTTTCCCCTATTACGTATACAAAATTTAACCATTTTTATAGGGCCCCCTAATTAGTTTCGCGGGGGGGCCCCCGTTTCGTTAGCGCCGCCACTGTTGGCTCGTAATGGATTTTCTTCTTCAGAATTTTTTTGAAGTTCAAGTAATGTTTCTGGAATGATGTTTAATTCAGATGTAGTAGCAGAAGTTTCAATTAAGTTATTTACATTATTGGAGTCGCTGACTTTTCCCCCTCGTTGTTTTCTCCACTATTATCGTCTTTGCTGTGTCCTTCGTCAGTCGAAGAGCTTGATCCACGATTTGGTAGGTCGACTTCTTGACTTCCTTGATTTTTCAAACTTAAGCTTCTCTCAATAAAAGCTTTCATTAAATTTTTTGAACTCTCAGCAGACTGAATTTTTTTAATCTTTGTCTTTCGAAATTGAGCACCACTTGGCTTGATTCGTTTCATTCTGTAGGTGTTTTAGTACCTGGAATCCCGCAAAAAATTAGACAATGACCTGCGAACACTGCAACTATAGTTAATTCGTTAACTGGTTTCGTTAACGGGCGAATACAGTTGAAACGTTGACGTGTGATAAACAAAATACCTCAAAATTACCCCTCCCCCCGTTCCATGGGCTAAATGGTGCTTTTCCCAATTCTTTTTTTTCTTTTTATAATAAAATATGTTCACGCTCTATAAAAAAATCATGAATGTAGGGTTGTTCACGAGTAGTTTTGGTTTTTTTGCATTTTTTCTAATTTTTTGCGATTTACACCAGCAATGGCCACTGTATAACGTAATACATATCTTAATTTCAGATAAACTGATCATTCCGTAAGAAAATTACTACTATTTTAATCTTCTGTCCTACGTTATTAGTATATCATATACTAAGGCGAATCTAATCAAAAATATACTTTTTATTTAAAATATTTGGTGTTCTTTATATACATTAAATTAAATACGTTTTTATGTCTCTTGGGCATAAATGCCATCTTCATGAGCATGCGCAGCGCCCAGAATTGAGGTGATTTGACTCAAAGACGGGGTGGGGGAGGGGAAATTTTGAGGTATGGATCATGGGTACATCACTTTTTAAGATCAAACGAAAATCTTATCAGGTGTATTTTAAAATCAAAAATTAAGAGAATTTTACCTATCTTATCCATGAATACTCTTTATAATTATTTTTTATTGAATTCGAAACTGAATTTGAGTTTGAATAAAGTTCAATGCCTCAACTAATTATTATATATATATATATATATTTAGGCATGACTTACCAAACAAAAGGTTTTAAGATATTAAACTCAATATTATGAAAATCGCATTAGTTTTTAAGTTACTTTGACAACGAAAAGTAAATTATGCTTATGCCTTCAATTACGGCTTATGCAAAAAATAAGTATATAAGTGCGAATTGAATTGAGGTTATTACTTACTATACACGTCTGTACCAGACTGAGTTGACTTCAGACCATAGAGGTATATAGATAGAGGTGGTGAACTGGCTGAGAAACCGTCCGGCTGGAAAAGAGAGATGGAATCACGTAGGGGTCATTTCTGAACTGACGCTGAATCAGCTGATCCGCGCGAGTTCCACTCTCGCGCATGCGTCAGTAGACAAGGATAGAAATGACATCTATGAATGTTTCTGCGTGGACATTTCCACTTACACGAGCGCCTATACTTTGCCCCCTCTATGCTTCAGGAATAAATGAGAATAGAACACTGCTTAGGAGTATAGAGGTGAGGAAGCTTAAGTTGATAGGGCATGTGATCAGACTAGTGCTTTTTTAACTAGCATCTTTGAGGGCAAAGTAGTGGGGAAGAAGCCCAAAGGAAGACCAAGAACTGCATACTTCCGCAGCACAATGAGTGTCGTGAATAGTGGGTCCTATAAAGAAATGAAGAATATCGCAAGGGATAGAGTGACGTGTCTACAGCGACAAGGCATTGCCTTTAGGAGTTAAAAATGCTTCAGACAGTGCCACGCTCACATCTATGACTGTTCAAGAACTTTCGAATGGCCAATCGCACCGAAATTTTAACAGTACATGTGAAATAGCTCTGTTTAGTTGACTGCAAAGTTTCAGACAAATTTAGACGAAATGAAAACTCCCAAGAACCACCTTAGTGTACAGTTTAATTTTTTCCAGTTTGCCGCCCCCCTTCTCGTGCCACCCGGGGCAGCTGCCCCCTTCGCCCCCCCTAGCTACGCCACTGGGCAAAGGGATAGTTTACCTGCAACATTTTATGTTGTAACAAGAGAAATGTTTCCATGACGAACGATAACTGCCGCACATTCAAACAGAATCAAATATTTTTTTGCATGCTTCCCTGAATTGTAGAGGACGGAAGGTCTGTTGATTTTGGAGAAGATCGGTTAAGAGAAAGGGGTAGTTTACCTGAAACATTTTATGATTTAACAAGAGTAAAGTACTTAATTTTTATAAATAAAGTATCCTGATAAGAAGCTCATAGTAATCCACTGTAGAAACGTAGATGAAATATCTATAAATGAAGAAGTTAGGTGAACGGGGTGGGGGTAATTTTCTATTATTAAAAATTATAGTTGAAGGTGGAGGGGAGAATTTTTTGTATGTGTACTACGTTATCGGCAACAAAGAAGTAGTTTTTTGTTAAAATTGCTTCCCGGGCTCTTTAGCCGTAGTCCAATGTTTTCTGCAAAACCAGACTTTTCGGCAGTGCCATCGACTGCCATCATCAGTAAAAATCGAGTGCGAAAACGTGAGGTGGTATACGTTAGTGACCACAGTACTATGGTTAATGCTGAAGCAATAAGTAGAAATACGTAGTTTCTATGGAAATATTTCATTTCGAATATGATTTTAAATATAAATCTTAGAACATGGAAGTCATGTATGGTTCTCCATACCGATATTTGAAAATTGCGCTCGGTTCATTAGTTGAGCTTTCATCAGGTCAAGAGCCAAGTTTTTGAGAAACAGTCTTCTAGCTTCAACTAATTCGGTATTTCCATTATATATTATTTGAGAATTAATTCCTCCAACATTCAAGAGTGTAAAAAAAATAGTAAGTGGCCATCTGCAGCTCACTCAAGAAACTGAATAAGATGCTTTCATTTCATCTACAACATCAACACCTCCTTTAGTGAGGTTGTAAAACATAATTATTTCTGGTTTTGTAAGTTCATTCGTCGATTCATCTATTTTGCCGTCATTATGAAGAGTAGAAAAACATAAAACATTCTTGGTATTTTCTTTTTTTGGCTTATATGACACCAAAACCCCTTTTGTGGATTCCAAATAGGCAAATCTACTGCTATATCTTGCTCTTCCTGTAAGCGTCAAAAAACTTTTTGGAAGTTCACTTTTGTTTTTTCTAATAGTACCAACCATTGTTGTTTTGTTGGCTAAAAGTTGGGCTGCTAATGGGAGAGAGGTAAAATAATTATCCATCGTTATATTTTGTCCTGTGCCTAAAATGGGCTGAGCCAAACGCATAACAACAGATTGCGCTGAGTTGTCATACTTGTAAGGACCATTAGGTTGTTTGCCTG
Organism: Magicicada septendecula; assembly: GCA_034769895.1. Classification (NCBI taxonomy): domain Eukaryota; kingdom Metazoa; phylum Arthropoda; class Insecta; order Hemiptera; family Cicadidae; genus Magicicada; species Magicicada septendecula. The sequence goes on from CM068369.1 coordinate 51,050,045, forward strand.
GATAAATTTTTATATTGTGGGTATAAAATACTCTTGCATCGACCAAAGAATAAATTTTGATGCCATATTTTGCGGGCTTATTTCTGATAAATTGACGTAATTTACATCGACCTCTAAATGCTTCCAGCATCTCGTCTATAGTTACATATTCGTCAACTTGGTAATTGTTTTTACATCTACTATTGAAATCGTCAAATACCTCTCGAATAGGAGCCAAATTATCAGTCGCCTTTCTCTCATCCCGTGTGTTGATATCATCAAATCTTAATGCCCTCAATAGCAAAAGAAATCTTTCTTTTAACATGGTTGCTCGAAAACATTCTGGTGCACTGCCATCAGTATCCCACAATTCTTTTACATTGAGATGTTATGCTTTTTTCATTCCTGCCATATACAGCAGCCCAATGAGAGCAAATATTTCTGTAGAATTAGTTTCTCGACAATCACGACTCCTATTATAAAACGGTCGCATTTTTTCAAGGTATATATTAGTACATTTTACAATATTATCAATTATATGATCAGGGAAGAAAAGCTTCCAACACTCTAACCGAGTTTTTACATCTTTTGCAATCGATTTGACACCAGGTAGATGAGTTATAATATTCTCACGTCCTCGTCTTACTCTGCGCTTAGGCTGTGTCAGTCTCCATCGCGCCACTCTGTTGTTTCCAATCAATATGTCTGACGGACTAACTGAACCATCAGTTTCAGATTCAGAATGATCTTCATACTGACCTTCAGACTGCTCTGAATCGGTGTTATGGTCACTGTGTTCTGACTCTGCATCACTTTCTGGATCATCTACTCTCCCTTCATCATCTTGCAGCGGTAAAGTCTCTTCATTCACAGGGTTAGGTGCCCAAGAACAAGAAGCATTTTGATTCCTTAGAGCAAGTTCAACCATCAACCTTCCTCGAGATGTCATCCTAGAAAGTAAAAAGAGCATTTCAAAATAAGGCATAATAAGCATGGTTATACAATTTTATTTTAGTCAGAAAAGGTACATACCTGGTTATTATTCAATAAAAAAAAATAATTTTCACGATCACTCGCTTGATGAGAAAAATACTCACACACAAAAAATTTTATAACACAAGAACTCGCACAATGAGAAAAACGCTCACAGTTGACGACTACTGTTGACAAACCATTCGCTGTGACTCTCAAACCTAAACTGAAGATTTGACAACATGCCAATCAGTAGTTCAGGTTCTAAAACGAAGCTAGAGAGAGCACTAGCTTCGTCTAAGACATAGAGTCCTAGATATAATGTTTTCTTTCAAACCGTGAGCATTTTGCTCATAGGCTCGAGTCCTCCCGGGATACCACCTCACGTTTTCGCACTCGATTTTCACTGATGATGACAGTCGATGGCACTGCCGAAACGTCTGGTTTTGCAGAAAACATTGGAATACGGCTAAACAACCCGGAAAGGAATTTTAACAAAAAAACTACTGCTTTGTTGCCGATAATGTAGTACACATACAACAAATTCTCCCCACCCTCTTCAACTATAATTTTCATTAATAGAAAATTACCCCCACCCCGTTCACTTAACCTCTTCATTTATAGATATTTCATCTACGTTTCTACAGTGGATTATTATGAGCTTCTTATCAGGATACTTTATTTATCAAACTTAAGTACTTTACTCTTGTTAAAACATAAAACTTTTCAGGTAAACTACCCCTTTCTCTTAACCGATCTTCACCAAAATCAATAGACCTTCAGTCCTCTACAATTCAGGGAGGCATGCAAAAAATATTTGATTCTGTTTGAATGTGCGGCAGTTATCGTTCGTCATGAAAACATTTCTCTTGTTACAACAAAAAATTTTGCAGGTAAACTACCCCTTACCCTTAACCGATCTTCACCAAAATCAACAGGCCTTGAGTCGTCTACAATTGAGGAATGTATGCATAAAATTATTTGATTCTGTTTCATTTTGTGGCTCTTATCATTTGCCATAGAAAATACCCTTGTTAAAATATAAAATGGTGGAAATAAACTACCTCTATCCCTTAACCGAACTTCAACAAAATGAATGCAAGACCTTGAGTTCTGTATAATTCAAAAAGGTATGCAAAAGAGTAGTTGATTCTGTCTGAATTTACGGCAGTTATCGTTCGTCATAGAAAAAATTACACTTGTTAAAACATAAAATGTTGCAGGTAACCTACCCTATTCCCTTAACCGATCTTCGCCAAAACCAACGCATCTTGAGAACTCTACAATTCAGGTCTGTATGCAAAATATTATTTGATTCTGTTTGAATTTGCGGCTGTTATCGTTTGCCATATAAAATACCCTTTTAAAACATAAAACGTTGCAGGTAAACTACCCCCTTCCATAAACCGATCTTCACCAAAAACAACAGGTCTTGAGAACTTTATAATTTAGGGCTGTATGCAAATAATCACGTCATTCTGCTTGAATTTGCGGCTGTTATCATTTGTCATATAAAATACCCTTTTAAAATATAAAACGTTGAAGGTAAACTACCCCTTTCCGTTAACCGATCTTCACCAAAAACAACAGGTTTTGAGTACTCTACAAATCAGGACGGTATGCAAAAATTATTTGATTCTGTTTGAATTTACGGCTGTTATCGTTTGCCATAGGAAAAAATCTACAGACACACACACGGACACTTTTCGAAAAACGACTTTTTTCATATTTTGAGTGTAGTACAAACAGAATCTGCAATAATCCCGAACACGATTTTTTTTTGCCATCGACATACTTCCATTTCCTTAAGGAACATGGAAGTAAAATATCGGTATGGAGAACCATACATGACTTCCATGTTCTAAGATTTATATTTAAAATCATATTCGAAATGAAATATTTCCATAGAAACTACTTCTTTCTATTGCATCAGCCTTAACCACAGTACTGTGGTCACTAACGTATAATACCGCATGTTTCCGCACTCGATTTTCCCTGATGATGGCAGTCGATGGCACTTCCGAAACGTCTGGTTTTGCAGAAAAAATTGGTCTAAGGCTAAACAGCCCGGGAAGGAATTTTAACAAAAAACTACTTCTTTGTTGCCGATAACACATATAACAAATTCTCCCCTCTCTCTTCAACTATAATTTCCATTAATAGAAAATTACCCCCAAGAGGTTCACCTAACCTCTTAATTTATAGATATTTCATCTACGTTTCTACAGTGGATTATTATGAGCTTCTTATCAGATACTTTATTTATCAAAATTAAGTATTTCACTCTTGTTAAAACATAAAACGTTGCTGGTAAACAACCCCTTTCCCTTAACCAATCTTCACCAAAATCAACAGGCCTTGAGTCATCTACAATTCAGGAATGTATGCATAAAATTATCTGATTCAGTTTCATTTTGCGGCTCTTATCGTTTGCCATAGAAAATACCCTTGTTAAAATATAAAACGTTGCAAGTAAACTACCTCTATCCCTTAACCGATCTTCAACAAAATCAATCCAAGACCTTGAGTTCTGTATAATTCAAAAAGCTATTCTAAAGAGTAATTGATTCTGTTTGAATATACGGCAGTTATCGTCCGTCATAGAAAAAATTACCCTTGTTAAAACATAAAAGTTACTGGTAAACTACTCTATTCCCTTGACCGATCTTCTCCAAAACCAACAGATCTTGAGAACTTTACAATTCAGTTCTGTATGCAAAAAATTATTTGATTCTGTTAGACTTTGCGGCTCTTATCGTTTGCCATAGAAAATACCCTTGTTAAAATATAAGACGATGCAGGTAAACTACTCATATCCTTTAACTAATCTTCAACAAAATCAACAGACCTTGAGTTCTGTATAATTCAAAAAGGTATGCAAAAGAGTAGTTGATTCTGTTTGAATTTACGGCAGTTATCATTCGTCATAGAAAAAATTACACTTGTTAAAACATAAAATGTTGCCGGTAACCTGCCCTATTCCCTTAACCGATCTTTGCCAAAACAAACACGTCTTGAGAACTCTACAATTCAGATCTGTATGCAAAACATTATTTATTCTGCTTGAATTTGCGGCTGCTATCGTTTGCCATAAAAAAATTACCCTTGATAAAAAAGCATTACAGGTAAACTACCCCTTTCCCTTAACCAATTTTGACCAAAAACAATAGGTCTTGAGTACTCTAAAAATCAGGACAGTATGCAAAAAATTATTTGATTCTGCTTGAATTTGCGGCTGTTATCGTTTGCCATAGAAAAAAATCTACACACACACACACACACACACACACACACACACACACACACACACACACACACACACACACACACACACACACACACACACACACACACACACACACACATTTCAAAAAACGACTTTTTTCATGTTTTGAGTGTAGTACAAACAGAATCTGCAATAATCTCGAACACGATTTTTTTTTGCCATCAACATACTTCCATTTCCTTAAGGAAAATGGAAGTAAAATATCGGTATGGAGAACCACACATGACATCCATGTTCAAAGATTTATATTTAAAATCATATTGGAAATGAAATGTTTCCATAGAAACTACTTCTTTCTATTGCTTCAGCCTTAACCACAATACTGTGGTCACTAACGTATACCACCTCAAGTTTTCGCACTCGATTTTCATTGATGATGGCAGTCGATGACACTGCCGAAACGTCTGGTTTTGCAGAAAAAATTGGACTAAGTCTAAACAGCCCGGGAAGGAATTTTAACAAAAAACTACTTCTTTGTTGCCGATAACACATATAACAAATTCTACCCTCTCTCTTCAACTATAATTTCCATTAATAGAAAATTACCCCCAAGAGGTTCACCTAACCTCTTAATTTATAGATATTTCATCTACGTTTCTACAGTGGATTATTATGAGCTTCTTATCAGATACTTTATTTATCAAATTTAAGTAATTCACTCTTGTTAAAACATAAAACGTTACTGGTAAACTACCCCTTACCCTTAACCGATCTTCACCAAAGACAACAGGCCTTGAGTTCTCTACAATTGAGGAATGTATGCTTAAAATAATTTGATTCTGTTTGATTTTGCGGCTCTTATCGTTTGCCATAGAAAATACCCTTGTTAAAATATAAAATGGTGCAAGTATACTACCTCTATCCCTTAACCGATCTTCAACAAAATCAATGCAAGACCTTGAGTTCTGTATAATTTAAAAAGGTATGCAAAAGAGTAGTTGATTCTGTTTGAATTTATGGCAGTTATCGTTCGTCATAGAAAAAATTACACTTGTTAAAACATAGAATGTTGTAGGTAACCTACCCTATTCCCTTAACCGATCTTCGCCAAAACCAAAGCGTCTTGAGAACTCTACAGTTCAGGTCTGTATGCAAAACATTATTTGAATCTGTTTGAATTTGCGGCTGTTATCGTTTGCCATAAAAAAATTACACTTGATAAAAAAGCATTACAGGTAAACTACCCCTTTCCCTTAACCGATCTTGACCAAAACAATAGGTCTTGAGTACTATACAAATCAGAGCTGTATTTAAACAATTATTTGATTCTGTTTGAATTTGTGGCTGTTATCGTTTGCCATAGAAAATACCCTTGTTAAAACATAAAACGTATGCCATAGGAAAAAAATCTACAGACACTTTTCGAAAAACGACTTTTTTTCATATTTTGAGTGTAGCACAAAAAGAATCTGCAATAATCCCGAACACGAATTTTTTTTGCCATCGACATACTTCCATTGCCTTAAGGAAAATGGAAGTAAAATATCAGTATGGATTATATTTAAAATCATATTTGAAATGAAATATTTCCATAGAAACTACTTCTTTCTATTGCTTCAGCCTTAACCACAGTACTGTGGTCACTAACGTATACTATCTCACGTTTTCGCACTCGATTTTCCCTGATGATGGCAGTCGAAAGCTCTTCCGAAACGTCTGGTTTTGCAGAAAACATTGGACTATGGCTAAACAGCCCGGGAAGGAATTTTAACAAAAAACTACTTCTTTGTTGCCGATAACACATATAATAATTTCTCCCCTCCCTCTTCAACTATAATTTTCATTAATAGAAAATTACCCCCACCCTGTTCACCTCACCTCTTAATTTATAGATATTTCATCTACGTTTCTACAGTGGATTATTATGAGCTTCTTATCAGATACTTTATTTATCAAAATTAAGTACTTCACTCTTGTTAAAACATAAAACGTTGCAGGTAAACTACCCCTTTCTCTTAACCGATCTTCACCAAAATCATTAGACCTTCAGTCCTCTACAATTCAGGCATGCAAAAAATATTTGATTCTGTTTGAATGTGCGGCAGTTATCGTTCGTCAGGAATACATTTCTCTTGTTACAACTTGAATGTGTGGGAGTTATCGTTCATCATGAATACATTTCTCTTGTTACAACATAAAATGTTGCAGGTAAATAACCCCATTCCATTATCCGGTCTACACCAAAATCAACAGGCCTTGAGTTCTTTACAATTTAGGACAGCATGCAAAAAAGTATTTGATTCTCTTTGAATTTACGGCAGTTATCGATAGTCATAGAAAAAATTACCATTGTTAAAACATAAAATGTTGCAGGTAAACTACCCCTTTCCGTTAACCGATCTTCACCAACACCAACAGGTCTTGAAAACTCTACAATTAGGGCTGAATGCAAAACATTATATGATTCTGTTTGAATTTGCGGCTGTTAACGTTTGCCATAGAAAAAAAATTACCCATGATAAAAAAACGTTGCCGGTAAACTACCCCTTTCCCATAACCGGTCTTCACCAAAATCAATAGACTAAATATCACTATAATATTGACGACTCGGAACACAAAGTTAGTTAAGTAACGGACACGTCATGGACAACGAAATCCAAGAATCAATAGACCTTCAGTCCTCTACAATTCAGGGATGCATGCAAAAAATATTTGATTCTGTTTGAATGTGCGGCAGTTATCGTTCATCAGGAATACATTTCTCTTGTTACAACTTGAATGTGCGGGAGTTATCGTTCGTCATGAATACATTTCTCTTTTACAACATAACATTTTCCCGGTAAACTACCCCTTTCCATTTACCGATCTTCACCAAAATCAACAGGCCTTGAGACCTCTACAATTTAGGAACGTGTGCAAAACATTATTTGATTTTCTTTGAATTTACGGCAGTTATCGTTCATCATAGAAAAATTACCATTGTTAAAACATAAAAAGTTGCCGGTAAACTACCCCTTTCTCTAAACCGATCTTCACCAAAATCAATAGACCTTCAGTCCATTACAATTCAGGGATGTATGCAAATCATTATTTGATTCTGTTTGAATTTGCGGCTGTTATCGTTTGCCGTAGGAAAAAATCCACAGACACACACACACTTTTCGAAAAACGACTTTTTTTCATGTTTTAAGTGTAGTACAAACAGAATCTGCAATAATCTCAAACACGATTTTTTTGCCATCACCATACTTCCATTTCCTTAAGGAACTTTTAAGTAAAATATCGGTATGGAGAATCTTTATGTTCTAAGATTTATATTTAAAATCATATTCAAAATGAAATATTTCCATAGAAACTACTTCTTTCTATTGGTTCAGCCTTAAAAACAGTACGGTGGTCACTAACGTATACTACCTCACGTTTTCGCACTCGATTTTCACTGACGATGGCAGTCGATGGCATTGCGAAACGTCTGGTTTTGCAGAAAACATTGGACTATGGCTAAACAGCCCGGAAAGGAATTTTAACAAAAAACTACTTCTTTGTTGCCGATAACACATATAACAAATTCTCCCCTCCCTCTTCAACTATAATTTTCATTATTAGAAAATTACCACCTAACCTCTTAATTTATAGATATTTCATCTACGTTTCTACAGTGGATTATTATGAGCTTCTTATCAGATACTTTATTTATCAAAATTAAGTACTTCACTCTTGTTAAAACATAAAACATTGCAGGTAAACTACCGCTTTCTCTTAACCGATCTTCACCAAAATTAATAGACCTTCGGTCCTCTACAATTCAGGGGTGCATGCAAAAAAATATTTGATTCTGTTTGAATGTGCGGCAGTTATCGTTGGTCGTGAATACATTTCTCTTGTTACATTTTGAATGTGCGGCAGTTATCGTTCGTCATGAATACATTTTTCTTGTTACAACATAAAATGTTGCAGGTAAACTACCCCATTCCATTAACCGGTTTTCACCAAAATCAACAGGCCTTGAGTTCTCTACAATTTAGGACAGCATGCAAAAAAGTGTTTGATTCTCTTTGAATTTACGGCAGTTATCGTTCGTCATAGAAATAAACAGCTCGGGAAGGATTTTTAACAAAGAACTACTACTTTATTGCCGATAACGAAGTACACATAAAAAATTCTCCCCTCCCCCTTCAACTATAATTTTCTTTTATAGAAAATTACACACACCCCGTTCACCTAACCTCTTCATTTATAGATATTTCATCTACGTTTCTACAGTGGATTATAATGAGCTCCTTATCAAGATACTTTATTTATCAAAATTAAGTAATTTACTCTTGTTAAAACATAAAATGTTGCAGGTAAACTACCCCTTTCTCTAAACCGATTTTCACAAAAATAAACAGACCTTCAGTCCTCTACAACGAAAGGGTGCATGCAAAAAAATATTTGATTCTGTTTCAATTTGCGGCAGTTATCGTTCATCATGGAAACATTTCTCTTGTTACAACATAACATGTTTCAGGTAAACTACCCCTTTCCCTTTACCGATCTTCACCAAAATCAACAGGCTTTGAGATCTCTCTGCAATTTATGAATGTATGCAAAACATTATTTAATTTTCTTTGAATTTACGGCAGTTATGGTTCGTCATAGAAAAATTACCCTTGTTAAAAAAATAAAAAGTTGCCGGTAAACTACCGCTTTCTCTAAACCGATCTTCACCAAAATCAATAGACCTTCAGTCCTCTACAATTCAGGGCTGTATTCAAAACATTATTTGATTCTGTTTGATTTTGCGGATCTTATCGTTTGACATACTAAATACCCTTGTTAAAATATAAAACGTTGCAAGTAAACTACCTCTATCCCTTAACCAATCTTCAACAAAATCAATGCAAGACCTTGAGTTCTGTATAATTCAAAAAGGTATGCAAAAGAGTAGTTGATTCTGTTTGAATATACGGCAGTTATCGTTCGTCATAGAAAAAATTACACTTGTTAAAACATAAATGTTGCTTGTAAACTACCCTATTCCCTTGACCGATCTTCACCAAAAATAAAACAGATCTTGAGAAGTGTACAATTCAGGGCTGTATGCAAAAAATTATTTGATTCTGTTTTACTTTGCATCTCTTATCGTTTGCCATAGAAAATACCTTTGTTAAAATATAAAACGTTGCAGGTAAACTACTGCTATCCTTTAACCGATCTTCAATAAAATCAACAGACCTTGGTTTCTGTATAATTCAAAAAGGTATGCAAAAGAATAGTTGATTCTGTTTGAATTTACGGCAGTTATCGTTTGTCATTGAAAAAATTACCCTTGTTAAAACATAAATGTTGCTCGTAATCTACCCTGTTCCCTTAACCGATCTTCGCCAAAACCAACATGTCTTGAGAACTCGACAATTCAGGTCTGTATGCAGAACATTATTTGATTCTGTTTGAATTTGCGGCTGTTATCATTTGCCATATAAAATACCCTTTTAAAACATAAAACGTTGCTAGTAAACTACTCCTTTAACTTAACCGATCTTCACCAAAAACAATAGGTTTTGAGTACTGTACAAATCATGACTGAATGAAAAAAATTATTTGATTCTGTTTGAATTTGCGGCTGTTATCGTTTGCCGTAGGAAAAAATCTACAGACACACAGACACTTTTCGAAAAACGACTTTTTTTCATGTTTTGAGTATAGAACAAACAGAATCAGCAATAATCTCGACCACAATTTTTTTGCCATCACCATACTTCCATTTCCTTAAGGAACTTAGAAGTAAAATATCGGTATGGAGAACCATACATGACTTCCATGTTCTAAGATTTATATTTAAAATCAAATTTGAAATGAAATATTTCCATAGAAACTACTTCTTTCTATTGGTTCAGCTTTAAAAACAGTACGGTGGTCACTAACGTATACTACCTCACGTTTTCGCACTCGATTTTCACTGATGATGGCAGTCGATGGCATTGCCGAAACGTCTGGTTTTGCAGAAAACATTGGACTACGGCTAAACAGCCCGGAAAGGAATTTTAACAAAAAACTACTTCTTTGTTGCCGATAACACATATAACAAATTCTCCCCTCCCTCTTCAACTATAATTTTCATTAATAGAAAATTACCCCCACCACGTTCACCTAACCTCTTAATTTATTGATATTACATCTACGTTTCTACAGTGGATTATTATGAGCTTCTTATCAGATACTTTTTTTATCAAAATTAAGTACTTCACCCTTGTAAAACATAAAACGTTGCTGGTAAACTACCCCATTCCATTAACCGGTCTAGACCAAAATCAACAGGCCTTGAGTTCTCTACAATTTAGGTCAGCATGCAAAAAAGTATTTGATTCTCTTTGAATTTACGGCAGTTATCGTTACTCATAGAAAAAATTACCCTTGTTAAAACATAAAATGTTGCAGGTAAACTACCCCTTTCCCTTAACCGATCTTCACCAACACCAACAGGTCTTGAAAGCTCTATAATTAGGGCTGTATGCAAAACAATATATGATTCTGTTTGAATTTTCAGCTGTTAGCGTTTGCAATAGAAAAAAAATTACCCATGAAAAAACCGTTGCAGGTAAACTACCACGTTCCCTTAACCGATCTTCACCAAACACAACAAGTCATGAGTACTCTACAATTCAGGGCTGCATGCAAAAAACATTATTTGATTCTCCTTGAATTTACGGCAGTTATCGTTCATCATAGAAATAAACAGCCCGAGAAGGAATTTTAACAAAGAACTATTTCTTTGTTGCCGATAACGTAGTACACATAAAAATTCTCCTCTCCACCATCAACTATAATTTTTATTTATAGAAAATTACCCCACCACCACATTCACCTAACCTCTTCATTTATAGATATTTCATCTACGTTTCTACAGTGGATTATTATGAGCTTTTTATCAAGATACTTTATTTATCAAAATTAAGTACTTTACTCTTGTTAAAACATAAAACGTTGCTGGTAAACTACCCCTTTCTCTACACCGATCTTTACCAAAATCAACAGACCTTCAGTCCTCTACAATACAGGGATGCATGCAAAAAAATATTTGATTATGTTTCAATTTGCGGCAGTTATCGTTCGTCATGAAAACATTTCTCTTGTTACAACATAACATGTTTCTGGTAAACTACCCCTTTCCATTCACCGATCTTCACCAAAATCAACAGGCCTTGAGTTCTCTACAATTTAGGAACGTATGCAAAACATTATTTAGTTTTCTTTGAATTTACGGCAGTTATCGTTCGTCATAGAAAACATTACCCTTGTTAAAACATAAATGTTGCTGGTAAACTACCCTATTCCCTTGACCGATCTTCACCAAAACCAACAGATCTTAAGAACTTTACAATTCAGGGCTGTTTGCAAAAAATTATTTGATTCTGTTTGACTTTGCAGCTCCTACCGATTGCCATAGAAAATACCCTTGTTAAAATATAAAACGTTTCAGGTAAACTACTCCTATCCTTTAACCGATCTTAACAAAATCAACAGACCTTGAGTTCTGTATATTTCAAAAAGGTATGCAAAAGAGTAGTTGATTCTGTTTGAATATACGGCAGTTATCGTTCGTCATAGAAAAAATTACACTTGTTAAAACATAAATGTTGCTCGTAATCTACCCTATTCCCTTAACTGATGTTCGCCAAAACCAACACGTCTTGAGAACTCGACAATTCAGGTCTGTATGCAGAACATTATTTGATTCTGCTTGAATTTGCGGCTGTTATCGTTGGCATAACAAAAATTACCCTTGATAACAAAGTATTACTGGTAAACTACCCCTTTCCCTTAACCGATCTTGACCAAAAACAACAGGTCTTGAGTCCTATACAAATCAGAGCTGTATGCAAAAAATTATTTGATTCTGTTTGAATTTGCGGCTCTTATCGTTTTTCATTGTTAAAACATACACTTGTTAAAACATAAAACGTTGCGGGTAAACTACCCCTTTCCCTTAACCGATCTTCACCAAAAACAACTGGTCTTGAGTACTCTATAAATCAGGACAGTACGCAAAATATTATTTGATTCTGTTTGAATTTGCGGCCGTTACGGTTTGCCATATGAAATACCCTTTTTAAACATAAGACGTTGCAGGTAAACTACCCCTTTCCCTTCACCGATCTTCACCAAAACAATAGGTCTTGAGTACTCTACAAATCAGGACTGTATGCAAAAAATTATTTGGTTCTGTTTGAATTTGCGGTTATTGTTTGTCACAGCCCTAGAAGGAATTTTAACAAAGAACTACTTTTTTGTTGCCGATAACGTAGTACACACAAAAAATTCTCCCCTCCCCCATCACATATAATTTTCATTTTTAGAAAATTACCCCCACCCCATTCACCTAACCTCTTCATTTTTAGATATTTCATCTACGTTTCTACAGTGGATTATTATGAGCTTCTAATCAAGATACTTTATTTATCAAAATTAAGTACTTTACTCTTGTTAAAACATAAAACATTGCACGTAAACTACCCCTTTCTCTAAACCGATCTTCACCAAAATCAACAGACCTTCAGTCCTCTACAATGCAGGTATGCATGAAAAAAATATTTGATTTTGTTTCAATTTGCGGCAGTTATCGTTTGTCATGGAAACATTTCTCTTGTTACAACATAACATGCTACAGGTATACTACCCCTTTCCCTTTACCGATCTTCACCAAAATCAACGTGCCTTGAGATCTCTACAATTTAGGCACGTATGCAAAAAATTATTTGATTTTCTTAGAATTTACGGCAGTTATCGTTCGTCATAAAAAATTACCTTTCTTAAAACATAAAAAGTTGCAGGTAAACTACCCCTTCCTCTAAACTGATCTTCACCAAAATCAATAGACCTTCAGTCCTCTACAATTCAGGGCTGTATGCAAAACATTATTTGATTCTGTTTGAAATTGCGACTTTTATCATTTGCCATAAAAAATACCCTTGTTAAAATATAAAATGATGCAGGTAAACTACCCGTTTCCCTTAACCGCTCTTCACCAAAAACAATAGGTCTTGAGAACTCTATAATTCAGGCCTGTATGCGAAACATTATTTGATTATGTTTGAAATTGCGGCTGTTATCGTATGCCATAGAAAAAAAATCTACAGACAGACACACTGACACACAGACAGACACACACACAGACACTTTTCGAAAACTGACTTTTTTTCATGTTTTGAGTGTAGTACAATCAGAATCTGCAATAATCTAGAACACGATTTTTTTTGCCATCACCATACTTCCATTTCCTTAAGGAACATGGAAGTAAAATTACCCATGATAAAAAAGCGTTGCTGGTAAATCTACCCCTTTACATTAACCGATTTTCACAAAAACAGTAGGTCTTGAGAACTCTACAACTTAGGGCTGTATACAAATAATCATTTAATTCTGTTTGAATTTGCGGCTGTTATCGTTTGCTATAGAAAATACCCTTGTTAAAACATAAAACGTTGCAGGTAAACTACCCCTTACCCTTAACCGATCTTCACCAAAAGCAATAGATCTTGAGAACTCCACACTTCAGTGCTGTATGCAAAACATTATTTCATTCTGTTTGTATTAGTGGCTGTTATCGGTTGCCATTAAAAAAAATATCGGTATGGAGAACCATACATGACTTCCATGTTCTAAGATTTATATTTAAAATAATTTATGAACTGAAATGTACTACTTCAGTACTTACCCTACTTTACTACTTCTATCCACTCATTGCTTCAGCCTTAATCACAGTACTATGGTCACTAACGTATACCACCACACGTTATCGTAATCGATTTTCGCTGATGATGGCAGTCGACGGCACTGCCAAAACGTCTGGTTTTGCAGAAAACATTGGACTACGGCCAAAAGCCCGGGAAGGAATTTTAACAACAAACTACTACTTTGTTGCCAATAATGTAGTACACATATAAAAATTATCCCCTCCCCTTCAACTATAATTTTCATTTTTAGAAAATTACCACCACCCCGTTCAACTAGCCTCTTCATTTATAGATATTTCATCTACGTTTCTATAGTGGATTATTAAGATCTTCTTATCAGGATACTTTATTTATCAAAATGATGTACTTTACTCTAGTTACAACAAAAAATATTTCAGGTAAACTGCCCTTTCCCCGTAACCGATTTTCAACAAAATCAACAGACCTTGAGATATATACAATTGAGGAAGGTATGCACAAAATTATTTGATTCTGTTTAAATGTGCGGCAGTTATCGTTCATCATATAAACAATTACTATTGTCAAAACATAAAATGTGGCAGGTAAACTACCTCTTTCCCTAATCCGATCTTCACAAAAACAAAAGGCCTTCAGTATTTTACAATTGATGAACTTATGCAAAAAATTGTTTGATTCTGTTTGAATGTGCGGCAGTTATCGTTCATCATAGAAAAAATTACCGTTGTTAAAACATAAAATGTTGCCAGTAAACTACCCCTTTTCCTTAACCGATCTTCACCAAAATCAACAAACATTGAGATCTCTATAGCTCAGGAATGTATGCAAAACATTATTTGATTCTGATTTAATTTACGGCAGTTACCATTCGTCATAAAAAAATTACCCATGTTAAAACATAAAATGTTGCTGGTAAACTACCCCTTTCCCTAAACCGATCTTCAATAAAAACAAAAGGTCTTGAGTACTATACAATTCAGGGCTGTATGTAAAACATTATTGAATTCTGTTTGAATTTGCGGGTGTTATCGTTTGCCATAGAAAATACACTGGTTAAAACAAAAAACGTTGCTAGTAAACTACCCCTTTCCTTTGACCGATCTTCACCAAAAACTATAGGTCTTGAGGACTCTACAATTCAGGGCTGTATGCAAATCATGATTTGGTTCTCTTTTAATTTATGGAAGTTATCGTTCGTCAAAAAAAATTACCCTTGTTAAAACACAAAAGTTGTTGGTAAACTACCCCTTTCCCTTAACCCATCTTCAACAAAATCAACAAACCTTGAGTTCTCTTTAGTTCAGAAAGGTATGCAAAAACGTAGTTCATTCTATTTGAATTTACGGCAGTTGTCGTACGTCATATAAAAAATTACCCTTGTTTAAACATAAAATGTTGCTGGTAAACTACCCCTTTCCCTTAACTGATCTTCACCAATAACCATAGGTCTTTAGTACTCTACTAATCAGGGATGTATGCATAAAATTATTTGATTGTGTTTGAATTTGCGACTGTTATCGTTTGCCATAGAAGAAAATCTACAGACAAACACACACACATAAACTTTTCGAAAATTGACTTTTTTTCATGTTTTGTGTGTAGTACAATCAGAATCTGCAATAATCTCGAACATGATTTTTTTGTCATCACCATACTTCCATTTCCTTAAGGAACATGGAAGTAAAATATCGGTATGGTGAACCGTACATTACTTCCATGTTCTAAGATTTATATTTCAAATCATTTTGTAAATGAAATATTTTTACAGAAACTACGTCTTTCGTAAGCCTTAACCACAGTACTGTGCTCACTATCATATACTACCTCTCGTTAGCGCACTCGATTGTCACTGATGATGACAGTCGTCAGTACTGCCGAAACGTTTGGTTTTGTAGAAAACATTGGACCATGCCAAACAGCCCGGGAAGGAATTTAACAACAAACTACTTCTTTGTTACTGATAACGTAGTACACATGACATATAAATAAAAATTATTCCCTCCCTCTTCAACAATCAATTTCATTTATAGAAAATTACGCCCACCTCTTCATTTATTGATATTTCATCGACGTTTCTAGAGTGGATAACTATGATCTGCTTTTCAGGATACTTTATTTATCAAAATTAAGTACTTTACCGTTGTTAAAACATAAAACGTTGCAGGTAAACTACCACTTTCCCATAACCGATCTTCACCAACATCAATATGTCTTGAGTCCTCTACAATTCAGGGATGCATGCAAAACATTATTTGATTCTGTTTGAATGTGGGGCAGGTATCGTTTGTTATATAAATAATTACTCTTGTTAAAACATTAAAGGTGGCAGGTAAACTACCCCTTTCCTTTCACCGATCTTCACCAAAATCAACAGACCTTGATGTTTGTATAACAAAAAGGTATGCATAAGAGTAGTTGATTCTGTTTGAATTTGCGGCTGTTACCGTTTGCCATAGAAAAAAATTACCCATGATAAAAAAACGTTGCTGGTAAACTACCCCTTTCCCTTAACCGATCTTCACCAAACACAACAAGTCATGAGTACTCTACAATTTAGGGCTGCATGCAAAACATTATTTGATTCTCTTTGAATTTACGGCAGTTATCGCTCGTCATAGAAATAAACAGCCTGGGAAGGAATTTTAACAAAGAACTACTTCTTTGTTGCCGATAACGTAGTACACATAAAAAATTCTCCCCTCCCCCTACAACTATAATTTTCATTTATAGAAAATTACCCCCATCCCATTCACATAACCTCTTCAATTATAGATATTTCATCTACGTTTCAACAGTGGATTATTATGAACTTCTTATCAAGACACTTTCTTTATCAAAATTAAGTAATTTACTCTTGTTAAAACGTTGCAGGTGAACTACCCCTTTCTTTAAACCGATCTTCACCAAAATGAACAGACATTCAGTCCTCTACAATGCAGGGCTGTATGCAAAACATTATTTGATTCTGTTTGAATTTGTGACTCTTATCGTTTGCCATAGTAAATACTCTTGTTAAAATATAAAACATTGCAGGTAAACTACCCGTTTCCCTTAACTGATCTTCAACAAAATCAACAGACCTTGAGTTCTGTATAACTCAAAAAGGTATGCAAAAGAGTAGTTGATTCAGTTTGAATTTACGGCAGTTATCGTTCGTCATAGAAAAAATTACCCTTGTTAAAACATAAAATGTTGCTGGTAAACTACCCTATTCCCTTAACCGATCTACACCAACACCAGCTGGTCTTGAGAACTCTACAATTCAGGGCTGTATACAAAACATTATTTGATTCTGTTTGAATTTGCGGCTGTTATCTTTTGCCATAGAAAAAAATTACCCTTGATAAGAAAAACGTTGCAGGTAAACTACCCCTTCCCGTTAACCGATCTTCACCAAAAACAACAGGTCTTGAGTACTCTACAAATCAGAGTTGTATGCAAAAAGTATTTGATTTTGTTTGAATTTACGACTCTTATCGATTGCCATAGAAAATACCCTTTTAAAACATAAAACGTTGCCGGTAAACTACCCCTTTCCCTTAACTGATCTTCACCAAAAACAATAGGTCTTGAGTACTCTACAAATATGGGTCGTAAGAAAAACTTATTTGATTCTGTTTGAATTTGCGGCTCTTATCGTTTGCCATATAAATTACACTTTTAAAACATAAAACGTTGCAGGTAAACTACCCCTTTTCCTTAACCAAAAACAACAGGTCCTGAGACTCTACAATTCAGGGCTGTATGCAAACAATTATTTGATTCTATGATAATTTGCGGCTTTTATCGTTTTCCGTAGAAAATACCCTTGTTAAAATATACAATGTTGCTGGTAAACTACCCCTTTCCCTTAACCGCTATTTACCAAAAACAATACGTCTTGAGAACTCTATAATTCAGGGCTGTATGCGAAACATTATTTGATTCTGTTTGAATTTGCGGCTGTTATCGTTTGCCATAGAAAAATATCGGTATGGAGAACCATACACGACTTCCATGTTCTAAGATTTATATTTAAAATCATATTCGAAATGAAATATTTCCATAGAAACTACTTCTTTCTATCATACATGACTTCATGTTCTAAGATTTATATTTAAAATCATATTCGAAATGAAATATTTCCATAGAAAATACTTCTTTCTACTATTTTTAAGACTATTTTTCTGTAGTATGGTGAACAGATTGTTGTGCATACATAGAATTCTTGACCGATTTATTCACTTAATTTACAAGAGCTTCTTAATTTGATGTATACAAGATACACTTTAATTTCTTCTTGTTCGTTATTATTACAAGTAAAATTCACCATAAACCAACTAGCAGTGTCAGGTCTTAAAGTCAACAGACTTGACATGTATGGCGAAAAGTATAAACCTTTTAAAGGCGTTAAGTACATAACTAAAGCAGGCAAATTCCAGATCCTTCAGCATTGCTTCAGCCTTAACCACAGTACTGTGGTCACTAACGTATACCACCTCACATTTTCGCACTCGATTTTCACTGATGATGGCAGTCGATGGCACTGCGCGAAAAGTCTGGTTTTTCAGAAAACATTGGACTAAAGCTAAACAGCCCGGGAAGGTTTTAACAAAGAACTACTTCTTTGTTGCCGATAATGTAGTACATATATACAAAATTCTCCACTCTCCCTTCAACTACAAGTTTCATTTATAGAAAATTACCCCCACCCCGTTCACATAACCTCTTCATTTATAGATATTTCATCTACATTTCTACAGTGGATTATTATGAGCTTCTTATCAGGATACTTTATTTATCAAAATTAAGTACTTTACTCTTGTTAAAACATAAAACGTTGCAGGTAAAGTACCCCTATCTCTTAACCGATCTTCACCAAAATCAATAGACGTTCAGTCCTCTACAATGCAGGGATGCATGCAAAAAAATATTTGATTCTGTTTGAATGTGCGGCAGTTATCGTTCGTCATGGAAACATATCTCTTCTTGGATTTCGTTGTCCATGACGTGTCCGTTACTTAACTAAATATCACTATAATATTGACGACTCGGAACACTAAGTTTTTTATAAGTAAAAACGTAAAGTTTTACCTTACAGTAAAACCACCTCATTGAAACAAACCACACATGTAAAAACATCGACAATAACATGAACATACTACACGTACACACAAAAGGCCGAAAACTAGACACTCTAGAACAATTAGAAATATACAAACACACAAAAACAAATAAAAATGACATCCTAAACGAACAGACACAATTCAAAGCGCACGCATTATTCGAACACATCTCACCACACACACACAGCTTCGATAAACTATCTCGTCACCAACAACAAGACGAACAGCGCCACTAACGACAGCCTCTGATGAAGCCTTCTATAGGTGAAAGCCGGTTTAGGCTGTAAGGTAAAACTTTACGTTTTTACTTATAAAAAACTTAGTGTTCCGAGTCGTCAATATTATAGTGATATTTACATATCTCTTGTTACAACATAAAATGTTGCTGGTAAACTACCCCTTTCCCTTAACCGATCTTCAACAAAATCAACAAACCTTGAGTTCTCTGTAATTCAAAAAGGTATGCAAAAATGTAGTTGATTCTGTTTGAATTTACGGCAGTTATCGTTCGTCATATAAAAAATTACCCTTGTTAAAACATAAAATGTTGCTGGTAAACTACCCCTTTCCCTTTTACCGATATTCAACAAAATCAACAGACCTTGAGTTCTCTTTAATCCAAAAAGGTATGCAAAACATTATTTGATTCTGTTTGAATTTGCGGCTGTTATCGTTTGCCATAGAAACAAATTACCCTTGATAAAAAAATGTTGCAGGTAAACTACCCCTTTCCCTTAACCGATCATCACCAAAACCAACAAGTCTTGAGAACTCTACTATTCCGGGCTGTATGCAATACATTATTTAATTCTGTTTGAATCTGCGACTGTTATCGTTTACCATAGAAAAAAATTACCCCTGATAGAAAAACGTTGCTGGTAAACTACTCCTTTCCCTTAACCGATCTTCACCAAAAACAATAGGTCTTGAGTACTCTACAGTTCAGGGCTGTATGAAAAAAATTATTAGATTCTGTTTGAATTTGCGGCTCTTATCGTTTGCCATATAAAATACCCTTGTTAAAATATAAAACGTTGCTGGTAAACTACCCCATTCCCTTAACGGATCTTCAACAAAATCAACAGACCTTGAGTTCTGTGTAATTCAAAAAGGTATGCAAAAGAGTAGTTGATTCTGTTTTAATTTTTGGCAGTTATCGTTCGTCATAGAAAAAATTACCCTTGTAAAACATAAAATTTTGCAGGTAAACTACCCTATTCCCTTAACCGATCTTCACCAAAACCAACAGGTCTTGAGACCTCTACAATTCTGGGCTGTATGCAAACATGATTTGATTCTGTTTGATTTTGCGGCTGTTATCATTTACCATAGAAAAATATCGGTATGGAGAACCATACATGACTTCCATATTCTAAGATTTATATTTAAAATCATTTTCGAAATGAAATATTACCATAGAAACTACTTCTTTCTACTTACTGCTTCAGCCTTAACCACAGTACTGTGGTCACTAACGTATACCACCTCATGTTATCGCACTCGATTTTCACTGATGATGGAAGTCGATGGCATTGCCGAAACGTTTGGTTTTGTAGATAACATTGGACTACGGTTAAATATCCCGGGAAGGAATTTTAACAAAAACTACTTCTTTGTTGCCGATAACGTTGTACACATATATATAAAAAATATGCATAAAATTAATGGTTTGTATAAGTTAATGATTGATCTCCATTAAGTAGTGCTCAAGGTTCCAAAGTTTTAATATTATGACGCCCGTAATTAAAAAATCAGAGCAGGTTTAGTGTGTATGAGGGTACACCATGGACAAAAATTTTCTACATTTCCTATTGAGCGTTGCTTAGAGTAAAGCTGCGAATCTACAGTGTACGTTTCACAGAACAAACACGTGGAAAAGAAGGAGCAAATCACTATCCACACTGGACACTTTTTCGGCTTTTTCGGCTTGCACGCGTTATGTTGGTATGGTTTTCGGCACTTTCCATTTAAAAAGCGCGCAAATGTAAGAAAATAAACATGAATGAGGCCAGAAATAACGCGAATTGTGTGTGTGTGTCTTCCATGGCTTTTTATTGAGGTAGTTATAATAATAAAATGGAAACGTAAACATTACATAACTGAGATATGCTAGCCTGCCACGAACGATATATTTTCTCTCATACATGATTTACATTAAAATGAAAAAATTATAATTTTATTGCCTGGCAACAAAATTATTTTATTTTTAACAATTACCATTGCTTGAAAAGTTTAAATGAATTTTCAAGTACTTTACTGTTGTTAAAACGTAAAATGTTGCAGGTAAACTACCCCTTTCCGAAAACCGATCTTCACCAAAAACAATAGGTCTTGAAAACTCCATAATTCAGAGCTGTTTGCGAAACATTATTTGATTCTGTTTGAATTTGCGGCTGTTATCGTTTGCCACAGACACACAGACACACAGACACACACAGAGACACTTTTTGAAAAACAACTTTTTTTCATGTTTTGAGTGTAGTACAATCAGAATCTGCAATAATCTCGAACATGATTTTTTTTGCCATCACCATACTTCCATTTCCTTAAGGAATATGGAAGTAAAATTACCCTTGATAAAAAAACGTTGCATGTAAACTACCCCTTTCCCTTAACCGATCTTCACCAAAAACAATAGGTCTTGAGTACTCTACAAATCAGGGCTGTATGCAAAAAATTATTTGATTCTGTTTGAATTTGCGGCTGTTATCGTTTGCCATAGAAAATACCCTTGTTAAAACAAAAAACGTTGCAGGTAAACTACCCCTTTCCCTTAACTGATCTTCACCAAAAACAAAAGGTCATGAGAACTCTACAATTCAGGCCTATATGCAAATAATCATTTGATTCTGTTTGAATTTGCGGCTGTTATCGTTTGCCATAGAAAATACCCTTGTTAAAACAAAAAACGTTGCAGGTAAACTACCCCTTTCCCTTAACCGATCTTCACCAAAAACTAAGGGTCTTGAGTGCTGCATGCAAAAAATTATTTGATTTTGTTTTGATTTGCGGCTGTTATCGTTTGCCATAGAAAAAAATCTACAGATAGACACATAGACACACAGACAGGCACTTTTCGAAAAACGACTTTTTTTCATGTTTTGAGTGTAGTACAATCAGAATCTGCAATAATCTCGAACACGATTTTTTTTGCCATCACCATACTTCCATTTCCTTAAGAACATCGAAGTAAAATACCCTTGATAAAAAAAGCGTTGCAGGTAAACTACCCCTTTACCTTAACCGATTTTCACCAAAAACAATAGGTCTTGAGTACTCTATAAATCAGAGCTGTATGGAAAAAATTATTTGATTCTGTTTGAATTTGCGACTGTTATTGCTTGCAATATGAAATACCCTTGTTAAAACATATAACGTTGCAGGTAAACTACTCCTTTCCCTTAACCGATCTTCACAAAAAACAGTAGGTCTTGAGAACTCTACAATTCAGTGCTGTATGTAAAACATTATTTGATTCTGTTCGTATTTGCGGCTGTTATCGGTTGCCATTAAAAAAAATATCGGTATGGAGAACCATACATGACTTCCATGTTCTAAGATTTATATTTAAAATAATTTACGAACTGAAATGTTTCCATAGAAACTACTTCTATACCACTACACATTATCGTAATCGATTTTCGCTGATGATGGCAGTCGACGGCACTGCCAAAACGTCTGGTTTTGCAGAAAACATTGGACTACGGCCAAACAGCCCGGGAAGGAATTTTAACAACAAACTACTACTTTGTTGCCAATAACGTAGTACACATATAAAAATTATTCGCTCCCCCTACAACTATAATTTTCATTTATAGAAAATTACCCCCAACTAGTCTCTTCATTTATAGATATTTCAGCATATGGAATAAGCGAAGACTGTCTGAGGTGGCCGCCGGTAAAAAATGGGAAAGCCTTGTCACTGACGGTCCAACCAACCCCAACCTCCCTCGTGTCGTGTGTGTCGCCAACGTCCGACTAAAAACCGGACACGACTATCTCGCTTCACATCTGCACAGCCTCCACGCGCTGCCAACCCCTGAGTGCCAGCTGTGCGGCCACGCGACGATGGACGCCGACCATCTGAGAGGCTGCCCGGCCTTGGACCACACCCCGTCCAACGAGGACACCGAGAGCGCCGAAGCTCGACGCTACTGGTCAGCTCATCTCCTAATGGCTCTACAGCCAAGGGTGGGTGTTGGCTAGTAATTAAGTAAGTAAGTACTTATAGGTATTTCATCTACGTTTCTACAGTGGAGTATTAAGATCTTCTTATCAGGATACTTTATTTATCAAAATTAAGTACTTTACTCTTGTTACAACAAAAAATGTTTCAGTTAAACTGCCCTTTCCCCGTAACCGATCTTCAACAAAATCAATGAGTCCTCTACAACTCAGGCAAATATGTAAAAAATTGTTCTCTTTTTACAACATAAAATGTTGCAGGTAAACTACCCCTTTCCCTTAACCGATCTTAAACAAAATCAACAGACCTTGAGCTATATACAATTGAGGAAGGTATGCACAACATTATTTGATCCTGTTTAAATGTGCGGCAGTTATCGTTCGAAATATAAACAATTACTCTTGTTAAAACATAAAATGTGGCAGGTAAACTACCTCTTTCCCTTAACCGATATTAACAAAAACAAAAGGCCTTCAGTATTTTACAATTGATGAACGTATGCAAAAAATTGTTTGATTCTGTTTGAATGTGCGGCAGTTATCGTTCATCATAGAAATTACCGTTGTTAAAACATAAAACGTTGCAGGTAAACAACCCCTTTCCCTAAACCGATCTTCAATAAAAACAAAATATCTTGAGAACTGTACAATTCAGGGCTGTATGTAAAACATTATTTGATTCTGTTTGAATTTCTGGCTGTTATCATTTGCCATAGAAAATACCCTTGTTAAAACATAAAACGTTGCTAGTAAACTACCCCTTTCCGTTAACCGAACTTCACCAAAAACAACAGGTCTTGAGGACTCTACAATTCAGGGCTGTATGCAAAACATTATTTGATTCTCTTTGAATTTACGGCAGTTATCGTTCGTCATAAAATTACCCTTGTTAAAACACAAAAGTTGCAGGTAAACTACCCCTTTCTCTTATCCAATCTTCAACAAAATCAACAGACCTTGAGTTTTATATAATACAAAAAGGTATGCAAAAGAGTAGTTGATTCTGTTTGAATTTATGGCAGTTATTTTTCGTCATAGGAAAGATTACCTTCGGTAAAACATCAAATGTTGCTGGTAAACTACCCCATTCCCTAAACCGATCTTCACCAAAACCAACATGTCTTGAGAACTCAACAATTCAGGGCTGTATGCGAAACATTATTGGATTCTGTTTAAATTTGCGGCTGTTATCGTTTGCCATATGCAAAAATTACCTTTGATAAGAAAAACGTTGCTGGTAAACTACCCCTTTCCCTTAACCGATCTTCACCAAAAACAATAGGTCTTGAGTAATCTACTAATCAGGGATGTATGCATAAAATTATTTGATTGTGTTTTAATTTGCGACTGTTATTGTTTGCCATAGAAAAAAAACTACAGACACACACACAGACACTTTTCGAAAAATGACTTTTTTCATGTTTTGAGTGTTTTACAATCAGAATCTGCAAATAATCTCGAACACGATTTTTTTGTCATCACCATACTTCCATTTCCTTAAGGAACATGGAAGTAAAATATTGGTATGGAGAACCATACATTACTTCCATGTTCTAAGATTTATATTTCAAATCATTTTGTAAATGAAATATTTTCGTAGAAACTACTTCTTTCATCAGCCTTAACCACAGTACTGTGCTCACTATCATATACCACCTCTCGTTAGCGCACTAGATTGTCACTGATGATGACAGTCGATAGTACTGCCGAAACGTTTGGTTTTGTAGAAAACATTGGACCATGCCAAACAGAACGGGAAGGAATTTAACAACAAACTACTTCTTTGTTACCGATAACGTAGAACACATGACATATAAATAAAAATTATCCCCTCCCCCTTCAACAATCAATCTCATTTATAGAAAATTACGACCACATCTTCATTTATTGATATTTCATCTACGTTTCTAGAGTGGATAACTATGATCCGCTTTTCAGGATACTTTATTTATCAAAATTAAGTACTTTACCCTTGTTAAAACATAAAAGGTTGCATGTAAACTACCCCTTTCCCATACCCGATCATCACCAATGTCAATAGGTCTTGAGTACTCTACAATTCAGGGATGCATGCAAAACATTATTTGATTCTGTTTGAATGTGGGGCAGTTATCGTTTGTTATATAAACAATTACTCTTGTTAAAAAATTAAAGGTAGCAGGTACACTACCCCTTTCCCTTCTCCGATCTTCACCAAAATTAATATGCCTTCAGCTCTTTACAATGCAGGAAAGTATGCAAAAATTATTTTATTCTCTTTGAATTTACGATAGTTATCGTTCGTCATAGAAAAAATTACCATTGTTAAAACATAAAACGTTGAAGGTAAACTACCCCTTTCCCTTCACCGATCTTAAACAACATCAACAGACCTTGATTTCTGTATAATACAAAAAGGTATGCAAAAGAGTAGTTGATTCTGTTTGAATTTGCGGCTGTTACCGTTTGCCATAGAAAAAAATTACCCATGATAAAAAAATGTAGCTGGTAAACTACCCCTTTCCTTAACCGATCTTCACCAAACACAACAAGTCATGAGTACTCTACAATTTAGGGCTGCATGCAAAACATTATTTGATTCTCTTTGAATTTACGGCAGTTATCGCTCGTCATAGAAATAAACAGCCCGGGAAGGAATTTTAACAAAGAACTACTTCTTTGTTGCCGATATCGTAGTACACATAAAAAATTCTCCCCTCCCCCTTCAACTATAATTTTCATTTATAGAAAATTACCCCCCATCCCATTCACATAACCTCTTCAATTATAGATATTTCATCTACGTTTCAACAGTGGATTATTATGAACTTCTTATCAAGACACTTTATTTATCAAAATTAAGTAATTTACTCTTGTTAAAACATAAAATGTTGCAGGTGAACTACCCCTTTCTTTAAACCGATCTTCACCAAAATGAACAGACATTCAGTCCTCTACAATGCAGGGCTGTATGCAAAACATTATTTGATTCTGTTTGAATTTGTGACTCTTATCGTTTGCCATAGTAAATACTCTTGTTAAAATATAAAACATTGCAGGTAAACTACCCGTTTCCCTTAACTGATCTTCAACAAAATCAACAGACCTTGAGTTCTGTATAACTCAAAAAGGTATGCAAAAGAGTAGTTGATTCAGTTTGAATTTACGGCAGTTATCGTTAGTCATAGAAAAAATTACCCTTGTTAAAACATAAAATGTTGCTGGTAAACTACCCTATTCCCTTAACCGATCTACACCAACACCAGCTGGTCTTGAGAACTCTACAATTCAGGGCTGTATACAAAACATTATTTGATTCTGTTTGAATTTGCGGCTGTTATCTTTTGCCATAGAAAAAAATTACCCTTGATAAGAAAAACGTTGCAGGTAAACTACCCCTTCCCGTTAACCGATCTTCACCAAAAACAACAGGTCTTGAGTACTCTACAAATCAGAGTTGTATGCAAAAAGTATTTGATTTTGTTTGAATTTACGACTCTTATCGATTGCCATAGAAAATACCCTTTTAAAACATAAAACGTTGCCGGTAAACTACCCCTTTCCCTTAACTGATCTTCACCAAAAACAATAGGTCTTGAGTACTCTACAAATATGGGTTGTAAGAAAAAACTTATTTGATTCTACTTGAATTTGCGGCTCTTATCGTTTGCCATATAAATTACACTTTTAAAACATAAAACGTTGCAGGTAAACTACCTCTTTTTCTTAACCAAAAACAACAGGCCCTGAGACTCTACAATTCAGGGCTGTATGCAAACAATTATTTGATTCTATGATAATTTGCGGCTTTTATCGTTTTCCGTAGAAAATACCCTTGTTAAAATATAAAATGTTGCTGGTAAACTACCCCTTTCCCTTAACCGCTATTTACCAAAAACAATACGTCTTGAGAACTCTATAATTCAGGGCTGTATGCGAAACATTATTTGATTCTGTTTGAATTTGCGGCTGTTATCGTTTGCCATCGAAAAATATCGGTATGGAGAACCATATACGACTTCCATGTTCTAAGATTTATATTTAAAATCATATTCAAAATGAAATATTTCCATAGAAACTACTTCTTTCTATCATACATGACTTCATGTTCTAAGATTTATATTTAAAATCATATTCGAAATGAAATATTTCCATAGAAAATACTTCTTTCTACTATTTTTAAGACTATTTTTCTGTAGTATGGTGAACAGATTGTTGTGCATACATAGAATTCTTGACCGATTTATTCACTTAATTTACAAGAGCTTCTTAATTTGATGTATACAAGATACACTTTAATTTCTTCTTGTTCGTTATTATTACAAGTAAAATTCACCATAAACCAACTAGCAGTGTCAGGTCTTAAAGTCAACAGACTTGACATGTATGGCGAAAAGTATAAACCTTTTAAAGGCGTTAAGTACATAACTAAAGCAGGCAAATTCCAGATCCTTCAGCATTGCTTCAGCCTTAACCACAGTACTGTGGTCACTAACGTATACCACCTCACATTTTCGCACTCGATTTTCACTGATGATGGCAGTCGATGGCACTGCGTGAAAAGTCTGGTTTTTCAGAAAACATTGGACTAAAGCTAAACAGCCCGGGAAGGTTTTAACAAAGAACTACTTCTTTGTTGCCGATAATGTAGTACATATATACAAAATTCTCCACTCTCCTTTCAACTACAAGTTTCATTTATAGAAAATTACCCCCACCCCGTTCACATAACCTCTTCATTTATAGATATTTCATCTACATTTCTACAGTGGATTATTATGAGCTTCTTATCAGGATACTTTATTTATCAAAATTAAGTACTTTACTCTTGTTAAAACATAAAACGTTACAGGTAAAGTACCCCTATCTCTTAACCGATCTTCACCAAAATCAATAGACGTTCAGTCCTCTACAATGCAGGGATGCATGCAAAAAAATATTTGATTCTGTTTGAATGTGCGGCAGTTATCGTTCGTCATGGAAACATATCTCTTCTTGGATTTCGTTGTCCATGACGTGTCCGTTACTTAACTAAATATCACTATAATATTGACGACTCGGAACACTAAGTTTTTTATAAGTAAAAACGTAAAGTTTTACCTTACAGTAAAACCACCTCATTGAAGCAAACCACACATGTAAAAACATCGACAATAACATGAACATACTACACGTACACACAAAAGGCCGAAAACTAGACACTCTAGAACAATTAGAAATATACAAACACACAAAAACAAATAAAAATGACATCCTAAACGAACAGACACAATTCAAAGCGCACGCATTATTCGAACACATCTTACCACACACACACAGCTTCGATAAACTATCTCGTCACCAACAACAAGACGAACAGCGCTACTAACGACAGCCTCTGATGAAGCCTTCTATAGGTGAAAGCCGGTTTAGGCTGTAAGGTAAAACTTTACGTTTTTACTTATAAAAAACTTAGTGTTCCGAGTCGTCAATATTATAGTGATATTTACATATCTCTTGTTACAACATAAAATGTTGCTGGTAAACTACCCCTTCCCTTAACCGATCTTCAACAAAATCAACAAACCTTGAGTTCTCTGTAATTCAAAAAGGTATGCAAAAATGTAGTTGATTCTGTTTGAATTTACGGCAGTTATCGTTCGTCATATAAAAAATTACCCTTGTTAAAACATAAAATGTTGCTGGTAAACTACCCCTTTCCCTTTTACCGATATTCAACAAAATCAACAGACCTTGAGTTCTCTTTAATTCAAAAAGGTATGCAAAACATTATTTGATTCTGTTTGAATTTGCGGCTGTTATCGTTTGCCATAGAAACAAATTACCCTTGATAAAAAAAATGTTGCAGGTAAACTACCCCTTTCCCTTAACCGATCATCACCAAAACCAACACGTCTTGAGAACTCTACTATTCCGGGCTGTATGCAATACATTATTTGATTCTCTTTGAATTTGCGACTGTTATCGTTTACCATAGAAAAAAATTACCCCTGATAGAAAAACGTTGCTGGTAAACTACTCCTTTCCCTTAACCGATCTTCACCAAAAACAATAGGTCTTGAGTACTCTACAGTTCAGGGCTGTATGCAAAAAATTATTAGATTCTGTTTGAATTTGGGGCTCTTATCGTTTGCCATATAAAATACCCTTGTTAAAATATAAAACGTTGCTGGTAAACTACCCCATTCCCTTAACGGATCTTCAACAAAATCAACAGACCTTGAGTTCTGTGTAATTCAAAAAGGTATGCAAAAGAGTAGTTGATTCTGTTTTAATTTTTGGCAGTTATCGTTCGTCATAGAAAAAATTACCCTTGTAAAACATAAAATTTTGCAGGTAAACTACCCTATTCCCTTAACCGATCTTCACCAAAACCAACAGGTCTTGAGACCTCTACAATTCTGGGCTGTATGCAAACATGATTTGATTCTGTTTGATTTTGCGGCTGTTATCGTTTACCATAGAAAAATATCGGTATGGAGAACCATACATGACTTCCATATTCTAAGATTTATATTTAATGTCATTTTCGAAATGAAATATTACCATAGAAACTACTTCTTTCTACTTACTGCTTCAGCCTTAACCACAGTACTGTGGTCACTAACGTATACCACCTCATGTTATCGCACTCGATTTTCACTGATGATGGAAGTCGATGGCATTGCCGAAACGTTTGGTTTTGTAGATAACATTGGACTACGGTTAAATATCCCGGGAAGGAATTTTAACAAAAACTACTTCTTTGTTGCCGATAACGTTGTACACATATATATAAAAAATATGCATAAAATTAATGGTTTGTATAAGTAAATGATCGATCTCCATTAAGTAGTGCTCAAGGTTCCAAAGTTTTAATATTATGACGCCCGTAATTAAAAAATCAGAGCAGGTTTAGTGTGTATGAGGGTACACCATGGACAAAAATTTTCAACATTTCCTATTGAGCGTTGCTTAGAGTAAAGCTGCGAATCTACAGTGTACGTTTCACAGAACAAACACGCGGAAAAGAAGGAGCAAATCACTATCCACACTGGACACTTTTTCGGCTTTTTCGGCTTGCACGCGTTATGTTGGTATGGTTTTCGGCACTTTCCATTTAAAAAGCGTGCAAATGTAAGAAAATAAACGTGAATGAGGCCAGAAATAACGCGAATTGTGTGTGTGTGTGTGTGTGTGTGTGTGTGTGTGTGTGTGTGTGTGTGTGTGTGTGTGTGTGTGTGTGTGTGTGTGTGTGTGTGTGTGTGTGTGTGTGTCTTCCATGGCTTTTTATTGCGGTAGTCATAATAATAAAATGGAAACGTAAACATTACATAACTGAGATATGCTAGCCTGCCACGAACGATATATTTTCTCTCATACATGATTTACATTAAAATGAAAAAATTATAATTTTATTGCCTGGCAACAAAATTATTTTATTTTTAACAATTACCATTGCTTGAAAAGTTTAAATGAATTTTCAAGTACTTTACTGTTGTTAAAACGTAAAAGGTTGCAGGTAAACTACCCCTTCCCGTTAACCGATCTTCACCAAAAACTATAGGTCATGAGAACTCTACAATTCAGGGCTCTATGCAAACAATTATTTGATTCTGTGTAAATTTGCGGCTTTTATCGTTTGCCATAGAAAATATCCTTGTTAAAATATAAAATGTTACAGGTAAACTACCCCTTTCCGAAAACCGATCTTCACCAAAAACAATAGGTCTTGAAAACTCCATAATTCAGAGCTGTTTGCGAAACATTATTTGATTCTGTTTGAATTTGCGGCTGTTATCGTTTGCCACAGAGACACAGACACACACAGAGACACTTTTTGAAAAACAACTTTTTTTCATGTTTTGAGTGTAGTACAATCAGAATCTGCAATAATCTCGAACATGATTTTTTTTGCCATCACCATACTTCCATTTCCTTAAGGAATATGGAAGTAAAATTACCCTTGATAAAAAAACGTTGCATGTAAACTACCCCTTTCCCTTAACCGATCTTCACCAAAAACAATAGTTCTTGAGTACTCTACAAATCAGGGCTGTATGCAAAAAATTATTTGATTCTGTTTGAATTTGCGGCTATTATCGTTTGCCATAGACAATACCCTTGTTAAAACATAAAATGTTGCAGGTAAACTACCCCTTTCCCATAACCGATCTTCACCAAAAACAAAAGGTCATGAGAACTCTACAATTCAGGCCTACATGCAAATAATCATTTGATTCTGTTAGAATTTGCGGCTGTTATCGTTTGCCATAGAAAAAAATCTACAGATAGACACATAGAGACACAGACAGACACTTTTTGAAAAACGACTTTTTTTCATGTTTTGAGTGTAGTACAATCAGAATCTGCAATAATCTCGAACACGATTTTTTTTGCCATCACCATACTTCCATTTCCTTAAGAACATCGAAGTAAAATACCCTTGATAAAAAAAGCATTGCAGGTAAACTACCCCTTTACCTTAACCGATTTTCACCAAAAACAATTGGTCTTGAGTACTCTACAAATCAGAGCTGTATGGAAAAAATTATTTGATTCTGTTTGAATTTGCGACTGTTATCGCTTGCAATATGAAATACCCTTGTTAAAACATATAACGTTGCTGGTAAACTACTCCTTTCCCTTAACCGATCTTCACAAAAAACAGTAGGTCTTGAGAACTCTACAATTCAGTGCTGTATGCAAAACATTATTTGATTCTGTTCGTATTTGCGGCTGTTATCGGTTGCCATTAAAAAAAATATCGGTATGGAGAACCATACATGACTTCCATGTTCTAAGATTTATATTTAAAATAATTTACGAATGAAATGTTTCCATAGAAACTACTGCTATACCACTACACATTATCGTAATCGATTTTCGCTGATGATGGCAGTCGACGGCACTGCCAAAATTTCTGGTTTTGCAGAAAACATTGGACTACGGCCAAACAGCCCGGGAAGGAATTTTAACAACAAACTAC
Source organism: Magicicada septendecula (assembly GCA_034769895.1). Classification (NCBI taxonomy): domain Eukaryota; kingdom Metazoa; phylum Arthropoda; class Insecta; order Hemiptera; family Cicadidae; genus Magicicada; species Magicicada septendecula. The sequence continues at coordinate 51,082,154 of CM068369.1, forward strand.
TACTTTGTTGCCAATAACGTACACATATAAAAATTATTCGCTCCACCTACAACTATAATTTTCATTTATAGAAAATTACCCCCAACTAGCCTCTTCATTTATAGATATTTCAGCATATGGAATAAGCGAAGACTGTCTGAGGTGGCCGCCGGTAAAAAATGGGAAAGCCTCGTCACTGACGGTCCAACCAACCCCAACCTCCCTCGTGCCGTGTGTGTCGCCAACGTCCGACTAAAAACCGGACATGACTATCTCGCTTCACATCTGCACAGCCTCCACGCGCTGCTAACCTCTGAGTGCCAGCTGTGCGGCCACGCGACGATGGACGCCGACCATCTGAGAGGCTGCCCGGCCTTGGACCACACCCCGTCCAACGAGGACACCGAGATCGCCGAAGCCCGACGCTACTGGTCAGCTCGTCGCCTAATGGCTCTTCAGCCAAGGATGGGCGTTGGCTAGTAATTAAGTAAGTAAGTACTTATAGATATTTCATCTACGTTTCTACAGTGGAGTATTAAGATCTTCTTATCAGGATACTTTATTTATCAAAATTAAGTACTTTACTCTTGTTAGAACAAAAAATGTTTCAGTTAAACTGCCCTTTCCCCGTAACCGATCTTCAACAAAATCAATGAGTCCTCTACAACTCAGGCAAATATGTAAAAAATTGTTCTCTTTTTACAACATAAAATGTTGCAGGTAAACTACCCCTTTCCCTTAACCGATCTTAAACAAAATCAACAGACCTTGAGTTATATACAATTGAGGAAGGTATGCACAACATTATTTGATCCTGTTTAAATGTGCGGCAGTTATCGTTCGAAATATAAACAATTACTCTTGTTAAAACATAAAATGTGGCAGGTAAACTACCTCTTTCCCTTAACCGATATTAACAAAAACAAAAGGCCTTCAGTATTTTACAATTGATGAACGTATGCAAAAAATTGTTTGATTCTGTTTGAATGTGCGGCAGTTATCATTCATCATAGAAATTACCGTTGTTAAAACATAAAACGTTGCAGGTAAACAACCCCTTTCCCTAAACCGATCTTCAATAAAAACAAAATGTCTTGAGAACTGTACAATTCAGGGCTGTATTTAAACATTATTTGATTCTGTTTGAATTTCTGGCTGTTATCATTTGCCATAGAAAATACCCTTGTTAAAACATAAAACGTTGCTAGTAAACTACCCCTTTCCGTTAACCGAACTTCACCAAAAACAACAGGTCTTGAGGACTCTACAATTCAGGGCTGTATGCAAAACATTATTTGATTCTCTTTGAATTTACGGCAGTTATCGTTCGTCATAAAATTACCCTTGTTAAAACACAAAAGTTGCAGGTAAACTACCCCTTTCTCTTATCCAATCTTCAACAAAATCAACAGACCTTGAGTTTTATATAATACAAAAAGGTATGCAAAAGAGTAGTTGATTCTGTTTGAATTTATGGCAGTTATTTTTCGTCATAGGAAAGATTACCTTCGGTAAAACATCAAATGTTGCTGGTAAACTACCCCATTCCCTAAACCGATCTTCACCAAAACCAACATATCTTGAGAACTCAACAATTCAGGGCTGTATGCGAAACATTATTGGATTCTGTTTGAATTTGCGGCTGTTATCGTTTGCCATATGCAAAAATTACCTTTGATAAGAAAAACGTTGCTGGTAAACTACCCCTTTCCCTTAACCGATCTTCACCAAAAACAATAGGTCTTGAGTACTCTACTAATCAGGGATGTATGCATAAAATTATTTGATTGTGTTTTAATTTGCGACTGTTATTGTTTGCCATAGAAAAAAAACTACAGACACACACACAGACACTTTTCGAAAAATGACTTTTTTCATGTTTTGAGTGTTTTACAATCAGAATCTGCAAATAATCTCGAACACGATTTTTTTGTCATCACCATACTTCCATTTCCTTAAGGAACATGGAAGTAAAATATTGGTATGGAGAACCATACATTACTTCCATGTTCTAAGATTTATATTTCAAATCATTTTGTAAATGAAATATTTTCGTAGAAACTACTTCTTTCGTCAGCCTTAACCACAGTACTGTGCTCACTATCATATACCACCTCTCGTTAGCGCACTAGATTGTCACTGATGATGACAGTCGATAGTACTGCCGAAACGTTTGGTTTTGTAGAAAACATTGGACCATGCCAAACAGAACGGGAAGGAATTTAACAACAAACTACTTCTTTGTTACCGATAACGTAGAACACATGACATATAAATAAAAATTATCCCCTCCCCCTTCAACAATCAATCTCATTTATAGAAAATTACGACCACATCTTCATTTATTGATATTTCATCTACGTTTCTAGAGTGGATAACTATGATCCGCTTTTCAGGATACTTTATTTATCAAAATTAAGTACTTTACCCTTGTTAAAACATAAAAGGTTGCATGTAAACTACCCCTTTCCCATACCCGATCATCACCAATGTCAATAGGTCTTGAGTACTCTACAATTCAGGGATGCATGCAAAACATTATTTGATTCTGTTTGAATGTGGGGCAGTTATCGTTTGTTATATAAACAATTACTCTTGTTAAAAAATTAAAGGTAGCAGGTACACTACCCCTTTCCCTTCTCCGATCTTCACCAAAATTAATATGCCTTCAGCTCTTTACAATGCAGGAAAGTATGCAAAAATTATTTTATTCTCTTTGAATTTACGATAGTTATCGTTCGTCATAGAAAAAATTACCATTGTTAAAACATAAAACGTTGAAGGTAAACTACCCCTTTCCCTTCACCGATCTTAAACAACATCAACAGACCTTGATTTCTGTATAATACAAAAAGGTATGCAAAAGAGTAGTTGATTCTGTTTGAATTTGCAGCTGTTAGCGTTTGCCATAGAAAAAAATTACCCATGATAAAAAAACGTTGCTGGTAAACTACCCCTTTCCCTTAACCGATCTTCACCAAACACAACAAGTCATGAGTACTCTACAATTCAGGGCTGCATGCAAAACATTATTTGATTCTCTTTGAATTTACGGCAGTTATATTTCGTCATTGAAATAAACAGTCCGGGAAGGAATTTTAACAAAGAACTACTTCTTTGTTGCCGATAACGTAGAACACATAAAAAATTCTCCCCTCCCCCTTCAATTATAATTTTCATTTATATAAAATTACCCCCGCCCCATTCACATAATCTCTTCAATTATAGATATTTCATCTACGTTTCTACAGTGGATTATTATGAGCTTCTTATCAAGATACTTTATTTATCAAAATTATGTACTTTACTCTTGTTAAAACATAAAACATTGCAGGTAAACTACCCCTTTGTCAAAACCGATATTCACCAAAATCAACAGACCTTGAGCTCTGTATAACTCAAAAAGGTATGCAAAAGAGTAGTTGATTCGGTTTGAATTTACGGCAGTTATCGTTCGTCACAAAAAAATTACCCTTATTAAAACATAAAATGTTGTCGGTAAACTACCCTATTCCCTTCACTGATCTACACCTAAAAAATGCTGGACTTGAGAACTCTACAATTCAGGGCTGTACGCAAAACATTATTTGATTCTGTTTGAATTTGCGGATGTTATCGTTTGCCATAGAAAAAAATTAGCCTTGATAAGAAAAACATTGCCGGTAAACTACCCATTCCCGTTAATCGATCTTCACCAAAAACAGCAGGTCTTGAGTACCCCACAAATCAGAGCAGTATGCAAAAAAGTATTTGATTTTGTTTGAATTTACGACTCTTATCGTTTGCCACAGAAAATACCCTTTTAAACATAAAATGTTGCCGGTAAACTACCCCTTTCCCTTAACCGATCATCACCAAAAACAACGGTTCTTGAGACCTCTACAATTCAGGGCTGTATGCAGACCATTATTTGATGCTGAGTAATTTTGCGGCTGTTATCGTTTGCCATAGAAAATACCCATCTTAAAATATAAAATGTTGCACGTAAACTACCCCTTTCCCTTAACAGCTCTTCACCAAAAACAATAGGTCTTGAGAACTTTATAATTCAGGGCTGTATGCGAAACATTATTTAATTCTGTTTGAATTTGCGGCTGTTATCGTTTGCCACAGAAAAAAAATTACCCTTGATAAAAAAAAAAAAAAAACTGTTGCCGGTAAACTACCACTTTCCCTCAACCGTTCTTCACCAAAAAGAATACGTCGTGAGTACTCTACAAATCAGGGCTATACGCCAAAAATTATTGATTCTGTTTGAATTTGCGGCTGTTATCGCTTGCCATAGAAAATACCCTTGTTAAAACATAAAATGTTACAGGTATACTACTCCTTTCCTTTAACCGATCTTCACAAAAACAGTAGGTCTTGAGAACTCTACAACTTAGGGCTGTATGCAAATAATCATTTATTCTGTTTGAATTTGTGGCTGTTATCGTTTGCCATAGAAAATACCCTTGTTAAAACATAAAACGTTGCTGGTAAACTACCCCTTACTCTTAACCGATCTTCACCAAAAACAATAGGTCTTGAGGACTCTACAATTCAGGGCTGTATGCAAAACATTATTTGATTTTCTTTGAATTTACGGCAGTTATCGTTCGTCATAAAAATAAACAACCCGATAAGGAATTTTAAGTTTCCATTTAAAAAAAAAAATCGGTATGGAGAACTATACATGACTTCCATGTTCTAAGATTTATATTTAAAATAATTTATGAACTGAAATCTTTCCATAGAAACTACTTCTATCCACTTATTGCTTCAGCCTTAATCACAGTACTGAGGTCACTAACGTATACCACCACAAGTTATCGTAATCGATTTTCGCTGATGATGGCAGTCGACGGCACTGCCAAAACGTCTGGTTTTGCAGAAAACATTGGACTGCGGCCAAACAGCCTGGGAACGAATTTTAACAACAAACTACTACTTTGTTGCCAATAACGTAGTACACATATAAAAATTATTCCCTCCCCATTCAACTATAATTTTCATTTATAGAAAATTACCCCCACCCAGTTCAACTAGCCTCTTCATTTATAGATATTTCATCTACGTTTCTACGGTGGATTATTTAGATCTTCTTATGAGGATACTTTATTTATCAAAATTAAGTACTTTACTCTTGTTACAACAAAAAATGTTTCCGGTAAACTTCCCTTTCCCCGTAACCGATCTTCAACAAAATCAATAGGCCATGAGTCCTCTATAACTCAGGCAAATATGTAAAAAATTATTTGATTCTGTTTGAATTTACGGCAGTTATCGTTCTTCATGAAAAACATTCTCTTGTTACAACATAAAATGTTACAGGTAAACTACCCCTTTCCCTTAACCGATCTTAAACAAAATCAACAGACCTTGAGTTATATACAATTGAGGAAGGTATGCAGAAAATTATTTGATTCTGTTTAAATGTACAGCAGTTATCGTTCGTCATATAAACAATTACTCTTGTTAAAACATAAAATGAGGCAGGTAAACTACCTCTTTCCCTTAACCGATCTTCACAAAAACAAAAGGCCTTCAGTATTTTACAATTGATGAACGAATGCAAAAAATTGTTTCATTCTGTTTGAATGTGCGGCAGTTATCGTTCATCATAGAAAAAATTACTGTTATTAAACTTAAAATGTTGCTGGTAAACTACCCCTTTCCGTTAACCGATCTTCACCAAAATCAACAAACATTGAGTTCTCTATAGCTCAGGAAGGTATGTAAAACATTATTTGACTCTGATTGAATTTACTGCAGTTATCATTCGTCATCATTGGAAAAATTACCCATGTTAAAACATAAAACATTGCTGGTAAACTACCCCTTTCCCTAAACCGATCTTAAATAAAAACAAAAGGTCTGGAAAACTGTACAATTCAGGGCTGTATGTAAAACATTATTGGATTCTGTTTGAATTTGCGGCTGTCATCGTTTGCCATAGAAAATACCCTTGTTAAACAAAAAACGTTGCCAGTAAACTACCGCTTTCCGTTAACCAATTTCACCAAAAACAATAGGTATTGAGGACTCTACAATTCAGGGCTGTATGCAAAGCATTATTTGATTCTCTTTGAATTTACGGCAGTTATAGTTCGTCATAGAAATAAACAACCCGATAAGTAATTTTAACAAAGAACTACTTCTTTGTTGCCGATAACGTAGAACACATAAAAAATTCTCCCCTCCCACTTCAACTATAATTTTCATTTATAGAAAATTACCCCCACTCCATTCACATAACCTCTTCAATTATAGATATTTCATCTACGTTTCTACAGTGGATTATTATGAGCTTCTTATCAAGATACTTTATTTATCAAAATTAATTACTTTACTCTTGTTAAAACATAAAATGTTGCAGGTAAACTATCCCTTTCACTAAACCGATCTTCACCAAAATCAACAGACCTTCAGTCCTCTACAATGCAGGGCTGTATGCAAAACATTAGTTGATTCTGTTTGCATTTGCGGCTCTTATCGTTTGCCATATTAAATACCCTTGTTAAAATATAAAACATTGCTGGTAAACTACCACTTTCCCTTAACCGATCTTGAACAAAATCAACAGACCTTGAGTTCTGTATAACTCAAAAAGGTATGCAAAAGTGTAGTTGATTCGGTTTGAATTTACGGCAGTTATCGTTCGTCATAGAAAAAATTACCCTTGTTAAAACATAAAATGTTGCCGGTAAACTACCCTATTCCCTTAACCGATCTACAATAAAACCAGCTGGTTTTGAGAACTACAATTCAGGGCTGTATGCAAAACATTATTTGATTCTGTTTGAATTTGCGGCTGTTATCGTGTGCAATAGAAAAAAATTACCCTTGATGAGAAAAAAGTTGTAGATAAAATACCCGTTCCCGTTAACCGATCTTCACCAAAATCAACAGGTCTTGAATACTCTACAAATAAGAGCAGTATGCAAAAAAGTATTTGATATTGTTTGATTTTACGACTCTTATAGTTTGCCATAGAAAATACCTTTTTAAAACATAAAACATTTTTAAAGTCATTGTACTGGTATCCGCGTCACAACTATTATAATTAAATTATTTTACCTTAATCCGTCACTGTGACCGCTTGGTTTCTGTCTTCTTACGCGTTTCGGATTAAACTTAATCCATCATCAGAGTAAAAAATCCGTTAGTTATGACTTCGTTAAAACATTAAAAGGAGACACTAAAGTACATCTATGTATATATTATACAAAGATGTACGTTGCTGTGTTTGTATAATATATACATAGATGTACTTTAGTGTCTCCTTTTAATGTTTTAACGAAGTCATAACTGACGGATTTTTAAACTCTGATGATGGATTAAGTTTAATCCGAAACGCGTAAGAAGACAGAAACCAAGCGGTCGCAGTGACGGATTAAGGTAAAATAATTTAAACATAAAACGTTGCCGGTAAACTAGCCCTTCCCCTTAACCGATCTTCACCAAAAACAATAGTTCTTGAGTACTCTACAAATCAGGGCTGTATGCAAAAACCTATTTGATTCTGTTTGAATTTGCGTCTCTTATCGTTTGCCATAGAAAATACCCTTTTAAAACATCAAACGTTGCAGGTAAACTACCCCTTTCCCTTAATCGATCTTCACCAAAAACAACAGTTTTGAGAACTCTACAATTCAGTGCTGTATGCAAACAATTATTTGATTCTGTGTAAATTTGAAACTTTTATCGTTTGCCATGGAAAATACCCTTGTTAAAATATAAAATGTTGCTGGTAAACTACCCCTTTCCCTTAACCGCTCTTCACCAAAAACAATAGGTCTTGAGAACTTTATAATTCAGGGCTGTATGCGAAACATTATTTGATTCTGTTTGAATTTGCGGCTGTTATCGTTTGCCATAGAAAAAAAAATTACGCTTGATAAAAAAAACCGTTGCCGGTAAACTACCCATTTCCCTCAACCGATCTTCACCGAAAAGAATAGGTCGTGAGTACTATACAAATCAGGGCTGTACGCAAAAAATTATTTGATTCTGTTTGAATTTGCGGCTGTTATCGCCTGCCATAGAAAATACGCTTGTTAAAACATAAAACGTTACTGGTAAACTACCCCTTTCCCTTAACCGATCTTCACAAAAATAGTAGGTCTTGAGAAATCTACAACTTAGGGCTGTATGCAAATAATCATTTAATTCTGTTTGAATTTGCAGCTGTTATCGTTTGCCATAGAAAATACCCTTGTTAAAACATAAAACTATCAGGTAAACTACCTCCCCTTACCCTTAACCGATCTTCACCAAAAACAATAGGTCTTGAGGACTCTACAATTCAGTGCTGTATGCAAAACATTATTTGATTCTATTTGTATTTGCGGCTGTATTGGTTGCCATTAAAAAAAAATATCGGTATGGAGAACCATACATGACTTCCTTGTTCTAAGATTTATATTTAAAATAATTTACGAACTGAAATCTGTCCATAGAAACTACTTCTATCCACTTATTGCTTCTGCCTTAATCACAGTACTGTGGTCACTAATGTAAACCACCACACGTTATCGTAATCGATTTTCGCTGATGATGGCATTCGATGGCATGGCCAAAACGTCTGGTTTTGCAGAAAACATTGGACTACGGCCAAACAGCCCGGGAACGAATTTTAACAACAAACTACTACTCTGTTGCCAATAACATAGTACACATATAAAAATTATCCCCTCCCCCTTCATATATAATTTTCATTTAAAGAAAATTACCCCCACCCTGATAAACTAGCCTCATCATTTATAGATATTTCATCTATGTTTCTAAAGTGGATTATTAAGATCTTCTTATCAGGATACTTTATTTATCAAAATTAAGTACTTTACTCTTGTTACAACAAAAAATGTTTCCGGATAAACTGCCCTTTACCCGTAACCGATCTTCAACAAAATCAATAGGCCATGAGTCCTCTATAACTCAGGCAAATATGTAAAAATTATTTGATTCTGTTTGAATTTATGGCAGTTATCGTTCTTCATGAAAAACGTTCTCTTGTTACAACATAAAATGTTGCTGGTAAACTACCCCTTTCCCTTAACCAATCTTAAACAAAATCAACAGACCTTGAGTTATATACAATTGAGGAAGGTATGCACAAAATTATTTGATTCTGTTTAAATGTGCGGCAGTTATCGTTTGTCATATAAACAATTACTCTTGTTAAAACACAAAATGTGGCAGGTAAACTAACTCATTCCCTTAACCGATCTTCACAAAAACAAAAGGCCTTCAGTATTTTACAATTGATGAATGTATGCAAAAAATTGTTTGATTCTGTGTGAATGTGCGGCAGTTATCGTTCATCATAGAAAAAATTACCGTTTTTAAACATAAAATGTTGCTGGTAAACTACCCCTTTCCCTGAACCGATCTTCACCAAAATCAACAAGTACATGAATTTACGGCAGTTATCATTCGTCATAGAAAGAATTACCCATGTTAAAACATAAAACGTTGCAGGTAAACTACCCATTTCCCCAAACCGATCTTCAATAAAAACAAAAGGTCTTGAGAACTGTACAATTCAGGGCTGTATGTAAAACGTTATTGGATTCTGTTTGAATTTGCGGCTGTTATCGTTTGCCATAGAAAATACCCTTGCTAAAACAAGAAACGTTGCTAGTAAACTACCCCTTTCCCTTAACCAATCTTCACCAAAAACAATAGGTCTTGAGGACTCTATAATTCAGGGCTGCATGCAAAACATTATTTGATTCTCTTTGAATTTACGGCAGTTATCGTTTGTCATAGAAATAAACAGCCCTGGAAGGAATTTTAACAAAGAACTATTTCTTTGTTGCCGATAAAGTAGAACACATAAAAAATTCTCCCCTCCCCTTCACTATAATTTTCATTTATAGAAAATTACCGCTACCCCATTCACATAACCTTTTCAATTATAGATATTTCATGTACGTTTCTAGAGTGGGTTATTATGAACTTCATATCAAAATTATTTGTATCTGTTAAATGTGCGGCAGTTATCGTTCATCATATAAACAATAACTCTTGTTAAAATATAAAATGTGGCAGGTAAACTATCTCTTTCCCTTAACTGATCTTCACAAAAACAAAAGGCCTTCAATATATTACAATTGATGAATGTATGCAAAAAATTGTTTGATCTGTCTGAATGTGTGGCAGTTATAGTTCATCATAGAAAAAATTACCATTACTACACATAGAATGTTGCAGGTAAACTACCCCTTTCCCTTAACCGATCTTCACCAAAATCAACAAACATTGAGTTCTCTATAGCTCAGGAAGGTATGCAAAACATTATTTGACTCTGATTGCATTTACGGCAGTTATCATTCGTCATAGAAAAAAATTACCCATGTTAAAACATAAAACGTTGCTGGTAAACTACCCCTTTCCCTTAACCGATCTTCAATAAAAACAAAAGGTCTTGAGAACTGTACAATTCAGGGCTGTATGTAAAACATTATTGGATTCTGTTTGAATTTACGGCAGTTATCGTTCGTCATAGAAATAAACAGCCCGGGAAGGAATTTTAACAAAAACTACTTCTTTGTTGCCGATAAAGTAGAACACATAAAAAATTCTCCCCTCCCCTTCACTATAATTTTCATTTATAGAAAATTAACCCCACCCCATTCACATAACCTCTTCAATTATAGATATTTCATCTTCGTTTCGACAGGGGATTATTATGAGCTTCTTACCAATATACTTTATTTTTCAAAATTAAGTACTTTATTCTTATTAAAACATAAAACGTTGCAGGTAAACTACCCTTTTCTCTAAACCGATCTTCACCAAAGTCAACAGACCTTCAGTCCTCTACAATGCAGGGCTGTATGCAATACATTATTTGATTCTGTTTGAATTTGCGGCTCTTATCGTTTGACATAGTAAATACCCTTGTTAAAATATAAAACATTGCAGGTAAAGTACCGCTTTCCCTTAACCGATCTTCAACAAAATCAACAGACCTTGAGTTCTGTATAACTCAAAAATGTATGAAAAAGAGTAGTTGAGTCGGTTTGAATTTATGGCAATTATCGTTCGTCATAGAAAAAATTACCCTTGTTAAAACATAAAACATTGCCAGTAAACTACTCCTTTCCCTTAACCGATCTTCACCAAAAACAACAGGATTTGAGAACTCAACAATTCAGGGATGTATGCAAAACATTATTTGATTCTGTTTGAATTTGCGGCTCTTATCGTTTGCCATAGAAAATACCCTTTTAAAACATAAAAGTTTGCCGGTAAACTACCCCTTTCCCTTATCCGATCTTCACCAAAAACAATAGGTCTTGAGGACTCTACAATTCAGGGCTGTATGCAAAACATTATTTGATTCTGTTGGTATTTGCGGCTGTTATTGATTGCCATTAAAAAAATATCGTTATGGAGAACCATACATGACTTCCGTGTTCTAAGATTTATATTTAAAATAATTTACGAACTGAAATCTTTCCATAGAAACTACTTCTATCCACTTATTGCTTCAGCCTTAATCACAGTACTGTGGTCACTAACGTATACCACCACAAGTTATCGAAATCGATTTTCGCTGATGATGGCAGTCGACGGCACTGCCAAAAAGTCTGGTTTTGCAGAAAACATTGGACTACGGCCAAACAGCTCGGGAACGAATTTTAACAACAAACTACTACTTTGTTGCCAATAACGTAGTACACATATAAAAATTATCCCCTCCCCATTCAACTACAATTTTCATTTATAGAAAATTACCCCCACCCTGTTCAACTAGCCTCTTCATTTATAGATATTTCATCTACGTTTATATAGTGGATTATTTACATCTTCTTATCAGGATACTTTATTTATCAAAATTAAGTACTTTACTCTTGTTACAACAAAAAATGTTTCCAGTAAACTTCCCTTTCCCCGTAACCGATCTTCAACAAAATCAATAGGCCATGAGTCCTCTACAACTCAGGCAGATATGTAAAAAATTATTTGATTCTGTTTGAATTTACGGCAGTTATTGTTCTTCATGAAAAACGTTCTCTTGTTACAACATAAAATGTTGCAGGTAAACTACCCCTTTCCCTTAACCAATCTTAAACAAAATCAACAGACCTTGAGTTATATACAATTGAGGAAGGTATGCAGAAAATTATTTGCGGCTCTTATCATTTGCCATAGTAAATTCCCTTGTTAAAATATAAAACATTGCTGGTAAACTACCCCTTTCCCTTAACCGATCTTCAACAAAATCAACAGACCTTGATTTCTGTATAACTCAAAAAGGTATGCAAAAGAGTAGTTGATTCGGTTTGAATTTACGGCAGTTATCGTTCGTCATAGAAAAAATTACCCTTGTCAAAACATAAAATGTTGCCTGTAAACTACCCTATTCCCTTAACCGTTCTACACCTAAAAAAAGCTGGTCTTGAGAACTCAACAAATCAGGGATGTATGCAAAACATTATTTGATTCTGTTTGAATTTGCGGCTGTTATTGTTTGCCGTAGAAAAAAATTACCCTTGATAAGAAAAACGTTGCTGGTATACTACCCCTTCCTGTTAACCGATCTTCACCAAAAACAACAGGTCTTGAGTAATCTACAAATCAGAGCAGTATGCAAAACATTATTTGATTTTGTTTGAATTTATGACTCTTATCGTTTGCCATAGGAAATACCCTTTTAAAACATAAAACGTTGCCAGTAAACTACCCCTTTCCCTTAACCGATCTTCACCAAAGACAACAGGTCTTGAGTACTCTACAAATCAGGGCTGTATGCAAAAACTTATTTGATTCTGTTTGAATTTGCGGCTCTTATCGTTTGCCATAGAAAATACCCTTTTAAAACATAAAAGGTTGCAGGTAAACTACCCCTTTCCCTTAACCAATCTTTACCAAAAACAACAGTTCTTGAGAACTCTACAATTCAGGGTGGTATGCAAACAATTATTTGATTCTGTGTAAATTTGAAGCTTTTATCATTTGCCATAGAAAATACCCTTGTTAAAATATAAAATGTTGCTGGTAAACTACCTCTTTCCCTTAACCGCTCTTCACCAAAAACAATAGGTCGTGAGTACTCTACAAATCAGAGCTGTACGCAAAAAATTATTTGATTCTGTTTGAATTTGCGGCTGTTATCGCTTGCCATAGAAAATACCCTTGTTAAAACATAAAACGTTTTACTAGTAAACTACCCCTTTCCCTTAACGGATCTTCACAAAAAACAGTAGGTCTTGAGAACTCTACAACTTAGGGCTGTATGCAAATAATCATTTAATTCTGTTTGAATTTGCGGCTGTTATCGTTTGCCATAGAAAATACCCTTGTTAAAACATAAAACGTTGCAGGTAAACTACCTACCCCTTACCCTTAACTGATCTTCACCATAAACGATAGGTCTTGAGGACTCTACAATTCAGTGCTGTATGCAAAACATTATTTGATTCTATTTGTATTTGCGGCTGTTATTGGTTGCCATTAAAAAAATATCGGTATGGTGAACCATACATGACTTCCGTGTTCTAAGATTTATATTTAGAATAATTTAGGAACTGAAATCTTTCCATAGAAACTACTTCTATCCACTTATTGCTTCAGCCTTAATCACAGTACTGTGGTCACTAACGGATACCACCACACGTTATCTTAATCGATTTTCGCTGATGATGGCAGTCGATGGCACGGCCAAAACGTCTGGTTTTGTAGAAAACATTGGACTACGGCCAAACAGCCCGGGAACGTTTTTTAACAACAAACTACTACTTTGTTGCCAATAACGTTGTACACATTTAAAAATTATCCCCTCCCACTTCAACTATAATTTTCATTTATAGATAAATACCCCCACCCTGTTCAACTAGCCTCTTCATTTATAGATATTTCATCTACGTTTCTACAGTGGATTATTAAGATCTTCTTATCAGGATACTTTATTTATCAAAATTAAGTACTTTACTCTTGTTACAACAAAAAATGTTTCAGGTAAACTGCCCTTTCCCCGTAACCGATCTTCAACAAAATCAATAGGCCATGAGTCCTCTACAACTCAGGCAAATATGTAAAAAATTATTTGATTCTGTTTGAATTTACGGCAGTTATCGTTCTTCATGAAAAACGTTCTCTTGTTACAACATAAAATGTTGCAGGTAAACTACCCCTTTTCGTTAACCGATCTTAAACAAAATCAACAGACCTTGAGTTATATACAATTGAGGAAGGTATGCACAAAATTATTTGATTCTGTAAAAAGTGCGGCATTTATCTTTCATCATATAAACAATTACTCTTGTTAAAACATAAAATGTGGCAGGTAAACCACCTCTTTCCCTTAACTGATCTTCACAAAAACAAAAGGCCTTCAATATATTACAATTGATGAATGTATGCAAAAAATTGTTTGATCTGTCTGAATGTGTGGCAGTTATAGTTCATCATAGAAAAAATTACCATTACTAAACATAGAATGTTGCAGGTAAACTACCCCTTTCCCTTAACCGATCTTCACCAAAATCAACAAACATTGAGTTCTCTATAGCTCAGGAAGGTATGCAAAACATTATTTGACTCTGATTGCATTTACGGCAGTTATCATTCGTCATAAAAAAAAATTACCCATGTTAAAACATAAAACGTTGCTGGTAAACTACCCCTTTCCCTTAACCGATCTTCAATAAAAACAAAAGGTCTTGAGAACTTTATAATTCAGGACTGTATTTGCCATGGAAAATACCCTTGTTAAAATATAAAATGTTGCTGGTAAACTACCCCTTTCCCTTAACCGCTCTTCACCAAAAACAATAGGTCTTGAGAACTTTATAATTCAGGACTGTATGTAAAACATTATTGGATTCTGTTTGAATTTACGGCAGTTATCGTTCGTCATAGAAATAAACAGCCCGGGAAGGAATTTTAACAAAGAACTACTTCTTTGTTGCCGATAACGTAGAACACATAAAAAATTCTTCCTTCCACCTTCCACTATAATTTTCATTTATAGAAAATTACCCCCACCCCATTCACATAACCTCTTCAATTATAGATATTTCATCTAAGTTTCTACAGTGGATTATTATGAGCTACTTATCAAGATACTTTATTTATCAAAATTAAGTACTTTACTCTTGTTAAAACATAAAACGTTGCAGGTAAACTACCCCTTCCTCTAAACCGATCTTCACCAAAATCAACAGACCTTCAGTCCTCTACAATGCAGGGCTGTATGCAAAACGTTATTTGATTATGTTTGAATTTGCGGCTCTTATCATTTGCCATAGTAAATACCCTTGTTAAAATATAAAACATTGCTGGTAAACTACCACTTTCCCTTAACCGATCTTCAACAAAATCAACAGACCTTGAGTTCTGTATAACTCAAAGAGGTATGCAAAAAAGTAGTTGATTCGATTGAATTTATGGCAGTTATCGTTCATCACAGAAAAAATTACCCTTGTTAAAACATAAAATGTTGCCGGCAGATGGCTGTTTACCTGCCATAATGCAACAACAACCAGTCTTGATGCGCGTTGCGGCTGGAAGAGCATCTGCATATCATGCCGAAAGGGCCCCATGAGACATTCTAGGACAATATGAAGGTGAAATTTAATCTTTTTATATACATTTGGCCATTTCAACAAATCTCCAGTGCGTGACAATGTCTGGAGTTAACAAGTTCGACGATGATGCTCGCGTCTAGCTAGACATAATTTCGGGGGTGATAAATTTTATTTACAAGGAGTTCAGTATGTAATACGTCCCAAGGTAATTGTAGATCTGGCCGAGGGGCTCGTGTCCGGCTAGCAGTTTTTTTTTATATCCATTTAAGATTACAAGTTGAAGTCGTGAAAGTATACAAATCTGAAATCTTATCAGGTAGGTGGGTTGGTTATTATTTAATTTTCTTTAATAAGCGTTTGTTCTAATAGGGGTTTGGAAGTCTTAAGGGATTATATTATTTTCTTAATTTTTAACTGATTCAGGCACCTGTGCGGGGGGGGCTGTTTTATGCAGGTACTGGACGTGTTCTTAATTATTCGATCGGGCAGGACACGTGTGCTCGGTCGGGTCAGTTCAGGTTTGTAATGTTATATACCAATATATATTGTAACGCAACAGAAATGCTAGCATTCATGTTACATAAAAGACGGTTCACAGAATAATAAACAAATTGATATTTAAACCCATAATAGAACAGAGATCCAATAATTACAATTATAATCATAGACAAAATTAAATAAGGATGCAAGGTAGTGTTGACTAGAATAAACGAACCTGTAAGATAAATAATAGCTAATGATATATGTTTAATGAAAAGCAAAACAAAAAAATGAAACAATGACTTAATTTATGGTAATAACAAATAAGAATTTTGTGTTAAGAAGTATTATTTTATGACAAAAATGTTATGATAAAGTTTATGTGATGTTATATCAAATATGTGTTGAGTTAATGAAAAATAATGAAACAAGTTGTATTATTCAATGACTGTCGTAGAATGAAGTGTGAGGCAGTTAATCAATGTTCATAAATTCGAATTTTGTTGTATGTGATCAAGAGATCAAGATAAAATTGTTATTAGATATAGAAAAATAATTGTTTATATAAGTGCTAATAATTAAGATTTGATTGTATGTATGAATTTATATAAAAGGGACTATAGATGCCTAACAGACATAACCACAGGTAGATCAGTTTACAATAAAAGGCCTAACAGGCAAAGCTACTATATAAACACTCATAACATAAAGATTAGGTGCATCAATTAATAATAATTAATAAATACGCTATGAAGAGCTAGAAAAAAAACATTAAATTAATAATAATATTTAATAAAATTTATACAAATTATAATAATACCATAATGCCATAATATCGATTGGTAAAATATAATATCGAAGGTGGATTAAATATAATAAAAAAGAAAAAAAACGGACTTATATCAAAAAACCAGTAGAATATGTGTATAAAATAATAAACCAACTATCGGTAAAGTTACATTCCGATAGGACAGCAAATTGATAAAGAATAGATAAAAAATATATGAAAGAAACACTATATATTCAAAACATGTGGAAGGCAGAAATTATTATATGTTGCTAGGGACGACAAATAAGAAAAAGAAGTTGTTGATTTTAGACAAGACAAGAATTGCTTTGAATAAACTGAAGGTGATGAGATTAAAAAACCCAAGAATAATCTATTTAATCGTAATATTATAATTATCAGATACGATTATAAAGTACAAGATTCTCATGACAATAGTTACGTCTAACACCAATACAGATTAACCAAATAACACTACAATCTGAAATAATAATAGAGGGTAAATAACTGAAGTCTACAAGAAAGAACTTGGACTGTCCCATATCCGAAGGGAATTGATGAAATATTAATCAAATAGAAAGAATTAACAGTAACACAACTCATAATATTCACAACACCAGAAATTATAACCTTGCAAATACACGGAACAACACTAATTGCTTCAACCGAAGGAAGAACTTATTTGGATCCTGGCGGTGCAGAAGAAACACCAATCGGGCTGTAGATCAATCCAAAAGCTGTATTCCGACGTGGACAGGACAAGAATTACTTTTATTAAACCGAAGACAGAAAACCGTACTGCATAACCATTCAAAACAGTAAATTTAGCGATCAACCGCCTACACGATTTGCTTCGTTCGAGTCTGGTAAATTATATTATATTAATCATACTAAATACACAACACATAAATTTTGTAAGTCTGGCATTCTTATCTATGTATTTTTAGTCTTCCCCACAGTTACAAGAACCTTCACAATCTGAAATAAATTAAATACAAATCAAACATAATATATAACCAAATATAAATAAAGGATTAAAATAATCAACAATCGATACCTGAAGTCTATAGTCCAAGCATATGTTAATTAGAACATATCTTATTTAATGTGAATTAAGTAAACAAATAAAGAACCTTTATATATTTGTCAAATCTTGTTATTTGGAGTATGGTTTAGTGAACTGGGAACAAAAAGTAACTGAATAAGTATAGAATAAATGGTTAATATAAACATCGAAATAACCTATAAGTTTTGTTGAGCCGATACTGCAGCGCTTATAGCGGAATTATCTGACACCAAAGAGGGAGCGTAAAATTACGAAATTAGACAGATCTCTCTTCAAGGTATAATAGGGTTGGATGAAATTGTAGAATAACGATTAAGTTGTTTAAGTTCTAGGCACACTAACACTGATAATTATTAAAGAGTTAAGTTAATATTAATTAATTACATCCATATATTCCACAACTCCAAATATCTCCGAGATTTATATAATTAAAGTAATACAAAACAAATTGACAAATACAAAAGTGGGAATTTAAACCGTACGTACTCGATCTATTACAAATTGGCTTCCATCGCGGGGCTTGAACAATAGCGACCGCCAACATTTTATTACAAATTGGCGCCCAACGTGGGGCTTAGTTAAGTAAAACCATAAGTATATTAATATTACTTAACCAGAGCAGGCAACTGTGGTAGACTAGAAATGCAATAGAGAAAGATGATACAAAAGGAAACGAAAATGCAAGGACAAGAGAGACGATTAAGTTACGCGGAATGGACGACAGTACTATTTAAGAAATTCAGCAAAGAGATGGGATACATAGAAAAGAATACCAATGATCACGAAAGAGCGCAAATGAGTTGCACGAATGCGTTGGGAACACCAGACGACAAAATGACATTGAGAGAGATTTATGATGAATTGTGTGAATTAGATGCCAGGTTTAATAAGGAAAAGACTATTGGGATGACTAACGAAAAAGACGAGAACAAGGTGGAAAGAATGACGGAAGAAGATTGGGAAAGATGGGACGATAATGAAGAACAAATGAAAACCGAAAGAAGAGGAGTATACGCCCAGGTGACAGAACAATATACTCAGGAAGATTATGAACAATGGAAAAGAGAAATAAGACCACCGGAAAACCGAATACGAACAGAAAACAAAGAATTAAGGGAATGGATCAGGGTGATGTTTGAACTATCCCGAGAAGATATGTGTCAATGGAGGAAGGAACACAATCAAATAGATGAATTTATAGGGATGCCAAATAATAAAAAGCTAGAACAACCCAGTGTACAAAAGGAAGTAAAAATAGTCAAAGTGAAGCAAGAGAAGAAAATAACAGCAACAAAAAGGAAGACTTGAGTATACAGGAGATGTTTAAACTACTATTGGAAAGTTCAAAAAGACAGGAGGAAAAATTCGATAAAATAAATGAGGAAATGAATGAAAATTTTAGAAAAGAGGAGGAAAACTTAATGAGTTTCAGGAAAACCATGGATGAAGGTTTCAAAAAGGTAGCGGAAACAATGGATAGGTGTGTAAACAATATGAATAAAACACTAGAAACCACCTCTGAAGGTAGAAAGGAAACCGAAATTAGAGAAGACCAAAATGTAGTGCTCTCTGAAAATAAGAATAGAGGTGACAAGGAGGAGATCCAAACCATGGAAGAGAACAGCCGGAAAATAAGGAAAACATGCAGAAAGAACATAGTCAGTATCAAAGAAGAAATGGAGATGAGGAAGGGTGGATTAATTAGTGCGTTTAACATACCAATTAATGAAAGAAGGGAGTTATGTAAAGGTATGAAATACAGAAGAAACTTCTTGAAAATAACCAAAATAACCCACCATAGAATAATCATAAAAACATTGAACAAATTTAAATATTATGTGAAAATATCAACGGTTAAGGATTATATGACCAAATCAATTATATCATTAATACGGAAGATACCCGTAAAACATTTGGTAAATAGGCCAGATATCCAAGGGAATGGAAAGATAGAATATACCACTGATTATGCTAGAATAGAGGAGATACGATACCTGATAATTCAAAAGGAGCTAAATATAACTGTATACCCTGACTTAAATGAAGACTTTGCATCAGCCGAGTTACAGTACTGGCTTTGTATCATGCACAAGAGATACGTAAAAAGTGAAAAAATTGGTATGAACACTGGAGTCATCCGGACAACGGGTGCAGTCGAATTAATGGACCATGGTTAGAAAAAGAAACAGTCAGCCAGAAAAATGGGACTGATGTTATGAAAACTGACCAGGCAACCAATTGACAAGATACGGAAATATTATTTAATGAATAAATTCTAAAAATAATAAGAACAACTTATTACCAGTCTTGAAGAAAATTACTTGGAATTTAAAAAGAATTTGAGTTGAATACTACCACTAAATTCTAAAAATAATAAGAACAACTTATTAAAGATTACCGAAGAAAGCGATAATTATTATTAATGTTTATAAAGAAATAGTGTGAATAATGAATAACAAACCCAAGATTACAGAAAAAGGCGAGAATTATTATTAAATGTTTATAAAGAAATAGTGTGAATAACAAACCCCAAGATTACCGAAGAAAGCGATAATTATTATTAATGTTTATAAAGAAATAGTGTGAATAATGAATAACAAACCCAAGATTACAGAAAAAGGCGAGAATTATTATTAAATGTTTATAAAGAAATAGTGTGAATAACAAACCCCAAGATTACCGAAGAAAGCGATAATTATTATTAATGTTTATAAAGAAATAGTGTGAATAATGAATAACAAACCCAAGATTACAGAAAAAGGCGAGAATTATTATTAAATGTTTATAAAGAAATAGTGTGAATAACAAACCCCAAGATTACCGAAGAAAGCGATAATTATTATTAATGTTTATAAAGAAATAGTGTGAATAATGAATAACAAACCCCAAGATTACCGAAGAAAGCGATAATTATTATTAATGTTTATAAAGAAATAGTGTGAATAATGAATAACAAACCCAAGATTACAGAAAAAGGTGAGAATTATTATTAAATGTTTATAAAGAAATAGTGTGAATAACAAACCCCAAGATTACCGAAGAAAGCGATAATTATTATTAATGTTTATAAAGAAATAGTGTGAATAATGAATAACAAACCCAAGATTACAGAAAAAGGCGAGAATTATTATTAAATGTTTATAAAGAAATAGTGTGAATAACAAACCCCAAGATTACCGAAGAAAGCGATAATTATTATTAATGTTTATAAAGAAATAGTGTGAATAATGAATAACAAACCCCAAGATTACCGAAGAAAGCGATAATTATTATTAATGTTTATAAAGAAATAGTGTGAATAATGAATAACAAACCCAAGATTACAGAAAAAGGTGAGAATTATTATTAAATGTTTATAAAGAAATAGTGTGAATAACAAACCCCAAGATTACCGAAGAAAGCGATAATTATTATTAATGTTTATAAAGAAATAGTGTGAATAATGAATAACAAACCCAAGATTACAGAAAAAGGCGAGAATTATTAATAAATGTTTATAAAGAAATAGTGTGAATAACAAACCCCAAGATTACAGAAGAAAGCGATAATTATTATTAATGTTTATAAAGAAATAGTGTGAATAATGAATAACAAACCCAAGATTACAGAAAAAGGTGAGAATTATTATTAAATGTTTATAAAGAAATAGTGTGAATAACAAACCCCAAGATTACCGAAGAAAGCGATAATTATTATTAATGTTTATAAAGAAATAGTGTGAATAATGAATAACAAACCCAAGATTACAGAAAAAGGCGAGAATTATTAATAAATGTTTATAAAGAAATAGTGTGAATAACAAACCCCAAGATTACAGAAGAAAGCGATAATTATTATTAAATGTTTATAAAGAAATATTGTGAATAATGAAGAATGGAACCCCAAGATAAAAGTTATTACCTCAAATCTACATATGCAAAATAAAGAAAGAAAAAAAAAAATCATATGACCTAAAATATATACTACATTGCCACATGATGGAACAATTTCAGTAAACGATTGAATGTAACCAATATAATGTTAAAGAAGACAAGAAAGAAAGAGTATTTATGAACATAATTCATTGAAAAATAAACAGCCAAAATAGTGAAATACGATAAGAAGAAGAATAGTTGGGGCTAAGGAATGTATTTAGTCAAAAATACAATTATAATGATCATCACACAACAACTATTTAGAAAATATTGTGATCAGAAAAAAAAACAAACGAAGAAGATACTTAACATTACAATCTCAACAAAAATGAAAACAAAAATGACTACAAATGATAACTGTCAAAGTCAATATCAACGAATGTTTAAGGAATTAAAATGGAATTACGAAATATGAAGAATAGTAATGAAGAAATATAAATGCAACAAAGAAAAAATCTTTTCCCAAATATTTATTATTAAATGATTAAAGAGATTATTAGGAGATTATTATTATATTTTATAGCTGACTGTAGATGAATTCCAGCAGTACTATATTAAAATGTGGTGTGGGCAGCAGAGTATGAAGCCAAACAGTGCCTCTCTGAACTGTACCAACGCATGTGTTAGGGATTGTTAGGGAAATTAAATATTTAAGGAATATTAGAATAGTTGCAAGAATAAATTCAGTTTCCAAAAGAATGTGACGAAGAAAACAAAAAGAAGTGAGTTGACAGAAGAATAATTGAAAAATACAGTAATTATAGTAATTATAAATAGAAGTGATGTAAAACTAATGTATCAGTGAATAGTGTAGCCAACTACCAACAATTAATGTTTACAGAAATAAAAATGATCAAGAATGTTAATTAAAATGATGAAATGTTATTAAATAAAAAAAAGTATTAATACTAGTCTAATGAAGTTACATTGAGAATCTCATCGTCAACCATTAACAATGAAATGAAGAAAGGCATGTGAAAAAGACAAGTTTATTTGACTTAAACTTCATTCAGGTAAACTAAACTTTTTTAGGAGGGGAAGCATACGTAACGCAACAGAAATGCTAGCATTCATGTTACATAAAAGACGGTTCACAGAATAATAAACAAATTGATATTTAAACCCATAATAGAACAGAGATCCAATAATTACAATTATAATCATAGACAAAATTAAATAAGGATGCAAGGTAGTGTTGACTAGAATAAACGAACCTGTAAGATAAATAATAGCTAATGATATATGTTTAATGAAAAGCAAAACAAAAAAATGAAACAATGACTTAATTTATGGTAATAACAAATAAGAATTTTGTGTTAAGAAGTATTATTTTATGACAAAAATGTTATGATAAAGTTTATGTGATGTTATATCAAATATGTGTTGAGTTAATGAAAAATAATGAAACAAGTTGTATTATTCAATGACTGTCGTAGAATGAAGTGTGAGGCAGTTAATCAATGTTCATAAATTCGAATTTTGTTGTATGTGATCAAGAGATCAAGATAAAATTGTTATTAGATATAGAAAAATAATTGTTTATATAAGTGCTAATAATTAAGATTTGATTGTATGTATGAATTTATATAAAAGGGACTATAGATGCCTAACAGACATAACCACAGGTAGATCAGTTTACAATAAAAGGCCTAACAGGCAAAACTACTATATAAATACTCATAACATAAAGATTAGGTGCATCAATTAATAATAATTAATAAATACGCTATGAAGAGCTAGAAAAAAAAAACATTAAATTAATAATAATATTTAATAAAATTTATACAAATTATAATAATACCATAATGCCATAATATCGATTGGTAAAATATAATATCGAAGGTGGATTAAATATAATAAAAAAGAAAAAAAAACGGACTTATATCAAAAAACCAGTAGAATATGTGTATAAAATAATAAACCAACTATCGGTAAAGTTACATTCCGATAGGACAGCAAATTGATAAAGAATAGATAAAAAATATATGAAAGAAACACTATATATTCAAAACATGTGGAAGGCAGAAATTATTATATGTTGCTAGGGACGACAAATAAGAAAAAGAAGTTGTTGATTTTAGACAAGACAAGAATTGCTTTGAATAAACTGAAGGTGATGAGATTAAAAAACCCAAGAATAATCTATTTAATCGTAATATTATAATTATCAGATACGATTATAAAGTACAAGATTCTCATGACAATAGTTACGTCTAACACCAATACAGATTAACCAAATAACACTACAATCTGAAATAATAATAGAGGGTAAATAACTGAAGTCTACAAGAAAGAACTTGGACTGTCCCATATCCGAAGGGAATTGATGAAATATTAATTAAATAGAAAGAATTAACAGTAACACAACTCATAATATTCACAACACCAGAAATTATAACCTTGCAAATACACGGAACAACACTAATTGCTTCAACCGAAGGAAGAACTTATTTGGATCCTGGCGGTGCAGAAGAAACACCAATCGGGCTGTAGATCAATCCAAAAGCTGTATTCCGACGTGGACAGGACAAGAATTACTTTTATTAAACCGAAGACAGAAAACCGTACTGCATAACCATTCAAAACAGTAAATTTAGCGATCAACCGCCTACACGATTTGCTTCGTTCGAGTCTGGTAAATTATATTATATTAATCATACTAAATACACAACACATAAATTTTGTAAATCTTGCATTCTTATCTATGTATTTTTAGTCTTCCCCACAGTTACAAGAACCTTCACACCCTGAAATAAATTAAATACAAATCAAACATAATATATAACCAAATATAAATAAAGGATTAAAATAATCAACAATCGATACCTGAAGTCTATAGTCCAAGCATATGTTAATTAGAACATATCTTATTTAATGTGAATTAAGTAAACAAATAAAGAACCTTTATATATTTGTCAAATCTTGTTATTTGGAGTATGGTTTAGTGAACTGGGAACAAAAAGTAACTGAATAAGTATAGAATAAATGGTTAATATAAACATCGAAATAACCTATAAGTTTTGTTGAGCCGATACTGCAGCGCTTATAGCGGAATTATCTGACACCAAAGAGGGAGCGTAAAATTACGAAATTAGACAGATCTCTCTTCAAGGTATAATAGGGTTGGATGAAATTGTAGAATAACGATTAAGTTGTTTAAGTTCTAGGCACACTAACACTGATAATTATTAAAGAGTTAAGTTAATATTAATTAATTACATCCATATATTCCACAACTCCAAATATCTCCGAGATTTATATAATTAAAGTAATACAAAACAAATTGACAAATACAAAAGTGGGAATTTAAACCGTACGTACTCGATCTATTACAAATTGGCTTCCATCGCGGGGCTTGAACAATAGCGACCGCCAACATTTTATTACAAATTGGCGCCCAACGTGGGGCTTAGTTAAGTAAAACCATAAGTATATTAATATTACTTAACCAGAGCAGGCAACTGTGGTAGACTAGAAATGCAATAGAGAAAGATGATACAAAAGGAAACGAAAATGCAAAGACAAGAGAGACGATTAAGTTACGCGGAATGGACGACAGTACTATTTAAGAAATTCAGCAAAGAGATGGGATACATAGAAAAGAATACCAATGATCACGAAAGAGCGCAAATGAGTCGCACGAATGCGTTGGGAACACCAGACGACAAAATGACATTGAGAGAGATTTATGATGAATTGTGTGAATTAGATGCCAGGTTTAATAAGGAAAAGACTATTGGGACGACTAACGAAAAAGACGAGAACAAGGTGGAAAGAATGACGGAAGAAGATTGGGAAAGATGGGACGATAATGAAGAACAAATGAAAACCGAAAGAAGAGGAGTATACGCCCAGGTGACAGAACAATATACTCAGGAAGATTATGAACAATGGAAAAGAGAAATAAGACCACCGGAAAACCCAATACGAACAGAAAACAAAGAATTAAGGGAATGGATCAGGGTGATGTTTGAACTATCCCGAGAAGATATGTGTCAATGGAGGAAGGAACACAATCAAATAGATGAATTTATAGGGATGCCAAATAATAAAAAGCTAGAACAACCCAGTGTACAAAAGGAAGTAAAAATAGTCAAAGTGAAGCAAGAGAAGAAAATAACAGCAACAAAAAGGAAGACTTGAGTATACAGGAGATGTTTAAACTACTATTGGAAAGTTCAAAAAGACAGGAGGAAAAATTCGATAAAATAAATGAGGAAATGAATGAAAATTTTAGAAAACAGGAGGAAAACTTAATGAGTTTCAGGAAAACCATGGATGAAGGTTTCAAAAAGGTAGCGGAAACAATGGATAGGTGTGTAACAATATGAATAAAACACTAGAAACCACCTCTGAAGGTAGAAAGGAAACCGAAATTAGAGAAGACCAAAATGTAGTGCTCTCTGAAAATAAGAATAGAGGTGACAAGGAGGAGATCCAAACCATGGAAGAGAACAGCCGGAAAATAAGGAAAACATGCAGAAAGAACATAGTCAGTATCAAAGAAGAAATGGAGATGAGGAAGGGTGGATTAATTAGTGCGTTTAACATACCAATTAATGAAAGAAGGGAGTTATGTAAAGGTATGAAATACAGAAGAAACTTCTTGAAAATAACCAAAATAACCCACCATAGAATAATCATAAAAACATTGAACAAATTTAAATATTATGTGAAAATATCAATGGTTAAGAAATATATGACCAAATCAATTATATCATTAATACGGAAGATACCCGTAAAACATTTGGTAAATAGGCCAGATATCCAAGGGAATGGAAAGATAGAATATACCACTGATTATGCTAGAATAGAGGAGATACGATACCTGATAATTCAAAAGGAGCTAAATATAACTGTATACCCTGACTTAAATGAAGACTTTGCATCAGCCGAGTTACAGTACTGGCTTTGTATCATGCACAAGAGATACGTAAAAAGTGAAAAAATTGGTATGAACACTGGAGTCATCCGGACAACGGGTGCAGTCGAATTAATGGACCATGGTTAGAAAAAGAAACAGTCAGCCAGAAAAATGGGACTGATGTTATGAAAACTGACCAGGCAACCAATTGACAAGATACGGAAATATTATTTAATGAATAAATTCTAAAAATAATAAGAACAACTTATTACCAGTCTTGAAGAAAATTACTTGGAATTTAAAAAGAATTTGAGTTGAATACTACCACTAAATTCTAAAAATAATAAGAACAACTTATTAAAGATTACCGAAGAAAGCGATAATTATTATTAATGTTTATAAAGAAATAATGTGAATAATGAATAACAAACCCAAGATTACAGAAAAAGGCGAGAATTATTATTAAATGTTTATAAAGAAATAGTGTGAATAACAAACCCCAAGATTACCGAAGAAAGCGATAATTATTATTAATGTTTATAAAGAAATAGTGTGAATAATGAATAACAAACCCAAGATTACAGAAAAAGGCGAGAATTATTATTAAATGTTTATAAAGAAATAGTGTGAATAACAAACCCCAAGATTACCGAAGAAAGCGATAATTATTATTAATGTTTATAAAGAAATAGTGTGAATAATGAATAACAAACCCCAAGATTACTGAAGAAAGCGATAATTATTATTAATGATTATAAAGAAATAGTGTGAATAATGAATAACAAACCCAAGATTACAGAAAAAGGCGAGAATTATTATTAAATGTTTATAAAGAAATAGTGTGAATAACAAACCCCAACATTACCGAAGAAAGCGATAATTATTATTAATGTTTATAAAGAAATAGTGTGAATAATGAATAACAAACCCAAGATTACAGAAAAAGGTGAGAATTATTATTAAATGTTTATAAAGAAATAGTGTGAATAACAAACCCCAAGATTACCGAAGAAAGCGATAATTATTATTAATGTTTATAAAGAAATAGTGTGAATAATGAATAACAAACCCAAGATTACAGAAAAAGGCGAGAATTATTAATAAATGTTTATAAAGAAATAGTGTGAATAACAAACCCCAAGATTACAGAAGAAAGCGATAATTATTATTAAATGTTTATAAAGAAATATTGTGAATAATGAAGAATGGAACCCCAAGATAAAAGTTATTACCTCAAATCTACATATGCAAAATAAAGAAAGAAAAAAAAAAATCATATGACCTAAAATATATACTACATTGCCACATGATGGAACAATTTCAGTAAACGATTGAATGTAACCAATATAATGTTAAAGAAGACAAGAAAGAAAGAGTATTTATGAACATAATTCATTGAAAAATAAACAGCCAAAATAGTGAAATACGATAAGAAGAAGAATAGTTGGGGCTAAGGAATGTATTTAGTCAAAAATACAATTATAATGATCATCACACAACAACTATTTAGAAAATATTGTGATCAGAAAAAAAAACAAACGAAGAAGATACTTAACATTACAATCTCAACAAAAATGAAAACAAAAATGACTACAAATGATAACTGTCAAAGTCAATATCAACGAATGTTTAAGGAATTAAAATGGAATTACGAAATATGAAGAATAGTAATGAAGAAATATAAATGCAACAAAGAAAAAATCTTTTCCCAAATATTTATTATTAAATGATTAAAGAGATTATTAGGAGATTATTATTATATTTTATAGCTGACTGTAGATGAATTCCAGCAGTACTATATTAAAATGTGGTGTGGGCAGCAGAGTATGAAGCCAAACAGTGCCTCTCTGAACTGTACCAACGCATGTGTTAGGGATTGTTAGGGAAATTAAATATTTAAGGAATATTAGAATAGTTGCAAGAATAAATTCAGTTTCCAAAAGAATGTGACGAAGAAAACAAAAAGAAGTGAGTTGACAGAAGAATAATTGAAAAATACAGTAATTATAGTAATTATAAATAGAAGTGATGTAAAACTAATGTATCAGTGAATAGTGTAGCCAACTACCAACAATTAATGTTTACAGAAATAAAAATGATCAAGAATGTTAATTAAAATGATGAAATGTTATTAAATAAAAAAAAGTATTAATACTAGTCTAATGAAGTTACATTGAGAATCTCATCGTCAACCATTAACAATGAAATGAAGAAAGGCATGTGAAAAAGACAAGTTTATTTGACTTAAACTTCATTCAGGTAAACTAAACTTTTTTAGGAGGGGAAGCATACGTAACGCAACAGAAATGCTAGCATTCATGTTACATAAAAGACGGTTCACAGAATAATAAACAAATTGATATTTAAACCCATAATAGAACAGAGATCCAATAATTACAATTATAATCATAGACAAAATTAAATAAGGATGCAAGGTAGTGTTGACTAGAATAAACGAACCTGTAAGATAAATAATAGCTAATGATATATGTTTAATGAAAAGCAAAACAAAAAAATGAAACAATGACTTAATTTATGGTAATAACAAATAAGAATTTTGTGTTAAGAAGTATTATTTTATGACAAAAATGTTATGATAAAGTTTATGTGATGTTATATCAAATATGTGTTGAGTTAATGAAAAATAATGAAACAAGTTGTATTATTCAATGACTGTCGTAGAATGAAGTGTGAGGCAGTTAATCAATGTTCATAAATTCGAATTTTGTTGTATGTGATCAAGAGATCAAGATAAAATTGTTATTAGATATAGAAAAATAATTGTTTATATAAGTGCTAATAATTAAGATTTGATTGTATGTATGAATTTATATAAAAGGGACTATAGATGCCTAACAGACATAACCACAGGTAGATCAGTTTACAATAAAAGGCCTAACAGGCAAAACTACTATATAAACACTCATAACATAAAGATTAGGTGCATCAATTAATAATAATTAATAAATACGCTATGAAGAGCTAGAAAAAAAAAACATTAAATTAATAATAATATTTAATAAAATTTATACAAATTATAATAATACCATAATGCCATAATATCGATTGGTAAAATATAATATCGAAGGTGGATTAAATATAATAAAAAAGAAAAAAAAACGGACTTATATCAAAAAACCAGTAGAATATGTGTATAAAATAATAAACCAACTATCGGTAAAGTTACATTCCGATAGGACAGCAAATTGATAAAGAATAGATAAAAAATATATGAAAGAAACACTATATATTCAAAACATGTGGAAGGCAGAAATTATTATATGTTGCTAGGGACGACAAATAAGAAAAAGAAGTTGTTGATTTTAGACAAGACAAGAATTGCTTTGAATAAACTGAAGGTGATGAGATTAAAAAACCCAAGAATAATCTATTTAATCGTAATATTATAATTATCAGATACGATTATAAAGTACAAGATTCTCATGACAATAGTTACGTCTAACACCAATACAGATTAACCAAATAACACTACAATCTGAAATAATAATAGAGGGTAAATAACTGAAGTCTACAAGAAAGAACTTGGACTGTCCCATATCCGAAGGGAATTGATGAAATATTAATTAAATAGAAAGAATTAACAGTAACACAACTCATAATATTCACAACACCAGAAATTATAACCTTGCAAATACACGGAACAACACTAATTGCTTCAACCGAAGGAAGAACTTATTTGGATCCTGGCGGTGCAGAAGAAACACCAATCGGGCTGTAGATCAATCCAAAAGCTGTATTCCGACGTGGACAGGACAAGAATTACTTTTATTAAACCGAAGACAGAAAACCGTACTGCATAACCATTCAAAACAGTAAATTTAGCGATCAACCGCCTACACGATTTGCTTCGTTCGAGTCTGGTAAATTATATTATATTAATCATACTAAATACACAACACATAAATTTTGTAAATCTTGCATTCTTATCTATGTATTTTTAGTCTTCCCCACAGTTACAAGAACCTTCACACCCTGAAATAAATTAAATACAAATCAAACATAATATATAACCAAATATAAATAAAGGATTAAAATAATCAACAATCGATACCTGAAGTCTATAGTCCAAGCATATGTTAATTAGAACATATCTTATTTAATGTGAATTAAGTAAACAAATAAAGAACCTTTATATATTTGTCAAATCTTGTTATTTGGAGTATGGTTTAGTGAACTGGGAACAAAAAGTAACTGAATAAGTATAGAATAAATGGTTAATATAAACATCGAAATAACCTATAAGTTTTGTTGAGCCGATACTGCAGCGCTTATAGCGGAATTATCTGACACCAAAGAGGGAGCGTAAAATTACGAAATTAGACAGATCTCTCTTCAAGGTATAATAGGGTTGGATGAAATTGTAGAATAACGATTAAGTTGTTTAAGTTCTAGGCACACTAACACTGATAATTATTAAAGAGTTAAGTTAATATTAATTAATTACATCCATATATTCCACAACTCCAAATATCTCCGAGATTTATATAATTAAAGTAATACAAAACAAATTGACAAATACAAAAGTGGGAATTTAAACCGTACGTACTCGATCTATTACAAATTGGCTTCCATCGCGGGGCTTGAACAATAGCGACCGCCAACATTTTATTACAAATTGGCGCCCAACGTGGGGCTTAGTTAAGTAAAACCATAAGTATATTAATATTACTTAACCAGAGCAGGCAACTGTGGTAGACTAGAAATGCAATAGAGAAAGATGATACAAAAGGAAACGAAAATGCAAAGACAAGAGAGACGATTAAGTTACGCGGAATGGACGACAGTACTATTTAAGAAATTCAGCAAAGAGATGGGATACATAGAAAAGAATACCAATGATCACGAAAGAGCGCAAATGAGTCGCACGAATGCGTTGGGAACACCAGACGACAAAATGACATTGAGAGAGATTTATGATGAATTGTGTGAATTAGATGCCAGGTTTAATAAGGAAAAGACTATTGGGACGACTAACGAAAAAGACGAGAACAAGGTGGAAAGAATGACGGAAGAAGATTGGGAAAGATGGGACGATAATGAAGAACAAATGAAAACCGAAAGAAGAGGAGTATACGCCCAGGTGACAGAACAATATACTCAGGAAGATTATGAACAATGGAAAAGAGAAATAAGACCACCGGAAAACCCAATACGAACAGAAAACAAAGAATTAAGGGAATGGATCAGGGTGATGTTTGAACTATCCCGAGAAGATATGTGTCAATGGAGGAAGGAACACAATCAAATAGATGAATTTATAGGGATGCCAAATAATAAAAAGCTAGAACAACCCAGTGTACAAAAGGAAGTAAAAATAGTCAAAGTGAAGCAAGAGAAGAAAATAACAGCAACAAAAAGGAAGACTTGAGTATACAGGAGATGTTTAAACTACTATTGGAAAGTTCAAAAAGACAGGAGGAAAAATTCGATAAAATAAATGAGGAAATGAATGAAAATTTTAGAAAACAGGAGGAAAACTTAATGAGTTTCAGGAAAACCATGGATGAAGGTTTCAAAAAGGTAGCGGAAACAATGGATAGGTGTGTAACAATATGAATAAAACACTAGAAACCACCTCTGAAGGTAGAAAGGAAACCGAAATTAGAGAAGACCAAAATGTAGTGCTCTCTGAAAATAAGAATAGAGGTGACAAGGAGGAGATCCAAACCATGGAAGAGAACAGCCGGAAAATAAGGAAAACATGCAGAAAGAACATAGTCAGTATCAAAGAAGAAATGGAGATGAGGAAGGGTGGATTAATTAGTGCGTTTAACATACCAATTAATGAAAGAAGGGAGTTATGTAAAGGTATGAAATACAGAAGAAACTTCTTGAAAATAACCAAAATAACCCACCATAGAATAATCATAAAAACATTGAACAAATTTAAATATTATGTGAAAATATCAATGGTTAAGAAATATATGACCAAATCAATTATATCATTAATACGGAAGATACCCGTAAAACATTTGGTAAATAGGCCAGATATCCAAGGGAATGGAAAGATAGAATATACCACTGATTATGCTAGAATAGAGGAGATACGATACCTGATAATTCAAAAGGAGCTAAATATAACTGTATACCCTGACTTAAATGAAGACTTTGCATCAGCCGAGTTACAGTACTGGCTTTGTATCATGCACAAGAGATACGTAAAAAGTGAAAAAATTGGTATGAACACTGGAGTCATCCGGACAACGGGTGCAGTCGAATTAATGGACCATGGTTAGAAAAAGAAACAGTCAGCCAGAAAAATGGGACTGATGTTATGAAAACTGACCAGGCAACCAATTGACAAGATACGGAAATATTATTTAATGAATAAATTCTAAAAATAATAAGAACAACTTATTACCAGTCTTGAAGAAAATTACTTGGAATTTAAAATGAATTTGAGTTGAATACTACCACTAAATTCTAAAAATAATAAGAACAACTTATTAAAGATTACCGAAGAAAGCGATAATTATTATTAATGTTTATAAAGAAATAATGTGAATAATGAATAACAAACCCAAGATTACAGAAAAAGGCGAGAATTATTATTAAATGTTTATAAAGAAATAGTGTGAATAACAAACCCCAAGATTACCGAAGAAAGCGATAATTATTATTAATGTTTATAAAGAAATAGTGTGAATAATGAATAACAAACCCAAGATTACAGAAAAAGGCGAGAATTATTATTAAATGTTTATAAAGAAATAGTGTGAATAACAAACCCCAAGATTACCGAAGAAAGCAATAATTATTATTAATGTTTATAAAGAAATAGTGTGAATAATGAATAACAAACCCCAAGATTACTGAAGAAAGCGATAATTATTATTAATGATTATAAAGAAATAGTGTGAATAATGAATAACAAACCCAAGATTACAGAAAAAGGCGAGAATTATTATTAAATGTTTATAAAGAAATAGTGTGAATAACAAACCCCAACATTACCGAAGAAAGCGATAATTATTATTAATGTTTATAAAGAAATAGTGTGAATAATGAATAACAAACCCAAGATTACAGAAAAAGGTGAGAATTATTATTAAATGTTTATAAAGAAATAGTGTGAATAACAAACCCCAAGATTACCGAAGAAAGCGATAATTATTATTAATGTTTATAAAGAAATAGTGTGAATAATGAATAACAAACCCAAGATTACAGAAAAAGGCGAGAATTATTAATAAATGTTTATAAAGAAATAGTGTGAATAACAAACCCCAAGATTACAGAAGAAAGCGATAATTATTATTAAATGTTTATAAAGAAATATTGTGAATAATGAAGAATGGAACCCCAAGATAAAAGTTATTACCTCAAATCTACATATGCAAAATAAAGAAAGAAAAAAAAAAATCATATGACCTAAAATATATACTACATTGCCACATGATGGAACAATTTCAGTAAACGATTGAATGTAACCAATATAATGTTAAAGAAGACAAGAAAGAAAGAGTATTTATGAACATAATTCATTGAAAAATAAACAGCCAAAATAGTGAAATACGATAAGAAGAAGAATAGTTGGGGCTAAGGAATGTATTTAGTCAAAAATACAATTATAATGATCATCACACAACAACTATTTAGAAAATATTGTGATCAGAAAAAAAAAACAAACGAAGAAGATACTTAACATTACAATTTCAACAAAAATGAAAACAAAAATGACTACAAATGATAACTGTCAAAGTCAATATCAACGAATGTTTAAGGAATTAAAATGGAATTACGAAATATGAAGAATAGTAATGAAGAAATATAAATGCAACAAAGAAAAAATCTTTTCCCAAATATTTATTATTAAATGATTAAAGAGATTATTAGGAGATTATTATTATATTTTATAGCTGACTGTAGATGAATTCCAGCAGTACTATATTAAAATGTGGTGTGGGCAGCAGAGTATGAAGCCAAACAGTGCCTCTCTGAACTGTACCAACGCATGTGTTAGGGATTGTTAGGGAAATTAAATATTTAAGGAATATTAGAATAGTTGCAAGAATAAATTCAGTTTCCAAAAGAATGTGACGAAGAAAACAAAAAGAAGTGAGTTGACAGAAGAATAATTGAAAAATACAGTAATTATAGTAATTATAAATAGAAGTGATGTAAAACTAATGTATCAGTGAATAGTGTAGCCAACTACCAACAATTAATGTTTACAGAAATAAAAATGATCAAGAATGTTAATTAAAATGATGAAATGTTATTAAATAAAAAAAAGTATTAATACTAGTCTAATGAAGTTACATTGAGAATCTCATCGTCAACCATTAACAATGAAATGAAGAAAGGCATGTGAAAAAGACAAGTTTATTTGACTTAAACTTCATTCAGGTAAACTAAACTTTTTTAGGAGGGGAAGCATACGTAACGCAACAGAAATGCTAGCATTCATGTTACATAAAAGACGGTTCACAGAATAATAAACAAATTGATATTTAAACCCATAATAGAACAGAGATCCAATAATTACAATTATAATCATAGACAAAATTAAATAAGGATGCAAGGTAGTGTTGACTAGAATAAACGAACCTGTAAGATAAATAATAGCTAATGATATATGTTTAATGAAAAGCAAAACAAAAAAATGAAACAATGACTTAATTTATGGTAATAACAAATAAGAATTTTGTGTTAAGAAGTATTATTTTATGACAAAAATGTTATGATAAAGTTTATGTGATGTTATATCAAATATGTGTTGAGTTAATGAAAAATAATGAAACAAGTTGTATTATTCAATGACTGTCGTAGAATGAAGTGTGAGGCAGTTAATCAATGTTCATAAATTCGAATTTTGTTGTATGTGATCAAGAGATCAAGATAAAATTGTTATTAGATATAGAAAAATAATTGTTTATATAAGTGCTAATAATTAAGATTTGATTGTATGTATGAATTTATATAAAAGGGACTATAGATGCCTAACAGACATAACCACAGGTAGATCAGTTTACAATAAAAGGCCTAACAGGCAAAACTACTATATAAACACTCATAACATAAAGATTAGGTGCATCAATTAATAATAATTAATAAATACGCTATGAAGAGCTAGAAAAAAAAAACATTAAATTAATAATAATATTTAATAAAATTTATACAAATTATAATAATACCATAATGCCATAATATCGATTGGTAAAATATAATATCGAAGGTGGATTAAATATAATAAAAAAGAAAAAAAAACGGACTTATATCAAAAAACCAGTAGAATATGTGTATAAAATAATAAACCAACTATCGGTAAAGTTACATTCCGATAGGACAGCAAATTGATAAAGAATAGATAAAAAATATATGAAAGAAACACTATATATTCAAAACATGTGGAAGGCAGAAATTATTATATGTTGCTAGGGACGACAAATAAGAAAAAGAAGTTGTTGATTTTAGACAAGACAAGAATTGCTTTGAATAAACTGAAGGTGATGAGATTAAAAAACCCAAGAATAATCTATTTAATCGTAATATTATAATTATCAGATACGATTATAAAGTACAAGATTCTCATGACAATAGTTACGTCTAACACCAATACAGATTAACCAAATAACACTACAATCTGAAATAATAATAGAGGGTAAATAACTGAAGTCTACAAGAAAGAACTTGGACTGTCCCATATCCGAAGGGAATTGATGAAATATTAATTAAATAGAAAGAATTAACAGTAACACAACTCATAATATTCACAACACCAGAAATTATAACCTTGCAAATACACGGAACAACACTAATTGCTTCAACCGAAGGAAGAACTTATTTGGATCCTGGCGGTGCAGAAGAAACACCAATCGGGCTGTAGATCAATCCAAAAGCTGTATTCCGACGTGGACAGGACAAGAATTACTTTTATTAAACCGAAGACAGAAAACCGTACTGCATAACCATTCAAAACAGTAAATTTAGCGATCAACCGCCTACACGATTTGCTTCGTTCGAGTCTGGTAAATTATATTATATTAATCATACTAAATACACAACACATAAATTTTGTAAATCTTGCATTCTTATCTATGTATTTTTAGTCTTCCCCACAGTTACAAGAACCTTCACACCCTGAAATAAATTAAATACAAATCAAACATAATATATAACCAAATATAAATAAAGGATTAAAATAATCAACAATCGATACCTGAAGTCTATAGTCCAAGCATATGTTAATTAGAACATATCTTATTTAATGTGAATTAAGTAAACAAATAAAGAACCTTTATATATTTGTCAAATCTTGTTATTTGGAGTATGGTTTAGTGAACTGGGAACAAAAAGTAACTGAATAAGTATAGAATAAATGGTTAATATAAACATCGAAATAACCTATAAGTTTTGTTGAGCCGATACTGCAGCGCTTATAGCGGAATTATCTGACACCAAAGAGGGAGCGTAAAATTACGAAATTAGACAGATCTCTCTTCAAGGTATAATAGGGTTGGATGAAATTGTAGAATAACGATTAAGTTGTTTAAGTTCTAGGCACACTAACACTGATAATTATTAAAGAGTTAAGTTAATATTAATTAATTACATCCATATATTCCACAACTCCAAATATCTCCGAGATTTATATAATTAAAGTAATACAAAACAAATTGACAAATACAAAAGTGGGAATTTAAACCGTACGTACTCGATCTATTACAAATTGGCTTCCATCGCGGGGCTTGAACAATAGCGACCGCCAACATTTTATTACAAATTGGCGCCCAACGTGGGGCTTAGTTAAGTAAAACCATAAGTATATTAATATTACTTAACCAGAGCAGGCAACTGTGGTAGACTAGAAATGCAATAGAGAAAGATGATACAAAAGGAAACGAAAATGCAAAGACAAGAGAGACGATTAAGTTACGCGGAATGGACGACAGTACTATTTAAGAAATTCAGCAAAGAGATGGGATACATAGAAAAGAATACCAATGATCACGAAAGAGCGCAAATGAGTCGCACGAATGCGTTGGGAACACCAGACGACAAAATGACATTGAGAGAGATTTATGATGAATTGTGTGAATTAGATGCCAGGTTTAATAAGGAAAAGACTATTGGGACGACTAACGAAAAAGACGAGAACAAGGTGGAAAGAATGACGGAAGAAGATTGGGAAAGATGGGACGATAATGAAGAACAAATGAAAACCGAAAGAAGAGGAGTATACGCCCAGGTGACAGAACAATATACTCAGGAAGATTATGAACAATGGAAAAGAGAAATAAGACCACCGGAAAACCCAATACGAACAGAAAACAAAGAATTAAGGGAATGGATCAGGGTGATGTTTGAACTATCCCGAGAAGATATGTGTCAATGGAGGAAGGAACACAATCAAATAGATGAATTTATAGGGATGCCAAATAATAAAAAGCTAGAACAACCCAGTGTACAAAAGGAAGTAAAAATAGTCAAAGTGAAGCAAGAGAAGAAAATAACAGCAACAAAAAGGAAGACTTGAGTATACAGGAGATGTTTAAACTACTATTGGAAAGTTCAAAAAGACAGGAGGAAAAATTCGATAAAATAAATGAGGAAATGAATGAAAATTTTAGAAAACAGGAGGAAAACTTAATGAGTTTCAGGAAAACCATGGATGAAGGTTTCAAAAAGGTAGCGGAAACAATGGATAGGTGTGTAACAATATGAATAAAACACTAGAAACCACCTCTGAAGGTAGAAAGGAAACCGAAATTAGAGAAGACCAAAATGTAGTGCTCTCTGAAAATAAGAATAGAGGTGACAAGGAGGAGATCCAAACCATGGAAGAGAACAGCCGGAAAATAAGGAAAACATGCAGAAAGAACATAGTCAGTATCAAAGAAGAAATGGAGATGAGGAAGGGTGGATTAATTAGTGCGTTTAACATACCAATTAATGAAAGAAGGGAGTTATGTAAAGGTATGAAATACAGAAGAAACTTCTTGAAAATAACCAAAATAACCCACCATAGAATAATCATAAAAACATTGAACAAATTTAAATATTATGTGAAAATATCAATGGTTAAGAAATATATGACCAAATCAATTATATCATTAATACGGAAGATACCCGTAAAACATTTGGTAAATAGGCCAGATATCCAAGGGAATGGAAAGATAGAATATACCACTGATTATGCTAGAATAGAGGAGATACGATACCTGATAATTCAAAAGGAGCTAAATATAACTGTATACCCTGACTTAAATGAAGACTTTGCATCAGCCGAGTTACAGTACTGGCTTTGTATCATGCACAAGAGATACGTAAAAAGTGAAAAAATTGGTATGAACACTGGAGTCATCCGGACAACGGGTGCAGTCGAATTAATGGACCATGGTTAGAAAAAGAAACAGTCAGCCAGAAAAATGGGACTGATGTTATGAAAACTGACCAGGCAACCAATTGACAAGATACGGAAATATTATTTAATGAATAAATTCTAAAAATAATAAGAACAACTTATTACCAGTCTTGAAGAAAATTACTTGGAATTTAAAATGAATTTGAGTTGAATACTACCACTAAATTCTAAAAATAATAAGAACAACTTATTAAAGATTACCGAAGAAAGCGATAATTATTATTAATGTTTATAAAGAAATAATGTGAATAATGAATAACAAACCCAAGATTACAGAAAAAGGCGAGAATTATTATTAAATGTTTATAAAGAAATAGTGTGAATAACAAACCCCAAGATTACCGAAGAAAGCGATAATTATTATTAATGTTTATAAAGAAATAGTGTGAATAATGAATAACAAACCCAAGATTACAGAAAAAGGCGAGAATTATTATTAAATGTTTATAAAGAAATAGTGTGAATAACAAACCCCAAGATTACCGAAGAAAGCAATAATTATTATTAATGTTTATAAAGAAATAGTGTGAATAATGAATAACAAACCCCAAGATTACTGAAGAAAGCGATAATTATTATTAATGATTATAAAGAAATAGTGTGAATAATGAATAACAAACCCAAGATTACAGAAAAAGGCGAGAATTATTATTAAATGTTTATAAAGAAATAGTGTGAATAACAAACCCCAACATTACCGAAGAAAGCGATAATTATTATTAATGTTTATAAAGAAATAGTGTGAATAATGAATAACAAACCCAAGATTACAGAAAAAGGTGAGAATTATTATTAAATGTTTATAAAGAAATAGTGTGAATAACAAACCCCAAGATTACCGAAGAAAGCGATAATTATTATTAATGTTTATAAAGAAATAGTGTGAATAATGAATAACAAACCCAAGATTACAGAAAAAGGCGAGAATTATTAATAAATGTTTATAAAGAAATAGTGTGAATAACAAACCCCAAGATTACAGAAGAAAGCGATAATTATTATTAAATGTTTATAAAGAAATATTGTGAATAATGAAGAATGGAACCCCAAGATAAAAGTTATTACCTCAAATCTACATATGCAAAATAAAGAAAGAAAAAAAAAAATCATATGACCTAAAATATATACTACATTGCCACATGATGGAACAATTTCAGTAAACGATTGAATGTAACCAATATAATGTTAAAGAAGACAAGAAAGAAAGAGTATTTATGAACATAATTCATTGAAAAATAAACAGCCAAAATAGTGAAATACGATAAGAAGAAGAATAGTTGGGGCTAAGGAATGTATTTAGTCAAAAATACAATTATAATGATCATCACACAACAACTATTTAGAAAATATTGTGATCAGAAAAAAAAAACAAACGAAGAAGATACTTAACATTACAATTTCAACAAAAATGAAAACAAAAATGACTACAAATGATAACTGTCAAAGTCAATATCAACGAATGTTTAAGGAATTAAAATGGAATTACGAAATATGAAGAATAGTAATGAAGAAATATAAATGCAACAAAGAAAAAATCTTTTCCCAAATATTTATTATTAAATGATTAAAGAGATTATTAGGAGATTATTATTATATT
Source organism: Magicicada septendecula (assembly GCA_034769895.1). Classification (NCBI taxonomy): domain Eukaryota; kingdom Metazoa; phylum Arthropoda; class Insecta; order Hemiptera; family Cicadidae; genus Magicicada; species Magicicada septendecula. Next base: position 51,122,750 of record CM068369.1, read on the forward strand.
TTATAGCTGACTGTAGATGAATTCCAGCAGTACTATATTAAAATGTGGTGTGGGCAGCAGAGTATGAAGCCAAACAGTGCCTCTCTGAACTGTACCAACGCATGTGTTAGGGATTGTTAGGGAAATTAAATATTTAAGGAATATTAGAATAGTTGCAAGAATAAATTCAGTTTCCAAAAGAATGTGACGAAGAAAACAAAAAGAAGTGAGTTGACAAAAGAATAATTGAAAAATACAGTAATTATAGTAATTATAAATAGAAGAGATGTAAAACTAATGTATCAGTGAATAGTGTAGCCAACTACCAACAATTAATGTTTACAGAAATAAAAATGATCAAGAATGTTAATTAAAATGATGAAATGTTATTAAATAAAAAAAAGTATTAATACTAGTCTAATGAAGTTACATTGAGAATCTCATCGTCAACCATTAACAATGAAATGAAGAAAGGCATGTGAAAAAGACAAGTTTATTTGACTTAAACTTCATTCAGGTAAACTAAACTTTTTTAGGAGGGGAAGCATATGTAACGCAACAGAAATGCTAGCATTCATGTTACATAAAAGACGGTTCACAGAATAATAAACAAATTGATATTTAAACCCATAATAGAACAGAGATCCAATAATTACAATTATAATCATAGACAAAATTAAATAAGGATGCAAGGTAGTGTTGACTAGAATAAACGAACCTGTAAGATAAATAATAGCTAATGATATATGTTTAATGAAAAGCAAAACAAAAAAATGAAACAATGACTTAATTTATGGTAATAACAAATAAGAATTTTGTGTTAAGAAGTATTATTTTATGACAAAAATGTTATGATAAAGTTTATGTGATGTTATATCAAATATGTGTTGAGTTAATGAAAAATAATGAAACAAGTTGTATTATTCAATGACTGTCGTAGAATGAAGTGTGAGGCAGTTAATCAATGTTCATAAATTCGAATTTTGTTGTATGTGATCAAGAGATCAAGATAAAATTGTTATTAGATATAGAAAAATAATTGTTTATATAAGTGCTAATAATTAAGATTTGATTGTATGTATGAATTTATATAAAAGGGACTATAGATGCCTAACAGACATAACCACAGGTAGATCAGTTTACAATAAAAGGCCTAACAGGCAAAACTACTATATAAACACTCATAACATAAAGATTAGGTGCATCAATTAATAATAATTAATAAATACGCTATGAAGAGCTAGAAAAAAAAACATTAAATTAATAATAATATTTAATAAAATTTATACAAATTATAATAATACCATAATGCCATAATATCGATTGGTAAAATATAATATCGAAGGTGGATTAAATATAATAAAAAAGAAAAAAAAACGGACTTATATCAAAAAACCAGTAGAATATGTGTATAAAATAATAAACCAACTATCGGTAAAGTTACATTCCGATAGGACAGCAAATTGATAAAGAATAGATAAAAAATATATGAAAGAAACACTATATATTCAAAACATGTGGAAGGCAGAAATTATTATATGTTGCTAGGGACGACAAATAAGAAAAAGAAGTTGTTGATTTTAGACAAGACAAGAATTGCTTTGAATAAACTGAAGGTGATGAGATTAAAAAACCCAAGAATAATCTATTTAATCGTAATATTATAATTATCAGATACGATTATAAAGTACAAGATTCTCATGACAATAGTTACGTCTAACACCAATACAGATTAACCAAATAACACTACAATCTGAAATAATAATAGAGGGTAAATAACTGAAGTCTACAAGAAAGAACTTGGATTGTCCCATATCCGAAGGGAATTGATGAAATATTAATCAAATAGAAAGAATTAACAGTAACACAACTCATAATATTCACAACACCAGAAATTATAACCTTGCAAATACACGGAACAACACTAATTGCTTCAACCGAAGGAAGAACTTATTTGGATCCTGGCGGTGCAGAAGAAACACCAATCGGGCTGTAGATCAATCCAAAAGCTGTATTCCGACGTGGACAGGACAAGAATTACTTTTATTAAACCGAAGACAGAAAACCGTACTGCATAACCATTCAAAACAGTAAATTTAGCGATCAACCGCCTACACGATTTGCTTCGTTCGAGTCTGGTAAATTATATTATATTAATCATACTAAATACACAACACATAAATTTTGTAAATCTTGCATTCTTATCTATGTATTTTTAGTCTTCCCCACAGTTACAAGAACCTTCACACCCTGAAATAAATTAAATACAAATCAAACATAATATATAACCAAATATAAATAAAGGATTAAAATAATCAACAATCGATACCTGAAGTCTATAGTCCAAGCATATGTTAATTAGAACATATCTTATTTAATGTGAATTAAGTAAACAAATAAAGAACCTTTATATATTTGTCAAATCTTGTTATTTGGAGTATGGTTTAGTGAACTGGGAACAAAAAGTAACTGAATAAGTATAGAATAAATGGTTAATATAAACATCGAAATAACCTATAAGTTTTGTTGAGCCGATACTGTAGCGCTTATAGCGGAATTATCTGACACCAAAGAGGGAGCGTAAAATTACGAAATTAGACAGATCTCTCTTCAAGGTATAATAGGGTTGGATGAAATTGTAGAATAACGATTAAGTTGTTTAAGTTCTAGGCACACTAACACTGATAATTATTAAAGAGTTAAGTTAATATTAATTAATTACATCCATATATTCCACAACTCCAAATATCTCCGAGATTTATATAATTAAAGTAATACAAAACAAATTGACAAATACAAAAGTGGGAATTTAAACCGTACGTACTCGATCTATTACAAATTGGCTTCCATCGCGGGGCTTGAACAATAGCGACCGCCAACATTTTATTACAAATTGGCGCCCAACGTGGGGCTTAGTTAAGTAAAACCATAAGTATATTAATATTACTTAACCAGAGCAGGCAACTGTGGTAGACTAGAAATGCAATAGAGAAAGATGATACAAAAGGAAACGAAAATGCAAGGACAAGAGAGACGATTAAGTTACGCGGAATGGACGACAGTACTATTTAAGAAATTCAGCAAAGAGATGGGATACATAGAAAAGAATACCAATGATCACGAAAGAGCGCAAATGAGTCGCATGAATGTGTTGGGAACACCAGACGACAAAATGACATTGAGAGAGATTTATGATGAATTGTGTGAATTAGATGCCAGGTTTAATAAGGAAAAGACTATTGGGACGACTAACGAAAAAGACGAGAACAAGGTGGAAAGAATGATGGAAGAAGATTGGGAAAGATGGGACGATAATGAAGAACAAATGAAAACCGAAAGAAGAGGAGTATACGCCCAGGTGACAGAACAATATACTCAGGAAGATTATGAACAATGGAAAAGAGAAATAAGACCACCGGAAAACCCAATACGAACAGAAAACAAAGAATTAAGGGAATGGATCAGGGTGATGTTTGAACTATCCCGAGAAGATATGTGTCAATGGAGGAAGGAACACAATCAAATAGATGAATTTATAGGGATGCCAAATAATAAAAAGCTAGAACAACCCAGTGTACAAAAGGAAGTAAAAATAGTCAAAGTGAAGCAAGAGAAGAAAATAACAGCAACAAAAAGGAAGACTTGAGTATACAGGAGATGTTTAAACTACTATTGGAAAGTTCAAAAAGACAGGAGGAAAAATTCGATAAAATAAATGAGGAAATGAATGAAAATTTTAGAAAACAGGAGGAAAACTTAATGAGTTTCAGGAAAACCATGGATGAAGGTTTCAAAAAGGTAGCGGAAACAATGGATAGGTGTGTAAACAATATGAATAAAACACTAGAAACCACCTCTGAAGGTAGAAAGGAAACCGAAATTAGAGAAGACCAAAATGTAGTGCTCTCTGAAAATAAGAATAGAGGTGACAAGGAGGAGATCCAAACCATGGAAGAGAACAGCCGGAAAATAAGGAAAACATGCAGAAAGAACATAGTCAGTATCAAAGAAGAAATGGAGATGAGGAAGGGTGGATTAATTAGTGCGTTTAACATACCAATTAATGAAAGAAGGGAGTTATGTAAAGGTATGAAATACAGAAGAAACTTCTTGAAAATAACCAAAATAACCCACCATAGAATAATCATAAAAACATTGAACAAATTTAAATATTATGTGAAAATATCAACGGTTAAGGAATATATGACCAAATCAGTTATATCATTAATACGGAAGATACCCGTAAAACATTTGGTAAATAGGCCAGATATCCAAGGGAATGGAAAGATAGAATATACCACTGATTATGCTAGAATAGAGGAGATACGATACCTGATAATTCAAAAGGAGCTAAATATAACTGTATACCCTGACTTAAATGAAGACTTTGCATCAGCCGAGTTACAGTACTGGCTTTGTATCATGCACAAGAGATACGTAAAAAGTGAAAAAATTGGTATGAACACTGGAGTCATCCGGACAACGGGTGCAGTCGAATTAATGGACCATGGTTAGAAAAAGAAACAGTCAGCCAGAAAAATGGGACTGATGTTATGAAAACTGACCAGGCAACCAATTGACAAGATACGGAAATATTATTTAATGAATAAATTCTAAAAATAATAAGAACAACTTATTACCAGTCTTGAAGAAAATTACTTGGAATTTAAAAAGAATTTGAGTTGAATACTACCACTAAATTCTAAAAATAATAAGAACAACTTATTAAAGATTACCGAAGAAAGCGATAATTATTATTAATGTTTATAAAGAAATAGTGTGAATAATGAATAACAAACCCAAGATTACAGAAAAAGGCGAGAATTATTATTAAATGTTTATAAAGAAATAGTGTGAATAACAAACCCCAAGATTACCGAAGAAAGCGATAATTATTATTAATGTTTATAAAGAAATAGTGTGAATAATGAATAACAAACCCAAGATTACAGAAAAAGGCGAGAATTATTATTAAATGTTTATAAAGAAATAGTGTGAATAACAAACCCCAAGATTACCGAAGAAAGCGATAATTATTATTAATGTTTATAAAGAAATAGTGTGAATAATGAATAACAAACGCCAAGATTACCGAAGAAAGCGATAATTATTATTAATGTTTATAAAGAAATAGTGTGAATAATGAATAACAAACCCAAGATTACAGAAAAAGGCGAGAATTATTATTAAATGTTTATAAAGAAATAGTGTGAATAACAAACCCCAACATTACCGAAGAAAGCGATAATTATTATTAATGTTTATAAAGAAATAGTGTGAATAATGAATAACAAACCCAAGATTACAGAAAAAGGTGAGAATTATTATTAAATGTTTATAAAGAAATAGTGTGAATAACAAACCCCAAGATTACCGAAGAAAGCGATAATTATTATTAATGTTTATAAAGAAATAGTGTGAATAATGAATAACAAACCCAAGATTACAGAAAAAGGCGAGAATTATTAATAAATGTTTATAAAGAAATAGTGTGAATAACAAACCCCAAGATTACAGAAGAAAGCGATAATTATTATTAAATGTTTATAAAGAAATATTGTGAATAATGAAGAATGGAACCCCAAGATAAAAGTTATTACCTCAAATCTACATATGCAAAATAAAGAAAGAAAAAAAAAAAATCATATGACCTAAAATATATACTACATTGCCACATGATGGAACAATTTCAGTAAACGATTGAATGTAACCAATATAATGTTAAAGAAGACAAGAAAGAAAGAGTATTTATGAACATAATTCATTGAAAAATAAACAGCCAAAATAGTGAAATACGATAAGAAGAAGAATAGTTGGGGCTAAGGAATGTATTTAGTCAAAAATACAATTATAATGATCATCACACAACAACTATTTAGAAAATATTGTGATCAGAAGAAAAAAACAAACGAAGAAGATACTTAACATTACAATCTCAACAAAAATGAAAACAAAAATGACTACAAATGATAACTGTCAAAGTCAATATCAACGAATGTTTAAGGAATTAAAATGGAATTACGAAATATGAAGAATAGTAATGAAGAAATATAAATGCAACAAAGAAAAAATCTTTTCCCAAATATTTATTATTAAATGATTAAAGAGATTATTAGGAGATTATTATTATATTTTATAGCTGACTGTAGATGAATTCCAGCAGTACTATATTAAAATGTGGTGTGGGCAGCAGAGTATGAAGCCAAACATTGCCTCTCTGAACTGTACCAACGCATGTGTTAGGGATTGTTAGGGAAATTAAATATTTAAGGAATATTAGAATAGTTGCAAGAATAAATTCAGTTTCCAAAAGAATGTGACGAAGAAAACAAAAAGAAGTGAGTTGACAGAAGAATAATTGAAAAATACAGTAATTATAGTAATTATAAATAGAAGAGATGTAAAACTAATGTATCAGTGAATAGTGTAGCCAACTACCAACAATTAATGTTTACAGAAATAAAAATGATCAAGAATGTTAATTAAAATGATGAAATGTTATTAAATAAAAAAAAGTATTAATACTAGTCTAATGAAGTTACATTGAGAATCTCATCGTCAACCATTAACAATGAAATGAAGAAAGGCATGTGAAAAAGACAAGTTTATTTGACTTAAACTTCATTCAGGTAAACTAAACTTTTTTAGGAGGGGAAGCATATGTAACGCAACAGAAATGCTAGCATTCATGTTACATAAAAGACGGTTCACAGAATAATAAACAAATTGATATTTAAACCCATAATAGAACAGAGATCCAATAATTACAATTATAATCATAGACAAAATTAAATAAGGATGCAAGGTAGTGTTGACTAGAATAAACGAACCTGTAAGATAAATAATAGCTAATGATATATGTTTAATGAAAAGCAAAACAAAAAAATGAAACAATGACTTAATTTATGGTAATAACAAATAAGAATTTTGTGTTAAGAAGTATTATTTTATGACAAAAATGTTATGATAAAGTTTATGTGATGTTATATCAAATATGTGTTGAGTTAATGAAAAATAATGAAACAAGTTGTATTATTCAATGACTGTCGTAGAATGAAGTGTGAGGCAGTTAATCAATGTTCATAAATTCGAATTTTGTTGTATGTGATCAAGAGATCAAGATAAAATTGTTATTAGATATAGAAAAATAATTGTTTATATAAGTGCTAATAATTAAGATTTGATTGTATGTATGAATTTATATAAAAGGGACTATAGATGCCTAACAGACATAACCACAGGTAGATCAGTTTACAATAAAAGGCCTAACAGGCAAAACTACTATATAAACACTCATAACATAAAGATTAGGTGCATCAATTAATAATAATTAATAAATACGCTATGAAGAGCTAGAAAAAAAACATTAAATTAATAATAATATTTAATAAAATTTATACAAATTATAATAATACCATAATGCCATAATATCGATTGGTAAAATATAATATCGAAGGTGGATTAAATATAATAAAAAAGAAAAAAAAACGGACTTATATCAAAAAACCAGTAGAATATGTGTATAAAATAATAAACCAACTATCGGTAAAGTTACATTCCGATAGGACAGCAAATTGATAAAGAATAGATAAAAAATATATGAAAGAAACACTATATATTCAAAACATGTGGAAGGCAGAAATTATTATATGTTGCTAGAGACGACAAATAAGAAAAAGAAGTTGTTGATTTTAGACAAGACAAGAATTGCTTTGAATAAACTGAAGGTGATGAGATTAAAAAACCCAAGAATAATCTATTTAATCGTAATATTATAATTATCAGATACGATTATAAAGTACAAGATTCTCATGACAATAGTTACGTCTAACACCAATACAGATTAACCAAATAACACTACAATCTGAAATAATAATAGAGGGTAAATAACTGAAGTCTACAAGAAAGAACTTGGATTGTCCCATATCCGAAGGGAATTGATGAAATATTAATCAAATAGAAAGAATTAACAGTAACACAACTCATAATATTCACAACACCAGAAATTATAACCTTGCAAATACACGGAACAACACTAATTGCTTCAACCGAAGGAAGAACTTATTTGGATCCTGGCGGTGCAGAAGAAACACCAATCGGGCTGTAGATCAATCCAAAAGCTGTATTCCGACGTGGACAGGACAAGAATTACTTTTATTAAACCGAAGACAGAAAACCGTACTGCATAACCATTCAAAACAGTAAATTTAGCGATCAACCGCCTACACGATTTGCTTCGTTCGAGTCTGGTAAATTATATTATATTAATCATACTAAATACACAACACATAAATTTTGTAAATCTTGCATTCTTATCTATGTATTTTTAGTCTTCCCCACAGTTACAAGAACCTTCACACCCTGAAATAAATTAAATACAAATCAAACATAATATATAACCAAATATAAATAAAGGATTAAAATAATCAACAATCGATACCTGAAGTCTATAGTCCAAGCATATGTTAATTAGAACATATCTTATTTAATGTGAATTAAGTAAACAAATAAAGAACCTTTATATATTTGTCAAATCTTGTTATTTGGAGTATGGTTTAGTGAACTGGGAACAAAAAGTAACTGAATAAGTATAGAATAAATGGTTAATATAAACATCGAAATAACCTATAAGTTTTGTTGAGCCGATACTGCAGCGCTTATAGCGGAATTATCTGACACCAAAGAGGGAGCGTAAAATTACGAAATTAGACAGATCTCTCTTCAAGGTATAATAGGGTTGGATGAAATTGTAGAATAACGATTAAGTTGTTTAAGTTCTAGGCACACTAACACTGATAATTATTAAAGAGTTAAGTTAATATTAATTAATTACATCCATATATTCCACAACTCCAAATATCTCCGAGATTTATATAATTAAAGTAATACAAAACAAATTGACAAATACAAAAGTGGGAATTTAAACCGTACGTACTCGATCTATTACAAATTGGCTTCCATCGCGGGGCTTGAACAATAGCGACCGCCAACATTTTATTACAAATTGGCGCCCAACGTGGGGCTTAGTTAAGTAAAACCATAAGTATATTAATATTACTTAACCAGAGCAGGCAACTGTGGTAGACTAGAAATGCAATAGAGAAAGATGATACAAAAGGAAACGAAAATGCAAGGACAAGAGAGACGATTAAGTTACGCGGAATGGACGACAGTACTATTTAAGAAATTCAGCAAAGAGATGGGATACATAGAAAAGAATACCAATGATCACGAAAGAGCGCAAATGAGTCGCATGAATGTGTTGGGAACACCAGACGACAAAATGACATTGAGAGAGATTTATGATGAATTGTGTGAATTAGATGCCAGGTTTAATAAGGAAAAGACTATTGGGACGACTAACGAAAAAGACGAGAACAAGGTGGAAAGAATGATGGAAGAAGATTGGGAAAGATGGGACGATAATGAAGAACAAATGAAAACCGAAAGAAGAGGAGTATACGCCCAGGTGACAGAACAATATACTCAGGAAGATTATGAACAATGGAAAAGAGAAATAAGACCACCGGAAAACCCAATACGAACAGAAAACAAAGAATTAAGGGAATGGATCAGGGTGATGTTTGAACTATCCCGAGAAGATATGTGTCAATGGAGGAAGGAACACAATCAAATAGATGAATTTATAGGGATGCCAAATAATAAAAAGCTAGAACAACCCAGTGTACAAAAGGAAGTAAAAATAGTCAAAGTGAAGCAAGAGAAGAAAATAACAGCAACAAAAAGGAAGACTTGAGTATACAGGAGATGTTTAAACTACTATTGGAAAGTTCAAAAAGACAGGAGGAAAAATTCGATAAAATAAATGAGGAAATGAATGAAAATTTTAGAAAACAGGAGGAAAACTTAATGAGTTTCAGGAAAACCATGGATGAAGGTTTCAAAAAGGTAGCGGAAACAATGGATAGGTGTGTAAACAATATGAATAAAACACTAGAAACCACCTCTGAAGGTAGAAAGGAAACCGAAATTAGAGAAGACCAAAATGTAGTGCTCTCTGAAAATAAGAATAGAGGTGACAAGGAGGAGATCCAAACCATGGAAGAGAACAGCCGGAAAATAAGGAAAACATGCAGAAAGAACATAGTCAGTATCAAAGAAGAAATGGAGATGAGGAAGGGTGGATTAATTAGTGCGTTTAACATACCAATTAATGAAAGAAGGGAGTTATGTAAAGGTATGAAATACAGAAGAAACTTCTTGAAAATAACCAAAATAACCCACCATAGAATAATCATAAAAACATTGAACAAATTTAAATATTATGTGAAAATATCAACGGTTAAGGAATATATGACCAAATCAGTTATATCATTAATACGGAAGATACCCGTAAAACATTTGGTAAATAGGCCAGATATCCAAGGGAATGGAAAGATAGAATATACCACTGATTATGCTAGAATAGAGGAGATACGATACCTGATAATTCAAAAGGAGCTAAATATAACTGTATACCCTGACTTAAATGAAGACTTTGCATCAGCCGAGTTACAGTACTGGCTTTGTATCATGCACAAGAGATACGTAAAAAGTGAAAAAATTGGTATGAACACTGGAGTCATCCGGACAACGGGTGCAGTCGAATTAATGGACCATGGTTAGAAAAAGAAACAGTCAGCCAGAAAAATGGGACTGATGTTATGAAAACTGACCAGGCAACCAATTGACAAGATACGGAAATATTATTTAATGAATAAATTCTAAAAATAATAAGAACAACTTATTACCAGTCTTGAAGAAAATTACTTGGAATTTAAAAAGAATTTGAGTTGAATACTACCACTAAATTCTAAAAATAATAAGAACAACTTATTAAAGATTACCGAAGAAAGCGATAATTATTATTAATGTTTATAAAGAAATAGTGTGAATAATGAATAACAAACCCAAGATTACAGAAAAAGGCGAGAATTATTATTAAATGTTTATAAAGAAATAGTGTGAATAACAAACCCCAAGATTACCGAAGAAAGCGATAATTATTATTAATGTTTATAAAGAAATAGTGTGAATAATGAATAACAAACCCAAGATTACAGAAAAAGGCGAGAATTATTATTAAATGTTTATAAAGAAATAGTGTGAATAACAAACCCCAAGATTACCGAAGAAAGCGATAATTATTATTAATGTTTATAAAGAAATAGTGTGAATAATGAATAACAAACGCCAAGATTACCGAAGAAAGCGATAATTATTATTAATGTTTATAAAGAAATAGTGTGAATAATGAATAACAAACCCAAGATTACAGAAAAAGGCGAGAATTATTATTAAATGTTTATAAAGAAATAGTGTGAATAACAAACCCCAACATTACCGAAGAAAGCGATAATTATTATTAATGTTTATAAAGAAATAGTGTGAATAATGAATAACAAACCCAAGATTACAGAAAAAGGTGAGAATTATTATTAAATGTTTATAAAGAAATAGTGTGAATAACAAACCCCAAGATTACCGAAGAAAGCGATAATTATTATTAATGTTTATAAAGAAATAGTGTGAATAATGAATAACAAACCCAAGATTACAGAAAAAGGCGAGAATTATTAATAAATGTTTATAAAGAAATAGTGTGAATAACAAACCCCAAGATTACAGAAGAAAGCGATAATTATTATTAAATGTTTATAAAGAAATATTGTGAATAATGAAGAATGGAACCCCAAGATAAAAGTTATTACCTCAAATCTACATATGCAAAATAAAGAAAGAAAAAAAAAAAATCATATGACCTAAAATATATACTACATTGCCACATGATGGAACAATTTCAGTAAACGATTGAATGTAACCAATATAATGTTAAAGAAGACAAGAAAGAAAGAGTATTTATGAACATAATTCATTGAAAAATAAACAGCCAAAATAGTGAAATACGATAAGAAGAAGAATAGTTGGGGCTAAGGAATGTATTTAGTCAAAAATACAATTATAATGATCATCACACAACAACTATTTAGAAAATATTGTGATCAGAAGAAAAAAACAAACGAAGAAGATACTTAACATTACAATCTCAACAAAAATGAAAACAAAAATGACTACAAATGATAACTGTCAAAGTCAATATCAACGAATGTTTAAGGAATTAAAATGGAATTACGAAATATGAAGAATAGTAATGAAGAAATATAAATGCAACAAAGAAAAAATCTTTTCCCAAATATTTATTATTAAATGATTAAAGAGATTATTAGGAGATTATTATTATATTTTATAGCTGACTGTAGATGAATTCCAGCAGTACTATATTAAAATGTGGTGTGGGCAGCAGAGTATGAAGCCAAACATTGCCTCTCTGAACTGTACCAACGCATGTGTTAGGGATTGTTAGGGAAATTAAATATTTAAGGAATATTAGAATAGTTGCAAGAATAAATTCAGTTTCCAAAAGAATGTGACGAAGAAAACAAAAAGAAGTGAGTTGACAGAAGAATAATTGAAAAATACAGTAATTATAGTAATTATAAATAGAAGAGATGTAAAACTAATGTATCAGTGAATAGTGTAGCCAACTACCAACAATTAATGTTTACAGAAATAAAAATGATCAAGAATGTTAATTAAAATGATGAAATGTTATTAAATAAAAAAAAGTATTAATACTAGTCTAATGAAGTTACATTGAGAATCTCATCGTCAACCATTAACAATGAAATGAAGAAAGGCATGTGAAAAAGACAAGTTTATTTGACTTAAACTTCATTCAGGTAAACTAAACTTTTTTAGGAGGGGAAGCATATGTAACGCAACAGAAATGCTAGCATTCATGTTACATAAAAGACGGTTCACAGAATAATAAACAAATTGATATTTAAACCCATAATAGAACAGAGATCCAATAATTACAATTATAATCATAGACAAAATTAAATAAGGATGCAAGGTAGTGTTGACTAGAATAAACGAACCTGTAAGATAAATAATAGCTAATGATATATGTTTAATGAAAAGCAAAACAAAAAAATGAAACAATGACTTAATTTATGGTAATAACAAATAAGAATTTTGTGTTAAGAAGTATTATTTTATGACAAAAATGTTATGATAAAGTTTATGTGATGTTATATCAAATATGTGTTGAGTTAATGAAAAATAATGAAACAAGTTGTATTATTCAATGACTGTCGTAGAATGAAGTGTGAGGCAGTTAATCAATGTTCATAAATTCGAATTTTGTTGTATGTGATCAAGAGATCAAGATAAAATTGTTATTAGATATAGAAAAATAATTGTTTATATAAGTGCTAATAATTAAGATTTGATTGTATGTATGAATTTATATAAAAGGGACTATAGATGCCTAACAGACATAACCACAGGTAGATCAGTTTACAATAAAAGGCCTAACAGGCAAAACTACTATATAAACACTCATAACATAAAGATTAGGTGCATCAATTAATAATAATTAATAAATACGCTATGAAGAGCTAGAAAAAAAACATTAAATTAATAATAATATTTAATAAAATTTATACAAATTATAATAATACCATAATGCCATAATATCGATTGGTAAAATATAATATCGAAGGTGGATTAAATATAATAAAAAAGAAAAAAAAACGGACTTATATCAAAAAACCAGTAGAATATGTGTATAAAATAATAAACCAACTATCGGTAAAGTTACATTCCGATAGGACAGCAAATTGATAAAGAATAGATAAAAAATATATGAAAGAAACACTATATATTCAAAACATGTGGAAGGCAGAAATTATTATATGTTGCTAGAGACGACAAATAAGAAAAAGAAGTTGTTGATTTTAGACAAGACAAGAATTGCTTTGAATAAACTGAAGGTGATGAGATTAAAAAACCCAAGAATAATCTATTTAATCGTAATATTATAATTATCAGATACGATTATAAAGTACAAGATTCTCATGACAATAGTTACGTCTAACACCAATACAGATTAACCAAATAACACTACAATCTGAAATAATAATAGAGGGTAAATAACTGAAGTCTACAAGAAAGAACTTGGATTGTCCCATATCCGAAGGGAATTGATGAAATATTAATCAAATAGAAAGAATTAACAGTAACACAACTCATAATATTCACAACACCAGAAATTATAACCTTGCAAATACACGGAACAACACTAATTGCTTCAACCGAAGGAAGAACTTATTTGGATCCTGGCGGTGCAGAAGAAACACCAATCGGGCTGTAGATCAATCCAAAAGCTGTATTCCGACGTGGACAGGACAAGAATTACTTTTATTAAACCGAAGACAGAAAACCGTACTGCATAACCATTCAAAACAGTAAATTTAGCGATCAACCGCCTACACGATTTGCTTCGTTCGAGTCTGGTAAATTATATTATATTAATCATACTAAATACACAACACATAAATTTTGTAAATCTTGCATTCTTATCTATGTATTTTTAGTCTTCCCCACAGTTACAAGAACCTTCACACCCTGAAATAAATTAAATACAAATCAAACATAATATATAACCAAATATAAATAAAGGATTAAAATAATCAACAATCGATACCTGAAGTCTATAGTCCAAGCATATGTTAATTAGAACATATCTTATTTAATGTGAATTAAGTAAACAAATAAAGAACCTTTATATATTTGTCAAATCTTGTTATTTGGAGTATGGTTTAGTGAACTGGGAACAAAAAGTAACTGAATAAGTATAGAATAAATGGTTAATATAAACATCGAAATAACCTATAAGTTTTGTTGAGCCGATACTGCAGCGCTTATAGCGGAATTATCTGACACCAAAGAGGGAGCGTAAAATTACGAAATTAGACAGATCTCTCTTCAAGGTATAATAGGGTTGGATGAAATTGTAGAATAACGATTAAGTTGTTTAAGTTCTAGGCACACTAACACTGATAATTATTAAAGAGTTAAGTTAATATTAATTAATTACATCCATATATTCCACAACTCCAAATATCTCCGAGATTTATATAATTAAAGTAATACAAAACAAATTGACAAATACAAAAGTGGGAATTTAAACCGTACGTACTCGATCTATTACAAATTGGCTTCCATCGCGGGGCTTGAACAATAGCGACCGCCAACATTTTATTACAAATTGGCGCCCAACGTGGGGCTTAGTTAAGTAAAACCATAAGTATATTAATATTACTTAACCAGAGCAGGCAACTGTGGTAGACTAGAAATGCAATAGAGAAAGATGATACAAAAGGAAACGAAAATGCAAGGACAAGAGAGACGATTAAGTTACGCGGAATGGACGACAGTACTATTTAAGAAATTCAGCAAAGAGATGGGATACATAGAAAAGAATACCAATGATCACGAAAGAGCGCAAATGAGTCGCATGAATGTGTTGGGAACACCAGACGACAAAATGACATTGAGAGAGATTTATGATGAATTGTGTGAATTAGATGCCAGGTTTAATAAGGAAAAGACTATTGGGACGACTAACGAAAAAGACGAGAACAAGGTGGAAAGAATGATGGAAGAAGATTGGGAAAGATGGGACGATAATGAAGAACAAATGAAAACCGAAAGAAGAGGAGTATACGCCCAGGTGACAGAACAATATACTCAGGAAGATTATGAACAATGGAAAAGAGAAATAAGACCACCGGAAAACCCAATACGAACAGAAAACAAAGAATTAAGGGAATGGATCAGGGTGATGTTTGAACTATCCCGAGAAGATATGTGTCAATGGAGGAAGGAACACAATCAAATAGATGAATTTATAGGGATGCCAAATAATAAAAAGCTAGAACAACCCAGTGTACAAAAGGAAGTAAAAATAGTCAAAGTGAAGCAAGAGAAGAAAATAACAGCAACAAAAAGGAAGACTTGAGTATACAGGAGATGTTTAAACTACTATTGGAAAGTTCAAAAAGACAGGAGGAAAAATTCGATAAAATAAATGAGGAAATGAATGAAAATTTTAGAAAACAGGAGGAAAACTTAATGAGTTTCAGGAAAACCATGGATGAAGGTTTCAAAAAGGTAGCGGAAACAATGGATAGGTGTGTAAACAATATGAATAAAACACTAGAAACCACCTCTGAAGGTAGAAAGGAAACCGAAATTAGAGAAGACCAAAATGTAGTGCTCTCTGAAAATAAGAATAGAGGTGACAAGGAGGAGATCCAAACCATGGAAGAGAACAGCCGGAAAATAAGGAAAACATGCAGAAAGAACATAGTCAGTATCAAAGAAGAAATGGAGATGAGGAAGGGTGGATTAATTAGTGCGTTTAACATACCAATTAATGAAAGAAGGGAGTTATGTAAAGGTATGAAATACAGAAGAAACTTCTTGAAAATAACCAAAATAACCCACCATAGAATAATCATAAAAACATTGAACAAATTTAAATATTATGTGAAAATATCAACGGTTAAGGAATATATGACCAAATCAGTTATATCATTAATACGGAAGATACCCGTAAAACATTTGGTAAATAGGCCAGATATCCAAGGGAATGGAAAGATAGAATATACCACTGATTATGCTAGAATAGAGGAGATACGATACCTGATAATTCAAAAGGAGCTAAATATAACTGTATACCCTGACTTAAATGAAGACTTTGCATCAGCCGAGTTACAGTACTGGCTTTGTATCATGCACAAGAGATACGTAAAAAGTGAAAAAATTGGTATGAACACTGGAGTCATCCGGACAACGGGTGCAGTCGAATTAATGGACCATGGTTAGAAAAAGAAACAGTCAGCCAGAAAAATGGGACTGATGTTATGAAAACTGACCAGGCAACCAATTGACAAGATACGGAAATATTATTTAATGAATAAATTCTAAAAATAATAAGAACAACTTATTACCAGTCTTGAAGAAAATTACTTGGAATTTAAAAAGAATTTGAGTTGAATACTACCACTAAATTCTAAAAATAATAAGAACAACTTATTAAAGATTACCGAAGAAAGCGATAATTATTATTAATGTTTATAAAGAAATAGTGTGAATAATGAATAACAAACCCAAGATTACAGAAAAAGGCGAGAATTATTATTAAATGTTTATAAAGAAATAGTGTGAATAACAAACCCCAAGATTACCGAAGAAAGCGATAATTATTATTAATGTTTATAAAGAAATAGTGTGAATAATGAATAACAAACCCAAGATTACAGAAAAAGGCGAGAATTATTATTAAATGTTTATAAAGAAATAGTGTGAATAACAAACCCCAAGATTACCGAAGAAAGCGATTATTATTATTAATGTTTATAAAGAAATAGTGTGAATAATGAATAACAAACGCCAAGATTACCGAAGAAAGCGATAATTATTATTAATGTTTATAAAGAAATAGTGTGAATAATGAATAACAAACCCAAGATTACAGAAAAAGGCGAGAATTATTATTAAATGTTTATAAAGAAATAGTGTGAATAACAAACCCCAACATTACCGAAGAAAGCGATAATTATTATTAATGTTTATAAAGAAATAGTGTGAATAATGAATAACAAACCCAAGATTACAGAAAAAGGTGAGAATTATTATTAAATGTTTATAAAGAAATAGTGTGAATAACAAACCCCAAGATTACCGAAGAAAGCGATAATTATTATTAATGTTTATAAAGAAATAGTGTGAATAATGAATAACAAACCCAAGATTACAGAAAAAGGCGAGAATTATTAATAAATGTTTATAAAGAAATAGTGTGAATAACAAACCCCAAGATTACAGAAGAAAGCGATAATTATTATTAAATGTTTATAAAGAAATATTGTGAATAATGAAGAATGGAACCCCAAGATAAAAGTTATTACCTCAAATCTACATATGCAAAATAAAGAAAGAAAAAAAAAAAATCATATGACCTAAAATATATACTACATTGCCACATGATGGAACAATTTCAGTAAACGATTGAATGTAACCAATATAATGTTAAAGAAGACAAGAAAGAAAGAGTATTTATGAACATAATTCATTGAAAAATAAACAGCCAAAATAGTGAAATACGATAAGAAGAAGAATAGTTGGGGCTAAGGAATGTATTTAGTCAAAAATACAATTATAATGATCATCACACAACAACTATTTAGAAAATATTGTGATCAGAAGAAAAAAACAAACGAAGAAGATACTTAACATTACAATCTCAACAAAAATGAAAACAAAAATGACTACAAATGATAACTGTCAAAGTCAATATCAACGAATGTTTAAGGAATTAAAATGGAATTACGAAATATGAAGAATAGTAATGAAGAAATATAAATGCAACAAAGAAAAAATCTTTTCCCAAATATTTATTATTAAATGATTAAAGAGATTATTAGGAGATTATTATTATATTTTATAGCTGACTGTAGATGAATTCCAGCAGTACTATATTAAAATGTGGTGTGGGCAGCAGAGTATGAAGCCAAACATTGCCTCTCTGAACTGTACCAACGCATGTGTTAGGGATTGTTAGGGAAATTAAATATTTAAGGAATATTAGAATAGTTGCAAGAATAAATTCAGTTTCCAAAAGAATGTGACGAAGAAAACAAAAAGAAGTGAGTTGACAGAAGAATAATTGAAAAATACAGTAATTATAGTAATTATAAATAGAAGAGATGTAAAACTAATGTATCAGTGAATAGTGTAGCCAACTACCAACAATTAATGTTTACAGAAATAAAAATGATCAAGAATGTTAATTAAAATGATGAAATGTTATTAAATAAAAAAAAGTATTAATACTAGTCTAATGAAGTTACATTGAGAATCTCATCGTCAACCATTAACAATGAAATGAAGAAAGGCATGTGAAAAAGACAAGTTTATTTGACTTAAACTTCATTCAGGTAAACTAAACTTTTTTAGGAGGGGAAGCATATGTAACGCAACAGAAATGCTAGCATTCATGTTACATAAAAGACGGTTCACAGAATAATAAACAAATTGATATTTAAACCCATAATAGAACAGAGATCCAATAATTACAATTATAATCATAGACAAAATTAAATAAGGATGCAAGGTAGTGTTGACTAGAATAAACGAACCTGTAAGATAAATAATAGCTAATGATATATGTTTAATGAAAAGCAAAACAAAAAAATGAAACAATGACTTAATTTATGGTAATAACAAATAAGAATTTTGTGTTAAGAAGTATTATTTTATGACAAAAATGTTATGATAAAGTTTATGTGATGTTATATCAAATATGTGTTGAGTTAATGAAAAATAATGAAACAAGTTGTATTATTCAATGACTGTCGTAGAATGAAGTGTGAGGCAGTTAATCAATGTTCATAAATTCGAATTTTGTTGTATGTGATCAAGAGATCAAGATAAAATTGTTATTAGATATAGAAAAATAATTGTTTATATAAGTGCTAATAATTAAGATTTGATTGTATGTATGAATTTATATAAAAGGGACTATAGATGCCTAACAGACATAACCACAGGTAGATCAGTTTACAATAAAAGGCCTAACAGGCAAAACTACTATATAAACACTCATAACATAAAGATTAGGTGCATCAATTAATAATAATTAATAAATACGCTATGAAGAGCTAGAAAAAAAAACATTAAATTAATAATAATATTTAATAAAATTTATACAAATTATAATAATACCATAATGCCATAATATCGATTGGTAAAATATAATATCGAAGGTGGATTAAATATAATAAAAAAGAAAAAAAAACGGACTTATATCAAAAAACCAGTAGAATATGTGTATAAAATAATAAACCAACTATCGGTAAAGTTACATTCCGATAGGACAGCAAATTGATAAAGAATAGATAAAAAATATATGAAAGAAACACTATATATTCAAAACATGTGGAAGGCAGAAATTATTATATGTTGCTAGGGACGACAAATAAGAAAAAGAAGTTGTTGATTTTAGACAAGACAAGAATTGCTTTGAATAAACTGAAGGTGATGAGATTAAAAAACCCAAGAATAATCTATTTAATCGTAATATTATAATTATCAGATACGATTATAAAGTACAAGATTCTCATGACAATAGTTACGTCTAACACCAATACAGATTAACCAAATAACACTACAATCTGAAATAATAATAGAGGGTAAATAACTGAAGTCTACAAGAAAGAACTTGGATTGTCCCATATCCGAAGGGAATTGATGAAATATTAATCAAATAGAAAGAATTAACAGTAACACAACTCATAATATTCACAACACCAGAAATTATAACCTTGCAAATACACGGAACAACACTAATTGCTTCAACCGAAGGAAGAACTTATTTGGATCCTGGCGGTGCAGAAGAAACACCAATCGGGCTGTAGATCAATCCAAAAGCTGTATTCCGACGTGGACAGGACAAGAATTACTTTTATTAAACCGAAGACAGAAAACCGTACTGCATAACCATTCAAAACAGTAAATTTAGCGATCAACCGCCTACACGATTTGCTTCGTTCGAGTCTGGTAAATTATATTATATTAATCATACTAAATACACAACACATAAATTTTGTAAATCTTGCATTCTTATCTATGTATTTTTAGTCTTCCCCACAGTTACAAGAACCTTCACACCCTGAAATAAATTAAATACAAATCAAACATAATATATAACCAAATATAAATAAAGGATTAAAATAATCAACAATCGATACCTGAAGTCTATAGTCCAAGCATATGTTAATTAGAACATATCTTATTTAATGTGAATTAAGTAAACAAATAAAGAACCTTTATATATTTGTCAAATCTTGTTATTTGGAGTATGGTTTAGTGAACTGGGAACAAAAAGTAACTGAATAAGTATAGAATAAATGGTTAATATAAACATCGAAATAACCTATAAGTTTTGTTGAGCCGATACTGCAGCGCTTATAGCGGAATTATCTGACACCAAAGAGGGAGCGTAAAATTACGAAATTAGACAGATCTCTCTTCAAGGTATAATAGGGTTGGATGAAATTGTAGAATAACGATTAAGTTGTTTAAGTTCTAGGCACACTAACACTGATAATTATTAAAGAGTTAAGTTAATATTAATTAATTACATCCATATATTCCACAACTCCAAATATCTCCGAGATTTATATAATTAAAGTAATACAAAACAAATTGACAAATACAAAAGTGGGAATTTAAACCGTACGTACTCGATCTATTACAAATTGGCTTCCATCGCGGGGCTTGAACAATAGCGACCGCCAACATTTTATTACAAATTGGCGCCCAACGTGGGGCTTAGTTAAGTAAAACCATAAGTATATTAATATTACTTAACCAGAGCAGGCAACTGTGGTAGACTAGAAATGCAATAGAGAAAGATGATACAAAAGGAAACGAAAATGCAAGGACAAGAGAGACGATTAAGTTACGCGGAATGGACGACAGTACTATTTAAGAAATTCAGCAAAGAGATGGGATACATAGAAAAGAATACCAATGATCACGAAAGAGCGCAAATGAGTCGCATGAATGTGTTGGGAACACCAGACGACAAAATGACATTGAGAGAGATTTATGATGAATTGTGTGAATTAGATGCCAGGTTTAATAAGGAAAAGACTATTGGGACGACTAACGAAAAAGACGAGAACAAGGTGGAAAGAATGATGGAAGAAGATTGGGAAAGATGGGACGATAATGAAGAACAAATGAAAACCGAAAGAAGAGGAGTATACGCCCAGGTGACAGAACAATATACTCAGGAAGATTATGAACAATGGAAAAGAGAAATAAGACCACCGGAAAACCCAATACGAACAGAAAACAAAGAATTAAGGGAATGGATCAGGGTGATGTTTGAACTATCCCGAGAAGATATGTGTCAATGGAGGAAGGAACACAATCAAATAGATGAATTTATAGGGATGCCAAATAATAAAAAGCTAGAACAACCCAGTGTACAAAAGGAAGTAAAAATAGTCAAAGTGAAGCAAGAGAAGAAAATAACAGCAACAAAAAGGAAGACTTGAGTATACAGGAGATGTTTAAACTACTATTGGAAAGTTCAAAAAGACAGGAGGAAAAATTCGATAAAATAAATGAGGAAATGAATGAAAATTTTAGAAAACAGGAGGAAAACTTAATGAGTTTCAGGAAAACCATGGATGAAGGTTTCAAAAAGGTAGCGGAAACAATGGATAGGTGTGTAAACAATATGAATAAAACACTAGAAACCACCTCTGAAGGTAGAAAGGAAACCGAAATTAGAGAAGACCAAAATGTAGTGCTCTCTGAAAATAAGAATAGAGGTGACAAGGAGGAGATCCAAACCATGGAAGAGAACAGCCGGAAAATAAGGAAAACATGCAGAAAGAACATAGTCAGTATCAAAGAAGAAATGGAGATGAGGAAGGGTGGATTAATTAGTGCGTTTAACATACCAATTAATGAAAGAAGGGAGTTATGTAAAGGTATGAAATACAGAAGAAACTTCTTGAAAATAACCAAAATAACCCACCATAGAATAATCATAAAAACATTGAACAAATTTAAATATTATGTGAAAATATCAACGGTTAAGGAATATATGACCAAATCAGTTATATCATTAATACGGAAGATACCCGTAAAACATTTGGTAAATAGGCCAGATATCCAAGGGAATGGAAAGATAGAATATACCACTGATTATGCTAGAATAGAGGAGATACGATACCTGATAATTCAAAAGGAGCTAAATATAACTGTATACCCTGACTTAAATGAAGACTTTGCATCAGCCGAGTTACAGTACTGGCTTTGTATCATGCACAAGAGATACGTAAAAAGTGAAAAAATTGGTATGAACACTGGAGTCATCCGGACAACGGGTGCAGTCGAATTAATGGACCATGGTTAGAAAAAGAAACAGTCAGCCAGAAAAATGGGACTGATGTTATGAAAACTGACCAGGCAACCAATTGACAAGATACGGAAATATTATTTAATGAATAAATTCTAAAAATAATAAGAACAACTTATTACCAGTCTTGAAGAAAATTACTTGGAATTTAAAAAGAATTTGAGTTGAATACTACCACTAAATTCTAAAAATAATAAGAACAACTTATTAAAGATTACCGAAGAAAGCGATAATTATTATTAATGTTTATAAAGAAATAGTGTGAATAATGAATAACAAACCCAAGATTACAGAAAAAGGCGAGAATTATTATTAAATGTTTATAAAGAAATAGTGTGAATAACAAACCCCAAGATTACCGAAGAAAGCGATAATTATTATTAATGTTTATAAAGAAATAGTGTGAATAATGAATAACAAACCCAAGATTACAGAAAAAGGCGAGAATTATTATTAAATGTTTATAAAGAAAGATTGTGTGAATAACAAACCCCAAGATTACCGAAGAAAGCGATAATTATTATTAATGTTTATAAAGAAATAGTGTGAATAATGAATAACAAACCCCAAGATTACCGAAGAAAGCGATAATTATTATTAATGTTTATAAAGAAATAGTGTGAATAATGAATAACAAACCCAAGATTACAGAAAAAGGCGAGAATTATTATTAAATGTTTATAAAGAAATAGTGTGAATAACAAACCCCAAGATTACCGAAGAAAGCGATAATTATTATTAATGTTTATAAAGAAATAGTGTGAATAATGAATAACAAACCCAAGATTACAGAAAAAGGTGAGAATTATTATTAAATGTTTATAAAGAAATAGTGTGAATAACAAACCCCAAGATTACCGAAGAAAGCGATAATTATTATTAATGTTTATAAAGAAATAGTGTGAATAATGAATAACAAACCCAAGATTACAGAAAAAGGCGAGAATTATTAATAAATGTTTATAAAGAAATAGTGTGAATAACAAACCCCAAGATTACAGAAGAAAGCGATAATTATTATTAAATGTTTATAAAGAAATATTGTGAATAATGAAGAATGGAACCCCAAGATAAAAGTTATTACCTCAAATCTACATATGCAAAATAAAGAAAGAAAAAAAAAAAATCATATGACCTAAAATATATACTACATTGCCACATGATGGAACAATTTCAGTAAACGATTGAATGTAACCAATATAATGTTAAAGAAGACAAGAAAGAAAGAGTATTTATGAACATAATTCATTGAAAAATAAACAGCCAAAATAGTGAAATACGATAAGAAGAAGAATAGTTGGGGCTAAGGAATGTATTTAGTCAAAAATACAATTATAATGATCATCACACAACAACTATTTAGAAAATATTGTGATCAGAAAAAAAAAACAAACGAAGAAGATACTTAACATTACAATCTCAACAAAAATGAAAACAAAAATGACTACAAATGATAACTGTCAAAGTCAATATCAACGAATGTTTAAGGAATTAAAATGGAATTACGAAATATGAAGAATAGTAATGAAGAAATATAAATGCAACAAAGAAAAAATCTTTTCCCAAATATTTATTATTAAATGATTAAAGAGATTATTAGGAGATTATTATTATATTTTATAGCTGACTGTAGATGAATTCCAGCAGTACTATATTAAAATGTGGTGTGGGCAGCAGAGTATGAAGCCAAACATTGCCTCTCTGAACTGTACCAACGCATGTGTTAGGGATTGTTAGGGAAATTAAATATTTAAGGAATATTAGAATAGTTGCAAGAATAAATTCAGTTTCCAAAAGAATGTGACGAAGAAAACAAAAAGAAGTGAGTTGACAGAAGAATAATTGAAAAATACAGTAATTATAGTAATTATAAATAGAAGAGATGTAAAACTAATGTATCAGTGAATAGTGTAGCCAACTACCAACAATTAATGTTTACAGAAATAAAAATGATCAAGAATGTTAATTAAAATGATGAAATGTTATTAAATAAAAAAAAGTATTAATACTAGTCTAATGAAGTTACATTGAGAATCTCATCGTCAACCATTAACAATGAAATGAAGAAAGGCATGTGAAAAAGACAAGTTTATTTGACTTAAACTTCATTCAGGTAAACTAAACTTTTTTAGGAGGGGAAGCATATGTAACGCAACAGAAATGCTAGCATTCATGTTACATAAAAGACGGTTCACAGAATAATAAACAAATTGATATTTAAACCCATAATAGAACAGAGATCCAATAATTACAATTATAATCATAGACAAAATTAAATAAGGATGCAAGGTAGTGTTGACTAGAATAAACGAACCTGTAAGATAAATAATAGCTAATGATATATGTTTAATGAAAAGCAAAACAAAAAAATGAAACAATGACTTAATTTATGGTAATAACAAATAAGAATTTTGTGTTAAGAAGTATTATTTTATGACAAAAATGTTATGATAAAGTTTATGTGATGTTATATCAAATATGTGTTGAGTTAATGAAAAATAATGAAACAAGTTGTATTATTCAATGACTGTCGTAGAATGAAGTGTGAGGCAGTTAATCAATGTTCATAAATTCGAATTTTGTTGTATGTGATCAAGAGATCAAGATAAATTTGTTATTAGATATAGAAAAATAATTGTTTATATAAGTGCTAATAATTAAGATTTGATTGTATGTATGAATTTATATAAAAGGGACTATAGATGCCTAACAGACATAACCACAGGTAGATCAGTTTACAATAAAAGGCCTAACAGGCAAAACTACTATATAAACACTCATAACATAAAGATTAGGTGCATCAATTAATAATAATTAATAAATACGCTATGAAGAGCTAGAAAAAAAAACATTAAATTAATAATAATATTTAATAAAATTTATACAAATTATAATAATACCATAATGCCATAATATCGATTGGTAAAATATAATATCGAAGGTGGATTAAATATAATAAAAAAGAAAAAAAAACGGACTTATATCAAAAAACCAGTAGAATATGTGTATAAAATAATAAACCAACTATCGGTAAAGTTACATTCCGATAGGACAGCAAATTGATAAAGAATAGATAAAAAATATATGAAAGAAACACTATATATTCAAAACATGTGGAAGGCAGAAATTATTATATGTTGCTAGGGACGACAAATAAGAAAAAGAAGTTGTTGATTTTAGACAAGACAAGAATTGCTTTGAATAAACTGAAGGTGATGAGATTAAAAAACCCAAGAATAATCTATTTAATCGTAATATTATAATTATCAGATACGATTATAAAGTACAAGATTCTCATGACAATAGTTACGTCTAACACCAATACAGATTAACCAAATAACACTACAATCTGAAATAATAATAGAGGGTAAATAACTGAAGTCTACAAGAAAGAACTTGGATTGTCCCATATCCGAAGGGAATTGATGAAATATTAATCAAATAGAAAGAATTAACAGTAACACAACTCATAATATTCACAACACCAGAAATTATAACCTTGCAAATACACGGAACAACACTAATTGCTTCAACCGAAGGAAGAACTTATTTGGATCCTGGCGGTGCAGAAGAAACACCAATCGGGCTGTAGATCAATCCAAAAGCTGTATTCCGACGTGGACAGGACAAGAATTACTTTTATTAAACCGAAGACAGAAAACCGTACTGCATAACCATTCAAAACAGTAAATTTAGCGATCAACCGCCTACACGATTTGCTTCGTTCGAGTCTGGTAAATTATATTATATTAATCATACTAAATACACAACACATAAATTTTGTAAATCTTGCATTCTTATCTATGTATTTTTAGTCTTCCCCACAGTTACAAGAACCTTCACACCCTGAAATAAATTAAATACAAATCAAACATAATATATAACCAAATATAAATAAAGGATTAAAATAATCAACAATCGATACCTGAAGTCTATAGTCCAAGCATATGTTAATTAGAACATATCTTATTTAATGTGAATTAAGTAAACAAATAAAGAACCTTTATATATTTGTCAAATCTTGTTATTTGGAGTATGGTTTAGTGAACTGAGAACAAAATGTAACTGAATAAGTATAGAATAAATGGTTAATATAAACATCGAAATAACCTATAAGTTTTGTTGAGCCGATACTGCAGCGCTTATAGCGGAATTATCTGACACCAAAGAGGGAGCGTAAAATTACGAAATTAGACAGATCTCTCTTCAAGGTATAATAGGGTTGGATGAAATTGTAGAATAACGATTAAGTTGTTTAAGTTCTAGGCACACTAACACTGATAATTATTAAAGAGTTAAGTTAATATTAATTAATTACATCCATATATTCCACAACTCCAAATATCTCCAAGATTTATATAATTAAAGTAATACAAAACAAATAGACAAATACAAAAGTGGGAATTTAAACCGTACGTACTCGATCTATTACAAATTGGCTTCCATCGCGGGGCTTGAACAATAGCGACCGCCAACATTTTATTACAAATTGGCGCCCAACATGGGGCTTAGTTAAGTAAAACCATAAGTATATTAATATTACTTAACCAGAGCAGGCAACTGTGGTAGACTAGAAATGCAATAGAGAAAGATGATACAAAAGGAAACGAAAATGCAAGGACAAGAGAGACGATTAAGTTACGCGGAATGGACGACAGTACTATTTAAGAAATTCAGCAAAGAGATGGGATACATAGAAAAGAATACCAATGATCACGAAAGAGCGCAAATGAGTCGCACGAATGCGTTGGGAACACCAGACGACAAAATGACATTGAGAGAGATTTATGATGAATTGTGTGAATTAGATGCCAGGTTTAATAAGGAAAAGACTATTGGGACGACTAACGAAAAAGACGAGAACAAGGTGGAAAGAATGATGGAAGAAGATTGGGAAAGATGGGACGATAATGAAGAACAAATGAAAACCGAAAGAAGAGGAGTATACGCCCAGGTGACAGAACAATATACTCAGGAAGATTATGAACAATGGAAAAGAGAAATAAGACCACCGGAAAACCCAATACGAACAGAAAACAAAGAATTAAGGGAATGGATCAGGGTGATGTTTGAAATATCCCGAGAAGATATGTGTCAATGGAGGAAGGAACACAATCAAATAGATGAATTTATAGGGATGCCAAATAATAAAAAGCTAGAACAACCCAGTGTACAAAAGGAAGTAAAAATAGTCAAAGTGAAGCAAGAGAAGAAAATAACAGCAACAAAAAGGAAGACTTGAGTATACAGGAGATGTTTAAACTACTATTGGAAAGTTCAAAAAGACAGGAGGAAAAATTCGATAAAATAAATGAGGAAATGAATGAAAATTTTAGAAAACAGGAGGAAAACTTAATGAGTTTCAGGAAAACCATGGATGAAGGTTTCAAAAAGGTAGCGGAAACAATGGATAGGTGTGTAAACAATATGAATAAAACACTAGAAACCACCTCTGAAGGTAGAAAGGAAACCGAAATTAGAGAAGACCAAAATGTAGTGCTCTCTGAAAATAAGAATAGAGGTGACAAGGAGGAGATCCAAACCATGGAAGAGAACAGCCGGAAAATAAGGAAAACATGCAGAAAGAACATAGTCAGTATCAAAGAAGAAATGGAGATGAGGAAGGGTGGATTAATTAGTGCGTTTAACATACCAATTAATGAAAGAAGGGAGTTATGTAAAGGTATGAAATACAGAAGAAACTTCTTGAAAATAACCAAAATAACCCACCATAGAATAATCATAAAAACATTGAACAAATTTAAATATTATGTGAAAATATCAACGGTTAAGGAATATATGAACAAATCAATTATATCATTAATACGGAAGATACCCGTAAAACATTTGGTAAATAGGCCAGATATCCAAGGGAATGGAAAGATAGAATATACCACTGATTATGCTAGAATAGAGGAGATACGATACCTGATAATTCAAAAGGAGCTAAATATAACTGTATACCCTGACTTAAATGAAGACTTTGCATCAGCCGAGTTACAGTACTGGCTTTGTATCATGCACAAGAGATACGTAAAAAGTGAAAAAATTGGTATGAACACTGGAGTCATCCGGACAACGGGTGCAGTCGAATTAATGGACCATGGTTAGAAAAAGAAACAGTCAGCCAGAAAAATGGGACTGATGTTATGAAAACTGACCAGGCAACCAATTGACAAGATACGGAAATATTATTTAATGAATAAATTCTAAAAATAATAAGAACAACTTATTACCAGTCTTGAAGAAAATTACTTGGAATTTAAAAAGAATTTGAGTTGAATACTACCACTAAATTCTAAAAATAATAAGAACAACTTATTAAAGATTACCGAAGAAAGCGATAATTATTATTAATGTTTATAAAGAAATAGTGTGAATAATGAATAACAAACCCAAGATTACAGAAAAAGGCGAGAATTATTATTAAATGTTTATAAAGAAATAGTGTGAATAACAAACCCCAAGATTACCGAAGAAAGCGATAATTATTATTAATGTTTATAAAGAAATAGTGTGAATAATGAATAATAAACCCAAGATTACAGAAAAAGGCGAGAATTATTATTAAATGTTTATAAAGAAATAGTGTGAATAACAAACCCCAAGATTACCGAAGAAAGCGATAATTATTATTAATGTTTATAAAGAAATAGTGTGAATAATGAATAACAAACCCAAGATTACAGAAAAAGGCGAGAATTATTATTAAATGTTTATAAAGAAATAGTGTGAATAACAAACCCCAAGATTACCGAAGAAAGCGATAATTATTATTAATGTTTATAAAGAAATAGTGTGAATAATGAATAACAAACCACAAGATTACCGAAGAAAGCGATAATTATTATTAATGTTTATAAAGAAATAGTGTGAATAATGAATAACAAACCCAAGATTACAGAAAAAGGTGAGAATTATTATTAAATGTTTATAAAGAAATAGTGTGAATAACAAACCCCAAGATTACCGAAGAAAGCGATAATTATTATTAATGTTTATAAAGAAATAGTGTGAATAATGAATAACAAACCCAAGATTACAGAAAAAGGCGAGAATTATTAATAAATGTTTATAAAGAAATAGTGTGAATAACAAACCCCAAGATTACAGAAGAAAGCGATAATTATTATTAAATGTTTATAAAGAAATATTGTGAATAATGAAGAATGGAACCCCAAGATAAAAGTTATTACCTCAAATCTACATATGCAAAATAAAGAAAGAAAAAAAAAAATCATATGACCTAAAATATATACTACATTGCCACATGATGGAACAATTTCAGTACACGATTGAATGTAACCAATATAATGTTAAAGAAGACAAGAAAGAAAGAGTATTTATGAACATAATTCATTGAAAAATAAACAGCCAAAATAGTGAAATACGATAAGAAGAAGAATAGTTGGGGCTAAGGAATGTATTTAGTCAAAAATACAATTATAATGATCATCACACAACAACTATTTAGAAAATATTGTGATCAGAAAAAAAAAACAAACGAAGAAGATACTTAACATTACAATCTCAACAAAAATGAAAACAAAAATGACTACAAATGATAACTGTCAAAGTCAATATCAACTAATGTTTAAGGAATTAAAATGGAATTATGAAATATGAAGAATAGTAATGAAGAAATATAAATGCAACAAAGAAAAAATCTTTTCCCAAATATTTATTATTAAATGATTAAAGAGATTATTAGGAGATTATTATTATATTTTATAGCTGACTGTAGATGAATTCCAGCAGTACTATATTAAAATGTCGTGTGGGCAGCAGAGTATGAAGCCAAACAGTGCCTCTCTGAACTGTACCAAAGCATGTGTTAGGGATTGTTAGGGAAATTAAATATTTAAGGAATATTAGAATAGTTGCAAGAATAAATTCAGTTTCCAAAAGAATGTGACGAAGAAAACAAAAAGAAGTGAGTTGACAGAAGAATAATTGAAAAATACAGTAATTATAGTAATTATAAATAGAAGAGATGTAAAACTAATGTATCAGTGAATAGTGTAGCCAACTACCAACAATTAATGTTTACAGAAATAAAAATGATCAAGAATGTTAATTAAAATGATGAAATGTTATTAAATAAAAAAAAGTATTAATACTAGTCTAATGAAGTTACATTGAGAATCTCATCGTCAACCATTAACAATGAAATGAAGAAAGGCATGTGAAAAAGACAAGTTTATTTGACTTAAACTTCATTCAGGTAAACTAAACTTTTTTAGGAGGGGAAGCATATGTAACGCAACAGAAATGCTAGCATTCATGTTACATAAAAGACGGTTCACAGAATAATAAACAAATTGATATTTAAACCCATAATAGAACAGAGATCCAATAATTACAATTATAATCATAGACAAAATTAAATAAGGATGCAAGGTAGTGTTGACTAGAATAAACGAACCTGTAAGATAAATAATAGCTAATGATATATGTTTAATGAAAAGCAAAACAAAAAAATGAAACAATGACTTAATTTATGGTAATAACAAATAAGAATTTTGTGTTAAGAAGTATTATTTTATGACAAAAATGTTATGATAAAGTTTATGTGATGTTATATCAAATATGTGTTGAGTTAATGAAAAATAATGAAACAAGTTGTATTATTCAATGACTGTCGTAGAATGAAGTGTGAGGCAGTTAATCAATGTTCATAAATTCGAATTTTGTTGTATGTGATCAAGAGATCAAGATAAAGTTGTTATTAGATATAGAAAAATAATTGTTTATATAAGTGCTAATAATTAAGATTTGATTGTATGTATGAATTTATATAAAAGGGACTATAGATGCCTAACAGACATAACCACAGGTAGATCAGTTTACAATAAAAGGCCTAACAGGCAAAACTACTATATAAACACTCATAACATAAAGATTAGGTGCATCAATTAATAATAATTAATAAATACGCTATGAAGAGCTAGAAAAAAAAACATTAAATTAATAATAATATTTAATAAAATTTATACAAATTATAATAATACCATAATGCCATAATATCGATTGGTAAAATATAATATCGAAGGTGGATTAAATATAATAAAAAAGAAAAAAAAACGGACTTATATCAAAAAACCAGTAGAATATGTGTATAAAATAATAAACCAACTATCGGTAAAGTTACATTCCGATAGGACAGCAAATTGATAAAGAATAGATAAAAAATATATGAAAGAAACACTATATATTCAAAACATGTGGAAGGCAGAAATTATTATATGTTGCTAGGGACGACAAATAAGAAAAAGAAGTTGTTGATTTTAGACAAGACAAGAATTGCTTTGAATAAACTGAAGGTGATGAGATTAAAAAACCCAAGAATAATCTATTTAATCGTAATATTATAATTATCAGATACGATTATAAAGTACAAGATTCTCATGACAATAGTTACGTCTAACACCAATACAGATTAACCAAATAACACTACAATCTGAAATAATAATAGAGGGTAAATAACTGAAGTCTACAAGAAAGAACTTGGATTGTCCCATATCCGAAGGGAATTGATGAAATATTAATCAAATAGAAAGAATTAACAGTAACACAACTCATAATATTCACAACACCAGAAATTATAACCTTGCAAATACACGGAACAACACTAATTGCTTCAACCGAAGGAAGAACTTATTTGGATCCTGGCGGTGCAGAAGAAACACCAATCGGGCTGTAGATCAATCCAAAAGCTGTATTCCGACGTGGACAGGACAAGAATTACTTTTATTAAACCGAAGACAGAAAACCGTACTGCATAACCATTCAAAACAGTAAATTTAGCGATCAACCGCCTACACGATTTGCTTCGTTCGAGTCTGGTAAATTATATTATATTAATCATACTAAATACACAACACATAAATTTTGTAAATCTTGCATTCTTATCTATGTATTTTTAGTCTTCCCCACAGTTACAAGAACCTTCACACCCTGAAATAAATTAAATACAAATCAAACATAATATATAACCAAATATAAATAAAGGATTAAAATAATCAACAATCGATACCTGAAGTCTATAGGCCAAGCATATGTTAATTAGAACATATCTTATTTAATGTGAATTAAGTAAACAAATAAAGAACCTTTATATATTTGTCAAATCTTGTTATTTGGAGTATGGTTTAGTGAACTGAGAACAAAATGTAACTGAATAAGTATAGAATAAATGGTTAATATAAACATCGAAATAACCTATAAGTTTTGTTGAGCCGATACTGCAGCGCTTATAGCGGAATTATCTGACACCAAAGAGGGAGCGTAAAATTACGAAATTAGACAGATCTCTCTTCAAGGTATAATAGGGTTGGATGAAATTGTAGAATAACGATTAAGTTGTTTAAGTTCTAGGCACACTAACACTGATAATTATTAAAGAGTTAAGTTAATATTAATTAATTACATCCATATATTCCACAACTCCAAATATCTCCAAGATTTATATAATTAAAGTAATACAAAACAAATAGACAAATACAAAAGTGGGAATTTAAACCGTACGTACTCGATCTATTACAAATTGGCTTCCATCGCGGGGCTTGAACAATAGCGACCGCCAACATTTTATTACAAATTGGCGCCCAACGTGGGGCTTAGTTAAGTAAAACCATAAGTATATTAATATTACTTAACCAGAGCAGGCAACTGTGGTAGACTAGAAATGCAATAGAGAAAGATGATACAAAAGGAAACGAAAATGCAAGGACAAGAGAGACGATTAAGTTACGCGGAATGGACGACAGTACTATTTAAGAAATTCAGCAAAGAGATGGGATACATAGAAAAGAATACCAATGATCACGAAAGAGCGCAAATGAGTCGCACGAATGCGTTGGGAACACCAGACGACAAAATGACATTGAGAGAGATTTATGATGAATTGTGTGAATTAGATGCCAGGTTTAATAAGGAAAAGACTATTGGGACGACTAACGAAAAAGACGAGAACAAGGTGGAAAGAATGATGGAAGAAGATTGGGAAAGATGGGACGATAATGAAGAACAAATGAAAACCGAAAGAAGAGGAGTATACGCCCAGGTGACAGAACAATATACTCAGGAAGATTATGAACAATGGAAAAGAGAAATAAGACCACCGGAAAACCCAATACGAACAGAAAACAAAGAATTAAGGGAATGGATCAGGGTGATGTTTGAAATATCCCGAGAAGATATGTGTCAATGGAGGAAGGAACACAATCAAATAGATGAATTTATAGGGATGCCAAATAATAAAAAGCTAGAACAACCCAGTGTACAAAAGGAAGTAAAAATAGTCAAAGTGAAGCAAGAGAAGAAAATAACAGCAACAAAAAGGAAGACTTGAGTATACAGGAGATGTTTAAACTACTATTGGAAAGTTCAAAAAGACAGGAGGAAAAATTCGATAAAATAAATGAGGAAATGAATGAAAATTTTAGAAAACAGGAGGAAAACTTAATGAGTTTCAGGAAAACCATGGATGAAGGTTTCAAAAAGGTAGCGGAAACAATGGATAGGTGTGTAAACAATATGAATAAAACACTAGAAACCACCTCTGAAGGTAGAAAGGAAACCGAAATTAGAGAAGACCAAAATGTAGTGCTCTCTGAAAATAAGAATAGAGGTGACAAGGAGGAGATCCAAACCATGGAAGAGAACAGCCGGAAAATAAGGAAAACATGCAGAAAGAACATAGTCAGTATCAAAGAAGAAATGGAGATGAGGAAGGGTGGATTAATTAGTGCGTTTAACATACCAATTAATGAAAGAAGGGAGTTATGTAAAGGTATGAAATACAGAAGAAACTTCTTGAAAATAACCAAAATAACCCACCATAGAATAATCATAAAAACATTGAACAAATTTAAATATTATGTGAAAATATCAACGGTTAAGGAATATATGAACAAATCAATTATATCATTAATACGGAAGATACCCGTAAAACATTTGGTAAATAGGCCAGATATCCAAGGGAATGGAAAGATAGAATATACCACTGATTATGCTAGAATAGAGGAGATACGATACCTGATAATTCAAAAGGAGCTAAATATAACTGTATACCCTGACTTAAATGAAGACTTTGCATCAGCCGAGTTACAGTACTGGCTTTGTATCATGCACAAGAGATACGTAAAAAGTGAAAAAATTGGTATGAACACTGGAGTCATCCGGACAACGGGTGCAGTCGAATTAATGGACCATGGTTAGAAAAAGAAACAGTCAGCCAGAAAAATGGGACTGATGTTATGAAAACTGACCAGGCAACCAATTGACAAGATACG
Organism: Magicicada septendecula; assembly: GCA_034769895.1. Taxonomy (NCBI): domain Eukaryota; kingdom Metazoa; phylum Arthropoda; class Insecta; order Hemiptera; family Cicadidae; genus Magicicada; species Magicicada septendecula. Next base: position 51,157,877 of record CM068369.1, read on the forward strand.
GAAATATTATTTAATGAATAAATTCTAAAAATAATAAGAACAACTTATTACCAGTCTTGAAGAAAATTACTTGGAATTTAAAAAGAATTTGAGTTGAATACTACCACTAAATTCTAAAAATAATAAGAACAACTTATTAAAGATTACCGAAGAAAGCGATAATTATTATTAATGTTTATAAAGAAATAGTGTGAATAATGAATAACAAACCCAAGATTACAGAAAAAGGCGAGAATTATTATTAAATGTTTATAAAGAAATAGTGTGAATAACAAACCCCAAGATTACCGAAGAAAGCGATAATTATTATTAATGTTTATAAAGAAATAGTGTGAATAATGAATAACAAACCCAAGATTACAGAAAAAGGCGAGAATTATTATTAAATGTTTATAAAGAAATAGTGTGAATAACAAACCCCAAGATTACCGAAGAAAGCGATAATTATTATTAATGTTTATAAAGAAATAGTGTGAATAATGAATAACAAACCACAAGATTACCGAAGAAAGCGATAATTATTATTAATGTTTATAAAGAAATAGTGTGAATAATGAATAACAAACCCAAGATTACAGAAAAAGGTGAGAATTATTATTAAATGTTTATAAAGAAATAGTGTGAATAACAAACCCCAAGATTACCGAAGAAAGCGATAATTATTATTAATGTTTATAAAGAAATAGTGTGAATAATGAATAACAAACCCAAGATTACAGAAAAAGGCGAGAATTATTAATAAATGTTTATAAAGAAATAGTGTGAATAACAAACCCCAAGATTACAGAAGAAAGCGATAATTATTATTAAATGTTTATAAAGAAATATTGTGAATAATGAAGAATGGAACCCCAAGATAAAAGTTATTACCTCAAATCTACATATGCAAAATAAAGAAAGAAAAAAAAAAATCATATGACCTAAAATATATACTACATTGCCACATGATGGAACAATTTCAGTACACGATTGAATGTAACCAATATAATGTTAAAGAAGACAAGAAAGAAAGAGTATTTATGAACATAATTCATTGAAAAATAAACAGCCAAAATAGTGAAATACGATAAGAAGAAGAATAGTTGGGGCTAAGGAATGTATTTAGTCAAAAATACAATTATAATGATCATCACACAACAACTATTTAGAAAATATTGTGATCAGAAAAAAAAAACAAACGAAGAAGATACTTAACATTACAATCTCAACAAAAATGAAAACAAAAATGACTACAAATGATAACTGTCAAAGTCAATATCAACTAATGTTTAAGGAATTAAAATGGAATTATGAAATATGAAGAATAGTAATGAAGAAATATAAATGCAACAAAGAAAAAATCTTTTCCCAAATATTTATTATTAAATGATTAAAGAGATTATTAGGAGATTATTATTATATTTTATAGCTGACTGTAGATGAATTCCAGCAGTACTATATTAAAATGTCGTGTGGGCAGCAGAGTATGAAGCCAAACAGTGCCTCTCTGAACTGTACCAAAGCATGTGTTAGGGAAATTAAATATTTAAGGAATATTAGAATAGTTGCAAGAATAAATTCAGTTTCCAAAAGAATGTGACGAAGAAAACAAAAAGAAGTGAGTTGACAGAAGAATAATTGAAAAATACAGTAATTATAGTAATTATAAATAGAAGAGATGTAAAACTAATGTATCAGTGAATAGTGTAGCCAACTACCAACAATTAATGTTTACAGAAATAAAAATGATCAAGAATGTTAATTAAAATGATGAAATGTTATTAAATAAAAAAAAGTATTAATACTAGTCTAATGAAGTTACATTGAGAATCTCATCGTCAACCATTAACAATGAAATGAAGAAAGGCATGTGAAAAAGACAAGTTTATTTGACTTAAACTTCATTCAGGTAAACTAAACTTTTTTAGGAGGGGAAGCATATGTAACGCAACAGAAATGCTAGCATTCATGTTACATAAAAGACGGTTCACAGAATAATAAACAAATTGATATTTAAACCCATAATAGAACAGAGATCCAATAATTACAATTATAATCATAGACAAAATTAAATAAGGATGCAAGGTAGTGTTGACTAGAATAAACGAACCTGTAAGATAAATAATAGCTAATGATATATGTTTAATGAAAAGCAAAACAAAAAAATGAAACAATGACTTAATTTATGGTAATAACAAATAAGAATTTTGTGTTAAGAAGTATTATTTTATGACAAAAATGTTATGATAAAGTTTATGTGATGTTATATCAAATATGTGTTGAGTTAATGAAAAATAATGAAACAAGTTGTATTATTCAATGACTGTCGTAGAATGAAGTGTGAGGCAGTTAATCAATGTTCATAAATTCGAATTTTGTTGTATGTGATCAAGAGATCAAGATAAAGTTGTTATTAGATATAGAAAAATAATTGTTTATATAAGTGCTAATAATTAAGATTTGATTGTATGTATGAATTTATATAAAAGGGACTATAGATGCCTAACAGACATAACCACAGGTAGATCAGTTTACAATAAAAGGCCTAACAGGCAAAACTACTATATAAACACTCATAACATAAAGATTAGGTGCATCAATTAATAATAATTAATAAATACGCTATGAAGAGCTAGAAAAAAAAACATTAAATTAATAATAATATTTAATAAAATTTATACAAATTATAATAATACCATAATGCCATAATATCGATTGGTAAAATATAATATCGAAGGTGGATTAAATATAATAAAAAAGAAAAAAAAACGGACTTATATCAAAAAACCAGTAGAATATGTGTATAAAATAATAAACCAACTATCGGTAAAGTTACATTCCGATAGGACAGCAAATTGATAAAGAATAGATAAAAAATATATGAAAGAAACACTATATATTCAAAACATGTGGAAGGCAGAAATTATTATATGTTGCTAGGGACGACAAATAAGAAAAAGAAGTTGTTGATTTTAGACAAGACAAGAATTGCTTTGAATAAACTGAAGGTGATGAGATTAAAAAACCCAAGAATAATCTATTTAATCGTAATATTATAATTATCAGATACGATTATAAAGTACAAGATTCTCATGACAATAGTTACGTCTAACACCAATACAGATTAACCAAATAACACTACAATCTGAAATAATAATAGAGGGTAAATAACTGAAGTCTACAAGAAAGAACTTGGATTGTCCCATATCCGAAGGGAATTGATGAAATATTAATCAAATAGAAAGAATTAACAGTAACACAACTCATAATATTCACAACACCAGAAATTATAACCTTGCAAATACACGGAACAACACTAATTGCTTCAACCGAAGGAAGAACTTATTTGGATCCTGGCGGTGCAGAAGAAACACCAATCGGGCTGTAGATCAATCCAAAAGCTGTATTCCGACGTGGACAGGACAAGAATTACTTTTATTAAACCGAAGACAGAAAACCGTACTGCATAACCATTCAAAACAGTAAATTTAGCGATCAACCGCCTACACGATTTGCTTCGTTCGAGTCTGGTAAATTATATTATATTAATCATACTAAATACACAACACATAAATTTTGTAAATCTTGCATTCTTATCTATGTATTTTTAGTCTTCCCCACAGTTACAAGAACCTTCACACCCTGAAATAAATTAAATACAAATCAAACATAATATATAACCAAATATAAATAAAGGATTAAAATAATCAACAATCGATACCTGAAGTCTATAGTCCAAGCATATGTTAATTAGAACATATCTTATTTAATGTGAATTAAGTAAACAAATAAAGAACCTTTATATATTTGTCAAATCTTGTTATTTGGAGTATGGTTTAGTGAACTGAGAACAAAATGTAACTGAATAAGTATAGAATAAATGGTTAATATAAACATCGAAATAACCTATAAGTTTTGTTGAGCCGATACTGCAGCGCTTATAGCGGAATTATCTGACACCAAAGAGGGAGCGTAAAATTACGAAATTAGACAGATCTCTCTTCAAGGTATAATAGGGTTGGATGAAATTGTAGAATAACGATTAAGTTGTTTAAGTTCTAGGCACACTAACACTGATAATTATTAAAGAGTTAAGTTAATATTAATTAATTACATCCATATATTCCACAACTCCAAATATCTCCAAGATTTATATAATTAAAGTAATACAAAACAAATAGACAAATACAAAAGTGGGAATTTAAACCGTACGTACTCGATCTATTACAAATTGGCTTCCATCGCGGGGCTTGAACAATAGCGACCGCCAACATTTTATTACAAATTGGCGCCCAACGTGGGGCTTAGTTAAGTAAAACCATAAGTATATTAATATTACTTAACCAGAGCAGGCAACTGTGGTAGACTAGAAATGCAATAGAGAAAGATGATACAAAAGGAAACGAAAATGCAAGGACAAGAGAGACGATTAAGTTACGCGGAATGGACGACAGTACTATTTAAGAAATTCAGCAAAGAGATGGGATACATAGAAAAGAATACCAATGATCACGAAAGAGCGCAAATGAGTCGCACGAATGCGTTGGGAACACCAGACGACAAAATGACATTGAGAGAGATTTATGATGAATTGTGTGAATTAGATGCCAGGTTTAATAAGGAAAAGACTATTGGGACGACTAACGAAAAAGACGAGAACAAGGTGGAAAGAATGATGGAAGAAGATTGGGAAAGATGGGACGATAATGAAGAACAAATGAAAACCGAAAGAAGAGGAGTATACGCCCAGGTGACAGAACAATATACTCAGGAAGATTATGAACAATGGAAAAGAGAAATAAGACCACCGGAAAACCCAATACGAACAGAAAACAAAGAATTAAGGGAATGGATCAGGGTGATGTTTGAAATATCCCGAGAAGATATGTGTCAATGGAGGAAGGAACACAATCAAATAGATGAATTTATAGGGATGCCAAATAATAAAAAGCTAGAACAACCCAGTGTACAAAAGGAAGTAAAAATAGTCAAAGTGAAGCAAGAGAAGAAAATAACAGCAACAAAAAGGAAGACTTGAGTATACAGGAGATGTTTAAACTACTATTGGAAAGTTCAAAAAGACAGGAGGAAAAATTCGATAAAATAAATGAGGAAATGAATGAAAATTTTAGAAAACAGGAGGAAAACTTAATGAGTTTCAGGAAAACCATGGATGAAGGTTTCAAAAAGGTAGCGGAAACAATGGATAGGTGTGTAAACAATATGAATAAAACACTAGAAACCACCTCTGAAGGTAGAAAGGAAACCGAAATTAGAGAAGACCAAAATGTAGTGCTCTCTGAAAATAAGAATAGAGGTGACAAGGAGGAGATCCAAACCATGGAAGAGAACAGCCGGAAAATAAGGAAAACATGCAGAAAGAACATAGTCAGTATCAAAGAAGAAATGGAGATGAGGAAGGGTGGATTAATTAGTGCGTTTAACATACCAATTAATGAAAGAAGGGAGTTATGTAAAGGTATGAAATACAGAAGAAACTTCTTGAAAATAACCAAAATAACCCACCATAGAATAATCATAAAAACATTGAACAAATTTAAATATTATGTGAAAATATCAACGGTTAAGGAATATATGAACAAATCAATTATATCATTAATACGGAAGATACCCGTAAAACATTTGGTAAATAGGCCAGATATCCAAGGGAATGGAAAGATAGAATATACCACTGATTATGCTAGAATAGAGGAGATACGATACCTGATAATTCAAAAGGAGCTAAATATAACTGTATACCCTGACTTAAATGAAGACTTTGCATCAGCCGAGTTACAGTACTGGCTTTGTATCATGCACAAGAGATACGTAAAAAGTGAAAAAATTGGTATGAACACTGGAGTCATCCGGACAACGGGTGCAGTCGAATTAATGGACCATGGTTAGAAAAAGAAACAGTCAGCCAGAAAAATGGGACTGATGTTATGAAAACTGACCAGGCAACCAATTGACAAGATACGGAAATATTATTTAATGAATAAATTCTAAAAATAATAAGAACAACTTATTACCAGTCTTGAAGAAAATTACTTGGAATTTAAAAAGAATTTGAGTTGAATACTACCACTAAATTCTAAAAATAATAAGAACAACTTATTAAAGATTACCGAAGAAAGCGATAATTATTATTAATGTTTATAAAGAAATAGTGTGAATAATGAATAACAAACCCAAGATTACAGAAAAAGGCGAGAATTATTATTAAATGTTTATAAAGAAATAGTGTGAATAACAAACCCCAAGATTACCGAAGAAAGCGATAATTATTATTAATGTTTATAAAGAAATAGTGTGAATAATGAATAATAAACCCAAGATTACAGAAAAAGGCGAGAATTATTATTAAATGTTTATAAAGAAATAGTGTGAATAACAAACCCCAAGATTACCGAAGAAAGCGATAATTATTATTAATGTTTATAAAGAAATAGTGTGAATAATGAATAACAAACCCAAGATTACAGAAAAAGGCGAGAATTATTATTAAATGTTTATAAAGAAATAGTGTGAATAACAAACCCCAAGATTACCGAAGAAAGCGATAATTATTATTAATGTTTATAAAGAAATAGTGTGAATAATGAATAACAAACCACAAGATTACCGAAGAAAGCGATAATTATTATTAATGTTTATAAAGAAATAGTGTGAATAATGAATAACAAACCCAAGATTACAGAAAAAGGTGAGAATTATTATTAAATGTTTATAAAGAAATAGTGTGAATAACAAACCCCAAGATTACCGAAGAAAGCGATAATTATTATTAATGTTTATAAAGAAATAGTGTGAATAATGAATAACAAACCCAAGATTACAGAAAAAGGCGAGAATTATTAATAAATGTTTATAAAGAAATAGTGTGAATAACAAACCCCAAGATTACAGAAGAAAGCGATAATTATTATTAAATGTTTATAAAGAAATATTGTGAATAATGAAGAATGGAACCCCAAGATAAAAGTTATTACCTCAAATCTACATATGCAAAATAAAGAAAGAAAAAAAAAAATCATATGACCTAAAATATATACTACATTGCCACATGATGGAACAATTTCAGTACACGATTGAATGTAACCAATATAATGTTAAAGAAGACAAGAAAGAAAGAGTATTTATGAACATAATTCATTGAAAAATAAACAGCCAAAATAGTGAAATACGATAAGAAGAAGAATAGTTGGGGCTAAGGAATGTATTTAGTCAAAAATACAATTATAATGATCATCACACAACAACTATTTAGAAAATATTGTGATCAGAAAAAAAAAACAAACGAAGAAGATACTTAACATTACAATCTCAACAAAAATGAAAACAAAAATGACTACAAATGATAACTGTCAAAGTCAATATCAACTAATGTTTAAGGAATTAAAATGGAATTATGAAATATGAAGAATAGTAATGAAGAAATATAAATGCAACAAAGAAAAAATCTTTTCCCAAATATTTATTATTAAATGATTAAAGAGATTATTAGGAGATTATTATTATATTTTATAGCTGACTGTAGATGAATTCCAGCAGTACTATATTAAAATGTCGTGTGGGCAGCAGAGTATGAAGCCAAACAGTGCCTCTCTGAACTGTACCAAAGCATGTGTTAGGGATTGTTAGGGAAATTAAATATTTAAGGAATATTAGAATAGTTGCAAGAATAAATTCAGTTTCCAAAAGAATGTGACGAAGAAAACAAAAAGAAGTGAGTTGACAGAAGAATAATTGAAAAATACAGTAATTATAGTAATTATAAATAGAAGAGATGTAAAACTAATGTATCAGTGAATAGTGTAGCCAACTACCAACAATTAATGTTTACAGAAATAAAAATGATCAAGAATGTTAATTAAAATGATGAAATGTTATTAAATAAAAAAAAGTATTAATACTAGTCTAATGAAGTTACATTGAGAATCTCATCGTCAACCATTAACAATGAAATGAAGAAAGGCATGTGAAAAAGACAAGTTTATTTGACTTAAACTTCATTCAGGTAAACTAAACTTTTTTAGGAGGGGAAGCATATGTAACGCAACAGAAATGCTAGCATTCATGTTACATAAAAGACGGTTCACAGAATAATAAACAAATTGATATTTAAACCCATAATAGAACAGAGATCCAATAATTACAATTATAATCATAGACAAAATTAAATAAGGATGCAAGGTAGTGTTGACTAGAATAAACGAACCTGTAAGATAAATAATAGCTAATGATATATGTTTAATGAAAAGCAAAACAAAAAAATGAAACAATGACTTAATTTATGGTAATAACAAATAAGAATTTTGTGTTAAGAAGTATTATTTTATGACAAAAATGTTATGATAAAGTTTATGTGATGTTATATCAAATATGTGTTGAGTTAATGAAAAATAATGAAACAAGTTGTATTATTCAATGACTGTCGTAGAATGAAGTGTGAGGCAGTTAATCAATGTTCATAAATTCGAATTTTGTTGTATGTGATCAAGAGATCAAGATAAAGTTGTTATTAGATATAGAAAAATAATTGTTTATATAAGTGCTAATAATTAAGATTTGATTGTATGTATGAATTTATATAAAAGGGACTATAGATGCCTAACAGACATAACCACAGGTAGATCAGTTTACAATAAAAGGCCTAACAGGCAAAACTACTATATAAACACTCATAACATAAAGATTAGGTGCATCAATTAATAATAATTAATAAATACGCTATGAAGAGCTAGGAAAAAAAAACATTAAATTAATAATAATATTTAATAAAATTTATACAAATTATAATAATACCATAATGCCATAATATCGATTGGTAAAATATAATATCGAAGGTGGATTAAATATAATAAAAAAGAAAAAAAAACGGACTTATATCAAAAAACCAGTAGAATATGTGTATAAAATAATAAACCAACTATCGGTAAAGTTACATTCCGATAGGACAGCAAATTGATAAAGAATAGATAAAAAATATATGAAAGAAACACTATATATTCAAAACATGTGGAAGGCAGAAATTATTATATGTTGCTAGGGACGACAAATAAGAAAAAGAAGTTGTTGATTTTAGACAAGACAAGAATTGCTTTGAATAAACTGAAGGTGATGAGATTAAAAAACCCAAGAATAATCTATTTAATCGTAATATTATAATTATCAGATACGATTATAAAGTACAAGATTCTCATGACAATAGTTACGTCTAACACCAATACAGATTAACCAAATAACACTACAATCTGAAATAATAATAGAGGGTAAATAACTGAAGTCTACAAGAAAGAACTTGGACTGTCCCATATCCGAAGGGAATTGATGAAATATTAATCAAATAGAAAGAATTAACAGTAACACAACTCATAATATTCACAACACCAGAAATTATAACCTTGCAAATACACGGAACAACACTAATTGCTTCAACCGAAGGAAGAACTTATTTGGATCCTGGCGGTGCAGAAGAAACACCAATCGGGCTGTAGATCAATCCAAAAGCTGTATTCCGACGTGGACAGGACAAGAATTACTTTTATTAAACCGAAGACAGAAAACCGTACTGCATAACCATTCAAAACAGTAAATTTAGCGATCAACCGCCTACACGATTTGCTTCGTTCGATTCTGGTAAATTATATTATATTAATCATACTAAATACACAACACATAAATTTTGTAAGTCTTGCATTCTTATCTATGTATTTTTAGTCTTCCCCACAGTTACAAGAACCTTCACAATCTGAAATAAATTAAATACAAATCAAACATAATATATAACCAAATATAAATAAAGGATTAAAATAATCAACAATCGATACCTGAAGTCTATAGTCCAAGCATATGTTAATTAGAACATATCTTATTTAATGTGAATTAAGTAAACAAATAAAGAACCTTTATATATTTGTCAAATCTTGTTATTTGGAGTATGGTTTAGTGAACTGGGAACAAAAAGTAACTGAATAAGTATAGAATAAATGGTTAATATAAACATCGAAATAACCTATAAGTTTTGTTGAGCCGATACTGCAGCGCTTATAGCGGAATTATCTGACACCAAAGAGGGAGCGTAAAATTACGAAATTAGACAGATCTCTCTTCAAGGTATAATAGGGTTGGATGAAATTGTAGAATAACGATTAAGTTGTTTAAGTTCTAGGCACACTAACACTGATAATTATTAAAGAGTTAAGTTAATATTAATTAATTACATCCATATATTCCACAACTCCAAATATCTCCGAGATTTATATAATTAAAGTAATACAAAACAAATTGACAAATACAAAAGTGGGAATTTAAACCGTACGTACTCGATCTATTACAAATTGGCTTCCATCGCGGGGCTTGAACAATAGCGACAGCCAACATTTTATTACAAATTGGCGCCCAACGTGGGGCTTAGTTAAGTAAAACCATAAGTATATTAATATTACTTAACCAGAGCAGGCAACTGTGGTAGACTAGAAATGCAATAGAGAAAGATGATACAAAAGGAAACGAAAATGCAAGGACAAGAGAGACGATTAAGTTACGCGGAATGGACGACAGTACTATTTAAGAAATTCAGCAAAGAGATGGGATACATAGAAAAGAATACCAATGATCACGAAAGAGCGCAAATGAGTCGCATGAATGTGTTGGGAACACCAGACGACAAAATGACATTGAGAGAGATTTATGATGAATTGTGTGAATTAGATGCCAGGTTTAATAAGGAAAAGACTATTGGGACGACTAACGAAAAAGACGAGAACAAGGTGGAAAGAATGACGGAAGAAGATTGGGAAAGATGGGACGATAATGAAGAACAAATGAAAACCGAAAGAAGAGGAGTATACGCCCAGGTGACAGAACAATATACTCAGGAAGATTATGAACAATGGAAAAGAGAAATAAGACCACCGGAAAACCCAATACGAACAGAAAACAAAGAATTAAGGGAATGGATCAGGGTGATGTTTGAACTATCCCGAGAAGATATGTGTCAATGGAGGAAGGAGCACAATCAAATAGATGAATTTATAGGGATGCCAAATAATAAAAAGCTAGAACAACCCAGTGTACAAAAGGAAGTAAAAATAGTCAAAGTGAAGCAAGAGAAGAAAATAACAGCAACAAAAAGGAAGACTTGAGTATACAGGAGATGTTTAAACTACTATTGGAAAGTTCAAAAAGACAGGAGGAAAAATTCGATAAAATAAATGAGGAAATGAATGAAAATTTTAGAAAACAGGAGGAAAACTTAATGAGTTTCAGGAAAACCATGGATGAAGGTTTCAAAAAGGTAGCGGAAACAATGGATAGGTGTGTAAACAATATGAATAAAACACTAGAAACCACCTCTGAAGGTAGAAAGGAAACCGAAATTAGAGAAGACCAAAATGTAGTGCTCTCTGAAAATAAGAATAGAGGTGACAAGGAGGAGATCCAAACCATGGAAGAGAACAGCCGGAAAATAAGGAAAACATGCAGAAAGAACATAGTCAGTATCAAAGAAGAAATGGAGATGAGGAAGGGTGGATTAATTAGTGCGTTTAACATACCAATTAATGAAAGAAGGGAGTTATGTAAAGGTATGAAATACAGAAGAAACTTCTTGAAAATAACCAAAATAACCCACCATAGAATAATCATAAAAACATTGAACAAATTTAAATATTATGTGAAAATATCAACGGTTAAGGAATATATGACCAAATCAATTATATCATTAATACGGAAGATACCCGTAAAACATTTGGTAAATAGGCCAGATATCCAAGGGAATGGAAAGATAGAATATACCACTGATTATGCTAGAATAGAGGAGATACGATACCTGATAATTCAAAAGGAGCTAAATATAACTGTATACCCTGACTTAAATGAAGACTTTGCATCAGCCGAGTTACAGTACTGGCTTTGTATCATGCACAAGAGATACGTAAAAAGTGAAAAAATTGGTATGAACACTGGAGTCATCCGGACAACGGGTGCAGTCGAATTAATGGACCATGGTTAGAAAAAGAAACAGTCAGCCAGAAAAATGGGACTGATGTTATGAAAACTGACCAGGCAACCAATTGACAAGATACGGAAATATTATTTAATGAATAAATTCTAAAAATAATAAGAACAACTTATTACCAGTCTTGAAGAAAATTACTTGGAATTTAAAAAGAATTTGAGTTGAATACTACCACTAAATTCTAAAAATAATAAGAACAACTTATTAAAGATTACCGAAGAAAGCGATAATTATTATTAATGTTTATAAAGAAATAGTGTGAATAATGAATAACAAACCCAAGATTACAGAAAAAGGCGAGAATTATTATTAAATGTTTATAAAGAAATAGTGTGAATAACAAACCCCAAGATTACCGAAGAAAGCGATAATTATTATTAATGTTTATAAAGAAATAGTGTGAATAATGAATAACAAACCCAAGATTACAGAAAAAGGCGAGAATTATTATTAAATGTTTATAAAGAAATAGTGTGAATAACAAACCCCAAGATTACCGAAGAAAGCGATAATTATTATTAATGTTTATAAAGAAATAGTGTGAATAATGAATAACAAACCCAAGATTACAGAAAAAGGCGAGAATTATTATTAAATGTTTATAAAGAAATAGTGTGAATAACAAACCCCAAGATTACCGAAGAAAGCGATAATTATTATTAATGTTTATAAAGAAATAGTGTGAATAATGAATAACAAACCCAAGATTACAGAAAAAGGTTAGAATTATTATTAAATGTTTATAAAGAAATAGTGTGAATAACAAACCCCAAGATTACCGAAGAAAGCGATAATTATTATTAATGTTTATAAAGAAATAGTGTGAATAATGAATAACAAACCCAAGATTACAGAAAAAGGCGAGAATTATTAATAAATGTTTATAAAGAAATAGTGTGAATAACAAACCCCAAGATTACAGAAGAAAGCGATAATTATTATTAAATGTTTATAAAGAAATATTGTGAATAATGAAGAATGGAACCCCAAGATAAAAGTTATTACCTCAAATCTACATATGCAAAATAAAGAAAGAAAAAAAAAAATCATATGACCTAAAATATATACTACATTGCCACATGATGGAACAATTTCAGTAAACGATTGAATGTAACCAATATAATGTTAAAGAAGACAAGAAAGAAAGAGTATTTATGAACATAATTCATTGAAAAATAAACAGCCAAAATAGTGAAATACGATAAGAAGAAGAATAGTTGGGGCTAAGGAATGTATTTAGTCAAAAATACAATTATAATGATCATCACACAACAACTATTTAGAAAATATTGTGATCAGAAAAAAAAAACAAACGAAGAAGATACTTAACATTACAATCTCAACAAAAATGAAAACAAAAATGACTACAAATGATAACTGTCAAAGTCAATATCAACGAATGTTTAAGGAATTAAAATGGAATTACGAAATATCAAGAATAGTAATGAAGAAATATAAATGCAACAAAGAAAAAATCTTTTCCCAAATATTTATTATTAAATGATTAAAGAGATTATTAGGAGATTATTATTATATTTTATAGCTGACTGTAGATGAATTCCAGCAGTACTATATTAAAATGTGGTGTGGGCAGCAGAGTATGAAGCCAAACAGTGCCTCTCTGAACTGTACCAACGCATGTGTTAGGGATTGTTAGGGAAATTAAATATTTAAGGAATATTAGAATAGTTGCAAGAATAAATTCAGTTTCCAAAAGAATGTGACGAAGAAAACAAAAAGAAGTGAGTTGACAGAAGAATAATTGAAAAATACAGTAATTATAGTAATTATAAATAGAAGAGATGTAAAACTAATGTATCAGTGAATAGTGTAGCCAACTACCAACAATTAATGTTTACAGAAATAAAAATGATCAAGAATGTTAATTAAAATGATGAAATGTTATTAAATAAAAAAAAGTATTAATACTAGTCTAATGAAGTTACATTGAGAATCTCATCGTCAACCATTAACAATGAAATGAAGAAAGGCATGTGAAAAAGACAAGTTTATTTGACTTAAACTTCATTCAGGTAAACTAAACTTTTTTAGGAGGGGAAGCATATGTAACGCAACAGAAATGCTAGCATTCATGTTACATAAAAGACGGTTCACAGAATAATAAACAAATTGATATTTAAACCCATAATAGAACAGAGATCCAATAATTACAATTATAATCATAGACAAAATTAAATAAGGATGCAAGGTAGTGTTGACTAGAATAAACGAACCTGTAAGATAAATAATAGCTAATGATATATGTTTAATGAAAAGCAAAACAAAAAAATGAAACAATGACTTAATTTATGGTAATAACAAATAAGAATTTTGTGTTAAGAAGTATTATTTTATGACAAAAATGTTATGATAAAGTTTATGTGATGTTATATCAAATATGTGTTGAGTTAATGAAAAATAATGAAATAAGTTGTATTATTCAATGACTGTCGTAGAATGAAGTGTGAGGCAGTTAATCAATGTTCATAAATTCGAATTTTGTTGTATGTGATCAAGAGATCAAGATAAAATTGTTATTAGATATAGAAAAATAATTGTTTATATAAGTGCTAATAATTAAGATTTGATTGTATGTATGAATTTATATAAAAGGGACTATAGATGCCTAACAGACATAACCACAGGTAGATCAGTTTACAATAAAAGGCCTAACAGGCAAAACTACTATATAAACACTCATAACATAAAGATTAGGTGCATCAATTAATAATAATTAATAAATACGCTATGAAGAGCTAGAAAAAAAAAACATTAAATTAATAATAATATTTAATAAAATTTATACAAATTATAATAATACCATAATGCCATAATATCGATTGGTAAAATATAATATCGAAGGTGGATTAAATATAATAAAAAAGAAAAAAAAACGGACTTATATCAAAAAACCAGTAGAATATGTGTATAAAATAATAAACCAACTATCGGTAAAGTTACATTCCGATAGGACAGCAAATTGATAAAGAATAGATAAAAAATATATGAAAGAAACACTATATATTCAAAACATGTGGAAGGCAGAAATTATTATATGTTGCTAGGGACGACAAATAAGAAAAAGAAGTTGTTGATTTTAGACAAGACAAGAATTGCTTTGAATAAACTGAAGGTGATGAGATTAAAAAACCCAAGAATAATCTATTTAATCGTAATATTATAATTATCAGATACGATTATAAAGTACAAGATTCTCATGACAATAGTTACGTCTAACACCAATACAGATTAACCAAATAACACTACAATCTGAAATAATAATAGAGGGTAAATAACTGAAGTCTACAAGAAAGAACTTGGACTGTCCCATATCCGAAGGGAATTGATGAAATATTAATTAAATAGAAAGAATTAACAGTAACACAACTCATAATATTCACAACACCAGAAATTATAACCTTGCAAATACACGGAACAACACTAATTGCTTCAACCGAAGGAAGAACTTATTTGGATCCTGGCGGTGCAGAAGAAACACCAATCGGGCTGTAGATCAATCCAAAAGCTGTATTCCGACGTGGACAGGACAAGAATTACTTTTATTAAACCGAAGACAGAAAACCGTACTGCATAACCATTCAAAACAGTAAATTTAGCGATCAACCGCCTACACGATTTGCTTCGTTCGAGTCTGGTAAATTATATTATATTAATCATACTAAATACACAACACATAAATTTTGTAAATCTTGCATTCTTATCTATGTATTTTTAGTCTTCCCCACAGTTACAAGAACCTTCACACCCTGAAATAAATTAAATACAAATCAAACATAATATATAACCAAATATAAATAAAGGATTAAAATAATCAACAATCGATACCTGAAGTCTATAGTCCAAGCATATGTTAATTAGAACATATCTTATTTAATGTGAATTAAGTAAACAAATAAAGAACCTTTATATATTTGTCAAATCTTGTTATTTGGAGTATGGTTTAGTGAACTGGGAACAAAAAGTAACTGAATAAGTATAGAATAAATGGTTAATATAAACATCGAAATAACCTATAAGTTTTGTTGAGCCGATACTGCAGCGCTTATAGCGGAATTATCTGACACTAAGAGGGAGCGTAAAATTACGAAATTAGACAGATCTCTCTTCAAGGTATAATAGGGTTGGATGAAATTGTAGAATAACGATTAAGTTGTTTAAGTTCTAGGCACACTAACACTGATAATTATTAAAGAGTTAAGTTAATATTAATTAATTACATCCATATATTCCACAACTCCAAATATCTCCGAGATTTATATAATTAAAGTAATACAAAACAAATTGACAAATACAAAAGTGGGAATTTAAACCGTACGTACTCGATCTATTACAAATTGGCTTCCATCGCGGGGCTTGAACAATAGCGACCGCCAACATTTTATTACAATATATATATATATATATATATATATATATATATATATATATATATTGTACTGTTGTTTTTTACTGATAGAATACAATAGAATACACAGGTATTGTAATTACTTAATAGTATAATACAATTAATAAATTTACCTACTGTTATTATGGTTTTTTTTTTATTTACCAATAATGTAAAGAAACTCTTTCTCTCAGGGTTAATGATTATTAAGTTATTTGATCGTATTTATGATTGTATCTATTATTTTCTTTTCTTTAAACCAACCCAGATTCAGTTAATATGTAGTATTTTGATAATTAACCATGTAAGAAATAAATAACAAACTAATGTAACTTAACCGACTCTGAATTCTTCCAGCTGCCACGGGTTCACTTCTGGTTGTTGTTTACCTTTTCTTTCAAAAGCAATATTAGGCAATCTGTTCCTTTACACAAATTTCTTATTGCTCTCACCGCTGAATGCCGCTCTCCAGGACTACTGCAACACAGATGTCTCCTCGGAACACTTAACTATCCTTTATGGCCACTTAAACTCTTCTTCAGTCCAAGGTTTTCCTCTTTTGTCGTCGTTCTATCAAGGATATTGTTATATTTCTCGTATTATTATTTATTAATTAAATATTATAATCAAAACTCTGGTATCACAATTT
Organism: Magicicada septendecula; assembly: GCA_034769895.1. Classification (NCBI taxonomy): domain Eukaryota; kingdom Metazoa; phylum Arthropoda; class Insecta; order Hemiptera; family Cicadidae; genus Magicicada; species Magicicada septendecula. The sequence continues at coordinate 51,174,935 of CM068369.1, forward strand.
AAATTCCTTTACTGTATTTTCTTTTCCTTGTTACATTAACTTGATGATGTACAAATGTTATTTAATATAATTTAAGACTCTTCATGTAGTTACTATTAGATATATAATTAGACTCTTCATGTTACTCTTAATGAATTTAATTGAAGACTAATAACGTTACTCTTAATGAATTTAATTTAAGACCAATAACGTTACTCTTAATGCATTTAATTTTAGACTAATAAACATTTTCTTCCTCACTATACAATACAATTTTTTAACAATTTACAAAATTGCCCCTATGATAATTCCCTAATTTCTTTACATCTGTTTATCATATACCTATTAAAACATATATCATTTTTCTATTTCTTATTAAACATCTTTATTTTACCTCTAATATTCGTAATTCTATTGGTTATTTATTAAATTATAATTTTATTACTCTTTACTCTTCTTATAACATTCATTTCAATTTCATATATTATTTTCTGAACATATAACTAAATATGGTTTTATATCATATAGGAATCAACCTCTATGTTGACTGAGTAAGTCGATATTCCCAATGTTTTTTTGTTTACATTCAATACAAACTCTGCATCCTTTCTCTTTTAAAATTTATTATCTCCCTATTATGTACTGTGTGCATTTTAACAGCAGTACATAATACCTTCGCTTATTTCATAATTTCAGATACAATTTTAGATGAAATTTTGAAATAACCAACATAGTCTAATCTTAACATTTAAACATCTGATTAATTAGGTATTTGTACCTTACAAAATTCTTTTAACAAATTAGTTTTTTCTTTTATTACTATTATAAATATGGTTCCTTATTATCATGAATCATGATATATTAAATACTTATTGATGACTTAAAACAACGTTAATTAAACCAACTGGTTTTACATCAAAATAATAAATAATAAATAACAATTGTGCCTAATTTTATGGCTAAAAAACTCAAAAACATGACTAAAACATTCTCTTTCTTTTGGACCTCACTTTCCCAATCCTGGTTATACATTTCATTTGTTCTTTATTGCAGAATTACTACTCCTTTATTTATATATGAAATTATCTGTCGTATTACTATTATATCTTCTTTCCTTCTTAAAATCAATTATTTCCCAAGTTTAAATCTTACTTCTATAATCATTCTTGTGACATTCTTTATTAATTATATATTTTGGATCTGGTTTTATTTATTTATCTATATTTATTTGTGAGTTTTCCCTCTAATATTTAATTTTCCTAAACCTCCCTAACATTGTAACTGGAATCGAATCGGTGGTGCTCTATCGGCTTACCTAATACCGTCGTCCATTACATACTTTCTGAGATCAGAGGAACATCATCTCTGCCCAGTTAAATGATTGCTGGAATATTCTACAGTCAATCTTCATTAGTAAACCTCGTAAGGTAGTCATCATGTGACCTTCAATAAAATAATTAATAATAATAATACTCTAGGGATTATTCACTGTACTTTAACTCTGATCATATTATTTCTTCATATTAATTCTTCCTTCTATTATACTCTTCTCATCTCCAATACTTGGCTATTTTATTGACATTTATTAATTGGCTTTCTTACAGATAATTCTTAAATATTTGTTTTTTTTTTCTTCTTTTCTTGTGATCCTTTTGACGGTTCCATTTTGGCTTCTTCATTCTCTTCTTTTCCTTGGTTCATATTCCTTTATTACTAATACAGCTTGTTATGAGATTTTGGTCAGTGTTATACATTATATCATGTAATTATATTCTTCTGACACAATCATTATTATTCCTTTTACATTCTAAATTACATTTCTCACTATTATATTACATCAGATACATTCATTTTGTTTTTTGGTTTTGATGATTTTTATTAGGTTTAATCAGTGTTATTTTTTTTTCTTGCTAAATTATTTTTCTCGTTTATCATCAATAAGTTGTTCTTATTATATTTTGAATTTTGATATTTTTTCTCTTCAAAATTATGTTGTTCAAATATTTTGTGAAAGCTGTCCTTACTTCGTTTTGAATTTTGATATTTTTTCTCTTCAAAATTATGTTGTTCAAATATCTTGTGTAAGCTGTCCTTACTTCGTTTTGAATTTTGATATACTACAAATGTTAATGGTATCACCCTTCCATTGAATTGTACATTCATCATTATTTGTTTGCGAGCAGTTCGATTGGCTTGTCCTGTTACACCCACTATAGTAATTTTGCTCACAGGTAATTCATAAATTCTATTAGCCTTTCCTTCGGATGACATGATTCCCTTTTCCATTTCTTTTAATTCATGGTATTTAGTCATACTCATCAATGATATTTCGGCAACAGTATCAATAATAAAATTTTGATTGGTTTTGCCATATTGACCGGTAATAGACACTACATAACTTTCAATTATATTTTTATTGATTCTCTCGTTGTCCATAAAATCCTGAACTAAACTGGTTATCCAAGACAGTGATCGGCTATTTGACTGTGGTTGACCACTGCACTCACTCACAGTCTTCTCTAGTTTTCCTGATTTTCATTTATGGTTACTCTCTCCTCTCTCCTTCCTTCCTGTTGACTATTTTCTGACTGGGGAAGGGAACTATGTTGCTCTCTATTTCTTAACTGTTGTAACGTCTCGCGGGTAAAATCGGATAGTATCGTTTGATCTTATCGTCACTCTTACGATCGTCACAGAATTCGTTATAATTTATGTTTAAAGTTTCCAAAAAAAGAAATCGAGTGTGCGTGATTATGCTGATTTTTTCCTTAGATTTGATTTGGGTGAATTCAATGAAGTTGTTGGACCGTAGTTAGGAGAGAGAGTGCAAAAAGAATTATCCTCTTGGCATACAATTAATTAATTTAAATTTCTCCGCTCATGAGACCAGCTGATTTTGACGTTTACAAACACATTGGAGGTTAAATTAACACCAATGGTATGTAATATTTTCTGGTTGTCCGTTCTCTTCTGTCTCCTGACAATCTGTAAACAACTACCCTCTACTGAAAATAATACACATTTTTATTCAAATAACAAAGTATTCATTGTATTTATTTAATAAGTACAATGTTTTTTATCTTCTCCCAAAACAGAAAGGTATAATCGATTCTCACTGTCAACACAACATTAGTTCGATCTTATTTTGTAAACATAGAATGTATAACAAATATTTTTATCTTTTATAAAATATAAAACAATAAAGAAATAATTTATTAATTTCCCAGGGTTATTTTTGAGTTCTTTGTGCTATGAGACTGTCAGAAATGAATAATTTAATACCAAGCTTTACATTAATTAATAGATTATATTTTGTAGTATGTAGTTCCGAGTTTATCCGCCAGAGTACAGATTATGTTTCTTCACTACCACCACGAAATTTATTTAATGGTGGCTAGCAATTCACGGAGATCCGTTATATTGATTTTTTGGTTAACAAAAATAATAAAGTTTGTTTTCACCTCTTTTCCTGAAATGTTTAAAGATATGGTGCTGTTTCTAGTGTTATGAAGTTATAGTTGAGATGTAATTTAGTTAAATTTACTTGGATACGATCTCACCAAAATATAGACGTGCTGTAGACTAGGCCTGGATCTAGTAGTTGGATTTTTCAAAGTTTCATCAAATGAAGGGCGTGAATGGTTATACTTGAAGGAGTTCTAATATAAGGTGGACATCACTCATCAATTTTATTAAATTTCGCACTAATTATTCCAAAAAGTATTCATTAATTTATCAAATTTTAATAGGCATTACACTTTTCAAAACATTCACTTCCCAATCGTTTTAACAATTAATTTCAAATCTTGTTAGTTGGTTACTCGTAGTAACCAACATTTTTTATGGTTTTTTATTGGTGAATCTATATACTGTTTTGTATATAGGCTATTATTAATTATTATAAATTTATTTCTTCTTTTTTTTTAGAAAAATAATCCTTTTTAAATTTTGTTTATAATTCAATTTAATTTATCTAAGGTTTTTCTTTCTATTTTTTCTTAAGCTTATACATTGGTCTTTTATATTTTAATTCCCTTCAATTGGATTTATTTATTATTTATTATTTACTTAAAGTATCCTTACTCTAAACTATTTTCCTATGCCATCTTGCTCACATAGTATTATTTTATATTATTATTATTTTATATCTAACCCTGGGTTATCTTATATTTAAACACAATTATTATATTAAACATAAAAATTATACCTAGGTACAAGACCTTTGTGGCCTACACAATAAAAATTACACAAAATACAAAATTTGTCAGCAGCAATATAGTCCACTGCTACAATTGATTGTTTTGTCATCTACAGTATAAATCTGTGAGATGCTCTTTTTTAAAAGTTTACACTCTCACTATGTACACTATATCTCACTTTGTACACTATATTTCACGTTGTTATTGTTTACAGAATTTTGTAGTACAAAGTTTTTTATAGCTAGGTACATAATACCCATTTCTGACTTTTAGAGTGGGGTGATTGTGTTATCATATTTGGGCATGGGTTATGTAACGTTACACTGTTCATAGTTGTTGTTCACCTCACTCTGTCTCTCCTCACTGCGAGAATATCCATTTCGATCAGTCTCCCTTGGGTAACGACTATTGTAGATTCGGGAATCATAATTTCGGCGTATAAAATTTGCTCGATAATTATTTAAAGCGTGGTTGCCCCTATAATTATTATTGTAATTATTATTATTATTATTATTATTATTATTATTATTATCATATCTCCGGTCATTCCGGTTATCGTTAAATGGTAATAGGCTTGATTTTATACTCAACTCTCTCTCTCTCTCTCTTGGAGGCAAATTCATTAATGATTTAATTTCTCTGGGTATTGGTCCTTCACATATTACTTGATAAGAGCTGGTCACACTAATCATAAAAAACTTGTTTTAACACTCATATTTCTATTTGCTTCTATATATTCGCTTTTTCAATTAAGCTTCTGTCTGCTATCTTCCTTTTGTTTTCTTCATTCATCCTTCTGGAATCTAATATCACTCTTTTCAGCTATTTTATATCATCTCTTAAATATTCAATTTCCCTAACATTTTTCCCTATCCTGTGCGGTGGTTCAGTTCGGGTGGCCACTTTGGGTCCATTACTCCGCTGTCCATCCTTACACCTTCTGAGACCAGGGGAACATCATCCCTGCTCAGGAAAATTATTGCTGGAACATTTCTACGGTCAATTCATTATAATAAGAAACTTATAAGTAGTCGATTAGCGACTAATACTAAACACTTTTGGGATTCTTCATACTGTTGCTGTTTGCATTTAATTATATATTTCTTTTTCTTCTTGATTCCTTCTTCTTTTTCATTAACTAATAGCATATAACATTATTGATAGGCATTATTCTAAAATCCTTTTGACTTTCCTGCTTGTGACATATTTTTTCCGTATCATTTCTTCCTATATCATTTTCAATTCCGAGAAATTCTAAATTATAGTTGTATTAATCATCATCATTCTTTAGCTTCATTGTAGTCATTAAATTATTCGTTATTCTTCTTATTTGAGCACACTACCATCAATTGTTTTTATTTATTCTTCTGTTTGTTACCATCAAAATATTATTTTTCCTATTATTCCATTTTAAATCAGTTATTTATAATTATTATTTAATAATCTGTTCTTACATTTTCTTGGTGGTTTGTCTTTTTATTTTATCATATTGTTTCGAAATATTTAGTAAGTTGTCCTTACGTGCTTTTTGTTAAATCAAATGGTTGCAAAATATCTTAAGTAAGTTGTACTTACATAGTTTTTGTTAAATCAAATGGTTGCAAAATATCTTAAGTAAGTTGTACTTACGTAGTTTTTGAATTTTGGGGGTTTTCTTTCCAATGGGTTGCTTGGTCGGTATCAGAAAACAGTCCCCTTTTTCTAGTTGGTTATTATTTAGTTTAACCATGGTCCATTAACTCAGGTACTCCCTTTCCTCGGATTACTGAGGTGTTCGGAATTAATTCTCTCCTTGATAATCTCCTTACCATCCGGCTCTCCCACTTTGTTGCTATGAAACCTTCACTTAAGTACCGGTCTTCCGTCATTGTTCGTTCCTTTTTAATTAACAGGTATTGTACCTCCTCTGACATAACATAGTCACTCATTTTTAATATCATTCCATTCCCTTTTTCCTCTGGATTATTTACCAAAATTTTTAATGATATATTCCGTCTTGATGATATGACTAATATCTTCTGATGCACTTCAATCGTTGACATATTTAACTGAGATCTAAACTTAATTAACTCCCTCTGTTCGTTAATTGGAAGGTTAAATACATTAATTAATCCACCCTTCCTCATCTCCAATACTTCTTTTATATTTAATATTTTCTTTCTACATATGTTCCTTATTTTCCTGGTCTTATTTTCCACGGTTTGAATATCTTCTTTGTTGTGGTTATTTTTATTTTCCGATAGCAATGCATTTTGGTCTTCCCTAATTTCCACTTCCTTCCTGCTCTCTTCTGTATTCGGACTTAATTTAATCCCTTCTGAAGTGCTGTCTAGTGTTTCATTCAAATTCTTGAAACCACTGTCCATTTGCTTATTTGTCTCCTCGTTGTATTCATCTACCCTTTGGCTAAGTGTGTTAACATTTTCAAACTTCGTCCCGAAAGTTTCCCTTATCTCCTTAATGAAATTCTCCATTTTACCCTCAATTAGTTTTAAATTTTCATTATTCTCTTCAAATTTTGCATTCATATCTTCCCTTTGTCTATCAACAGTTTCTTTCAATTCATGGTATTGTTCATTCATGGTTTGTCTGATATCTCCATAAATGGTCTCAATTTTTTCATTGAATTGTTCGTTTTGTTTCTTTGAAGTTTCCTCCTGTTTCCTAAAGTTCTCCTTATTTTCCTCATTTATTTGTTTATTGCTTTCCATTATAATCCTCAACAGCTCCTGCATGCTCATGTCTTCCTTTTGGGTGGCTTTATCTGGTTGGTCCCCTTGGGCATCCTCTTCAACTATTTCCCTTTCCGTGTCCAGAATTGCTTCAGTTTCTTCTTTATCGCCTGCCTGTTGTTCCATTTCACTGTCCGTGACTACTTCTATTTCTTGTTCCTGTCCACCTTCTTCCGTCTCCTTGTCTTCTGCCCTCTTCTTCGATCTGCCTCTGGTATTATGCATTTCTTGTTTTCTCATAGCTGCCGACGAAAATTAGGTTTTTTGTGATATTATCTTTCGTATATCTCAAAATTTCTTTCCTAATTAAAGCCCTTTTAAGTTGAGCGCCATCTTGTAACATCTCGCGGGTATAATCGGATAGTATCGTTTTATTTGCCCCACATTGTTAGCGTCATCTTGTAACGCCTCGCGGGTATACTCTCAGAGCAATTATGTACTATCGTTAATTTGTTAAGCTTTCTTAATTAAGCCCCACATTGGTACGCCATCTTGTAACATCTCGCGGGTATAATCGGATAGTATCGTTTGATCTTATCATCACTCTTGCGATCGTCACAGAATTCGTTATAATTTATGTTTAAAGTTTCCAAAAAAAGAAATCAAGTGTGCGTGATTATGCTGATTTTTTCCTTAGATTTGATTTGGGTGAATTCAATGAAGTTGTTGGACCGTAGTTAGGAGAGAGAGTGCAAAAAGAATTATCCTCTTGGCATACAATTAATTAATTTAAATTTCTCCGCTCATGAGACCAGCTGATTTTGACGTTTACAAACACATTGGAGGTTAAATTAACACCAATGGTATGTAATATTTTCTGGTTGTCCGTTCTCTTCTGTCTCCTGACAATCTGTAAACAACTACCCTCTACTGAAAATAATACACATTTTTATTCAAATAACAAAGTATTCATTGTATTTATTTAATAAGTACAATGTTTTTTATCTTCTCCCAAAACAGAAAGGTATAATCGATTCTCACTGTCAACACAACATTAGTTCGATCTTATTTTGTAAACATAGAATGTATAACAAATATTTTTATCTTTTATAAAATATAAAACAATAAAGAAATAATTTATTAATTTCCCAGGGTTATTTTTGAGTTCTTTGTGCTATGAGACTGTCAGAAATGAATAATTTAATACCAAGCTTTACATTAATTAATAGATTATATTTTGTAGTATGTAGTTCCGAGTTTATCCGCCAGAGTACAGATTATGTTTCTTCACTACCACCACGAAATTTATTTAATGGTGGCTAGCAATTCACGGAGATCCGTTATATTGATTTTTTGGTTAACAAAAATAATAAAGTTTGTTTTCACCTCTTTTCCTGAAATGTTTAAAGATATGGTGCTGTTTCTAGTGTTATGAAGTTATAGTTGAGATGTAATTTAGTTAAATTTACTTGGATACGATCTCACCAAAATATAGACGTGCTGTAGACTAGGCCTGGATCTAGTAGTTGGATTTTTCAAAGTTTCATCAAATGAAGGGCGTGAATGGTTATACTTGAAGGAGTTCTAATATAAGGTGGACATCACTCATCAATTTTATTAAATTTCGCACTAATTATTCCAAAAAGTATTCATTAATTTATCAAATTTTAATAGGCATTACACTTTTCAAAACATTCACTTCCCAATCGTTTTAACAATTAATTTCAAATCTTGTTAGTTGGTTACTCGTAGTAACCAACATTTTTTATGGTTTTTTATTGGTGAATCTATATACTTTTTTGTATATAGGCTATTATTAATTATTATAAATTTATTTCTTCTTTTTTTTTAGAAAAATAATCCTTTTTAAATTTTGTTTATAATTCAATTTAATTTATCTAAGGTTTTTCTTTCTATTTTTTCTTAAGCTTATACATTGGTCTTTTATATTTTAATTCCCTTCAATTGGATTTATTTATTATTTATTATTTACTTAAAGTATCCTTACTCTAAACTATTTTCCTATGCCATCTTGCTCACATAGTATTATTTTATATTATTATTATTTTATATCTAACCCTGGGTTATCTTATATTTAAACACAATTATTATATTAAACATAAAAATTATACCTAGGTACAAGACCTTTGTGGCCTACACAATAAAAATTACACAAAATACAAAATTTGTCAGCAGCAATATAGTCCACTGCTACAATTGATTGTTTTGTCATCTACAGTATAAATCTGTGAGATGCTCCTTTTTAAAAGTTTACACTCTCACTATGTACACTTGTGATATCAATATACTCATTTAAATATATATAAACATAAATTTTATCTCACCTACCTGTAAAGCTTCTTTTATCTGGGTCCAGGATTCTTCTCGCACGAACGTAAGATACAAACGTGTTTTATAGGTTACTGAAATAAGTGACTCGACTCATTTTTGAATGAAGAGAATTTCTGATCTTTTAATTTCTTTTAAATCTTTAACAAATTTCATCCAAATTTGTTATTCATGCTTGTGCAGATTAAATTACATTTTAATAATTTCTTCTCTTGGTTATCTGTTACATGTTAACTTATTCTATTGGCTTACCTTAATTCACATCAATATAAACAGCCCAGCCTGCAATTTTTTTATTAAACACACACAGACACACAGAAGATTACAAAACCCTTAACATTTTCTAAACTATACCCATCCCTGCCGGCACGTGGCGATCGCTCGAGCGCTATATTTCATTTTTTGGTATTTAGTTGTGTGTCCGAAATAGATTCTGATATTTTCAATTCGAGTACTCACTCCACTGTCACATTACCGTTAATTTACATATCACTTTTACTTGAAATTATAACATTTTTGAAAAGAGCCCACTTGGCTCTATACCTGCGCAGGTAGAGTCTCTAGGCGAACTGGGGAGAGGCGTCTCTCTTTCGCGGCCAACTCAATTTCGTCGTTTTATCTGGAACCCAAAGCCTCATGGTTGTTCGTCGCTGGTTATTTCCATTCAACACATGCAGTTGGTGGTGCGTTCTTCGTATTAGGATATTTGCTAGGCACTGGCTGACGTCACAATATGGGCGTGATTTAGGTTCTACATCCGCCAGCATGGTAAACTAAGTTGAACAGAAATTATTCTCTTCAATCCGCGGCATGGTTGTGTGATGCGTACGAGCGCATGGTCACATTCTCGCAAAGTTCTTGGAAACGGAGGCTGAGCGCATTCCTGGTTCCCGATTGCACAACTGTGGACACGTATTACTGCTACGTTACAACACTGTTCTGACAATTCAACACGTGGTCTGGACACGGTTGAAAATAAAATTTACAAATATTTTAATAAAGCCCCCCAAAATTTAATAAAATAAAATCCCGCAATTTTGGCCATTTACAATACCCCCCCAATGAGAGGTCTTCTGTCAAAACAGAAGAAATCTCATTGCTAAAACCCCTAAGAGGACCGGTGAGGAACTGGTGCCAACAACCCCCTCTTGTTCTTACACCTCATGGGTAAACGACCCCCCTGGCTCGGCGACTATGGACGCATCTGAACGAGATCACTGGACTTCTCTGTAAGAGATCCCAACACCGAAAAATCGAACAGATACGCACCACAGCGCACCTCCCCTTCTAACATGTTCCCCAAAAATCCTAAATCCCTGGCTTAGATCATGCCAGATCCTCAACCGATATGTTTCCCCTTATATGCAAACTGGGCTGCCTTTAGCAGATACTGGGCTCACACACACACACTTATGCTACATACTGTAAAATTAAAATATTTTTCGAAAATTTATTTAAGTTAAAATTCATTAGCTGTTTTCCTTGAAAATCAAAACACAAATTTTGCATCTATACTGAATAATTCTCTTCATTAGTTTTCTGTTATTAAAAATTAAACAAATTAAGCATTTCTTAAAATAGGAACATCCTTAATCTAACATGTGATTACACATATGCCCTAACAATGCAATTCAAATAAAACACTAATAATACACAAACAATAACGTCATCAAAGTTTAAAAACATCCATTCGATGGCAGGCGCAAAATCAAGTAATATTATTTTTTTCTTTTTTTTTTCAAAAAATTTTAAATTCAAAAAAGTTAAATTTATTAAAATATTTTCTTTCCATATTGAAACTATTTAAAATTTGTTCAAATCAATTAAAAGCAAAATTGGCTTTATTTCCTCGCTAAACGTGTCTAGTATATAACATCACCTATCAGCTGATCAAAACTGGGTCAAGTCAAGAACCTTGACCTACATACGTTATACACAAGTTACATCTGAAAATACATGAAACATCTGTAAAATTCTATCTTTAAACACAAAACAAAATAAAATAAAACATTTAAAATTACAAAATATTATTATAAATAACAATCAAATTGATATTTAAATTATTCCAAATAAACACTTTACATGATTTTCAAACTCTATCAAAAATTTGTCACTGGTTTCAATCAAAAAATTTTTGTATTCTTATTATAAATCTCTTTCTTTATTATTCTCACTCTACATTAATTTGGGTGATTTAATTATCTATACTAGCTTGATTTGCCATTTGGCAGGTATACCTATATATATAATCTTTCCCTCTCTCTGACTCTGATACCACTAACAACTTCAACTATCAGGACACCCATCTCTATCAAAATATCTATCAAACAATCTCTAAACCCAACTTACTATTAAACTCAAATCGCCACCTTCTCTCGATATATAAAAATACTCTCTAACCCTTTGTACTTAGGATAAGTGTGTTTCCGCCCCCCCAAAAAGCTCATTCCCTTATGTTGGTTCCTGGATTCTACCTAAGGTAACCCTTTTCGGCGACAAACGGTCCCTCCCCGTCCCAACCCTTTTGTTGCGGACTCCACCATTACACTATCCCCTATTACAAAATTGCCATCCCCAAATCTCAATCTTATTACCTCACTTCAACTACAACAAAATAACATCATCATTTATTTATTACCACAAAATATCAATCAAAACTCTACATATATTCCCCATAACTACTGTGTCAACATCAATACCTCTCAAATTCTATTACATTACCTCACAACAACATTACATTAATTCAAGACAATATTATTCTCTCTACTACCATTTTAACTTTAACTTTAACTTGGACTGATCTATATGTCCCAACAAAATACTAATCACCCACAATCTATCTTTTATTAACTTTCACCAATTATTTAAAATCTTAACTTTGTCAAATTACTTTTCTCATCATTTGCAATAGTGTCTTTAACACATTACAATATTATATTTAACATTAATTACCTTGAATATTTATAAACAACTTAACAGTGACATTTTACTACTGATCAGCTGACATTCCTAGCAACGTGAAAACACATTTCAAAATTATACACATTCTATGACATACATATGGTTATCAATTCTTACATCTACCATCATTATTTCCCCTTTTTCTGACTCTGGTACTATTATGTAAACCGCCTGCCAGTCGGTCTAGTTATTTACTTAGTTTCAAAATTACACAAATTATATAAAACATATATTTTCATCAATTCTTACCTCTAACACAATAAAATAATACATTTATGAAATATAGAATGAACACATTATACTGAATGTATGAACCCCTATTTATCAAAGCAGAATACAAGCGTTTTATTAAAGCAAAATTGATTTAGCATTTTTAATTTAAGAAAATTTAAGTACGTTGCTCATCTGAGCAACCCCCTGATCCACACACACTATTGTAATTTATGTAGGACTGTAGCGCCCATTTGCTTTCACAAAGACTGCATAGTTGGAGGAATTGGACATCTCCGTGTCTTTGCTTCGGCTTGACATTTTAAAGGTTGTGGATATCGACATATCCTTGTTTTATATTTACTCGCCCTTAAAACGGGTCTACCACCTGGCTATGCTGTCCCCACGCGGACAGAGTGGCAGCCGCTGTTCCATAGTTCCGGGATTTCCCCTAGTTTCACCCCCCATTTAATTTCTACTATCAACCAATTTCAAGTCAGCTATGGTCAAGGGACTTGATATGGCCATAGCTGACCGCTAGCCAAATCCACGATTAGTGCTGGTAAGGCAGTAATCGCCCGAAAAGTCGGGGAAATCAAACTTCACTTCAATGCCTGTTCTATATCATCATCACTATGTACGGCATGAGAGTCTATCATGGTACAATTGTACAAAAAAGGTGTGCCGCACATTTTCGCCATGTTGGCCTCCGATGGAGGTAACACTCACGGTTACCCCCAACCCATTCCACTACCTACTGGGGCACAGGCCACCCCAGCAATAGCGCCTTAATAACTAAATAATAAAAATTTTTATATACAACTTTCTAATGTAACATTTTCATCAATCATTAATCATTTAACTCATTCATCACCTTAAAATTTTCAAATTTATTATTTATTTTATATTACCTTTCAGTTATTATTAAATTTTTTAATTATCATTTTTATTTCACACAATTATTTCAAATCATTTCATTATTGAATTAATTAATTATATATTAATATATATTTATATATAAATATTTATAATAATAATAGTATGTTTTTCTTTTTTTTAATTTCAATAAAAAAAAAAAGAAAAATATACTATTATATATATATATATATATACATATGTATATATATTTATTATATATGAATATATAAATGTGGTAATACATTAATATTAACATTAATATTTTTAATTTAACTATAAACATACTGTATAAAATCATAAATATTTAAAAACCGGGATTACTCAAATGAGTGAATATTATTGTAAAAGCTCTGTTTACAAAGGTTTGATGCCATGATTTATAAATTAATGTGAAAATATAATAATATATCTCAAAAAATTCACCAGCCATGAATTCTTATTTTTATTGTGAGGAAACATCGATTAAAAATAATACATTTTTGAGTGAATATTGCTTTAAAGGGATTGTTTGACATTTTGGAAAACTATGCTATTAATAAATAAGTAAAAGGAGGAGTTTTATTCTAGCTTGTAAATTAAATATTTAATTATATTACATGCATAACTTTAAATTGATTGAAAACTATCTAAATGATAATTATCCATAGCGCAGTATTAAGTATTATTAATTATTAATTTTAGAGATAATAATTTTATTTATAGAGGACAAAACTCGTGCCAGCAGTTGCGGTTACACGATTCTCTAAATTTAATTATATTAGTTTCAGTTAAAAATAAATTAATAGTAAGTTTTTTAAATTTTGGTGAAATAATGTATAAATATGTGTTTACTTTTGTGTCTGAGAAACTTTTATCTAAAACTAGGATTAGATACCCTATTATTGAAAGTGTGAATAAAATAACTAGATTATTAATAGTTATGATCTTTAAATTCAAAGAATTTGGCGGTAATTTATCTAATCAGAGGAATCTGTTTTGTAATCGATAACCCACGATAGATTTCACTTTATATAAATTTGTATACCTCTGTCAAGAATGCTTTATCAGAATAATTTTCATTTATTTTATTAATAAAATGTCAGGTCAAGGTGCAGTTAATTTTAAAGAAAGAATGGATTACATTATTATAAAAATGAATTGTTTTCTATAATGAAAATCATGAAATTGGATTTGAAAGTAAATTTATTAAATATAGTTTTTTGAATTTAGGTTCTAAATTATGTACATATCGCCCGTCACTCCCACTATAAAGTGGGATAAGTCGTAACAAAGTAGCTGTACTGGAAAGTGTGGCTAGAGTGCAAATTAGAGCTTAAGGCATATTATTTACACTAATAAAAATTATTGATTTATCAATATAATTTGAATAATAATTTAAATTTATAATTAATTTATTGAGATTATTTTAAGTAAAAATAATTATTTAGTTTTAGTACTATTTATGGAAAAAATATTTTTAATTGAACTGTGAAGATTAAACAATAAATATAAATAAGTAAAATTATAATTTGTACCTTTTGTATCAGGGTTAATTAATTATATATAAAATTTATTTTTCCCGAATTATAGTGATTTAAAGTTATTTGTTAATTATTGTAATATAAATATTAATAAAATAATTTTAGTGATGAAACTTCTCTCGAACTATAATATTTCTGGTTTCTTAAGAATTAAATTTAATTTAAAATAAATATTATAACTTATATTTTAATATAAAGTTTTATATTTATTTAATTATATTAAGGATAAGCTAAATATAACTTCTATAATATTTTAGATTTTAATTAATTAAATAGGCTTGCAATTAGCCTTTTTATATGAGTAAGTTAAATTTTATTTTCTATTTTAATACATTTAATATATTTTAGGTATATATTAAGAAAATTAAATTAATAAAAATATTTTTATTAAAATGATTAAATTAGTAAATTACGATAAGTTGTATTTAAGAACTAGGCAAATATAATTTTCACCTGTTTACCAAAAACATGTCCTTTAGAAAAATATTAAAGGTCTATTCTGCCCAATGATATTTTAATGGCCGCGGTAAGTTGACCGTGCAAAGGTAGCATAATAATTAGTCTTTTAATTGAAGGCTTGTATGAATGAATGGATGAAAAATTTTCTTTTTTAATTAAAATAGATTGAATTTAGAGTTTAAGTAAAAAATCTTAAATAAATAAGTGGGACGAGAAGACCCTATAGAATTTTAAATAAATTTGTTTTACTAGAATTTAGAATTAACAACTGAAAAAATTATTTTATTTTTTGTTGGGGTGACATTATAATAAATAAAACTTTAAATGAATTTTTCATAAATTAATGTTTAATTGATCCAATTTTTTTGATTATAAGATTAAATTACCTTAGGGATAACAGCGTTATTAATTTGGAGAGTTCATATCGATAAATTAGATTGCGACCTCGATGTTGGATTAAGAAAAGAGTTTAGAGCAAAATCTAAATATTCTGGGTCTGTTCGACCTTTAATTTCTTACATGATCTGAGTTCAAATCAGCGTGAGCCAGGTTGGTTTCTATCTACTAATATATTTTTGATATTAGTACGAAAGGACCATGTCAAATAATTTAATTTATTCTATTTTAGCAAAAAGTGCATTAAATTTAGAATGTAATTATGTAGTAATATTACATGTAGAAAATGTTTATAATTACTATTTTAATTACTGCTTTGTTTATTTTGATTGGTGTTGCATTTTTAACTTTGATGGAGCGTAAGATTTTAAGATATATTCAAATTCGTAAGGGTCCAAATAAAGTAGGATTTATTGGTATTTTACAACCATTTTCAGATGCTATTAAGTTATTCTTAAAAGAGAGAAATATACCAATGTTATCCAATTATTTAATTTATATAATTAGACCTGTGTTAGGCTTATTTAATTCTTTACTATTGTGAGTCATTTATCCATACTTAATCAATTGTGTTTCGTTCAATATGGGTATAATATTTTTTTGTTGTTGTACAAGAATAGGGGTTTATAGTTTAATGATTACAGGCTGATCATCAAATTCTAATTACGCTATATTGGGTTGTATTCGATCAATTGCTCAAACTATTTCATATGAAGTCAGTCTCGTATTAATTATTTTGTGCCCTATTGTAATAATTGAGAGTTTTAATTTAATTGAATTTTATTTTTTTCAACAATTTATATGATTAGTATTTCTGTTTTTTCCTTTGAGAATTTGTTGAATTTCATCATCAATAGCTGAAACTAATCGATCACCATTTGATTTTTCTGAAGGGGAATCAGAATTAGTTTCTGGATTTAATGTTGAATATAGAGGTGTAGGATTTGCATTTATTTTTTTAGCTGAATATGCTAGAATTATTTTTATGAGTATAATATTTTGTTTAATATTTCTAGGTAGAAAAATTAATTCTTTAGTTTTTCCTATTCAACTAACATTAATTTCATTTTTATTTATTTGAGTTCGAGGTACTTTACCTCGTTATCGTTATGACAAATTAATATATTTAGCATGAAAATCATATTTACCAGTAAGTTTAAATTTATTGATTTTTTTTTTCATGATTAAATCTATTATTTAATTCATTAAAAATTGTCTTACTATTAAGTTAATAGAACTTAATTTTCTTTTCTTTACTTTCAAAGTAAATGCTTTATTTATAAGCTAATTAACTATTTAATTAATTTATCTCAAAAAGATTTAATTATGGGGTCTAAAACAAAATATATAAAATAAATTGTTGTTAAAAGTATTCCGATCTTGATATATGGGTATTCAACAGGACAAGCTCCAATCCAAGTTAATAAAACTAAAACAATGAACAAGTATCAAAATAAAATTTGATTAATAGGGTAATTTAATAGTCCTATAAATTTTGAATTGTTTATGAAGGGAACAAAAATTAAAATAAAAATTGATATGAATAATGCAATTACTCCTCCTAATTTATTAGGAATAGATCGTAGGATTGCATATGCAAATAAGAAGTATCATTCTGGTTGAATATGTTTTGGAGTAACTAATGGGTTTGCTGGAGTAAAATTATCAGGGTCACTTAATTTATATGGTTCAAGTATCATATAACAAAAAGAAATAATTAAAATTAATAAAAATCCTAGCATATCTTTAATAGAAAAATAAGGATGGAATGGAATTTTATCATTATTTGAATTAATTCCAAGTGGATTGTTTGACCCCATAACATGCAAGAAAATAAGGTGTACAATTGTTAATGCTAAAACAACAAATGGTATAATAAAATGGAAAGAATAAAATCGAGTTAATGTTGCATTATCAACAGCAAACCCTCCTCAAATTCAATTTACTAAGGTTGTCCCAAGATATGGAATTGCTGACAATAAATTTGTAATGACTGTTGCTCCTCAAAATGATATTTGTCCTCATGGAAGAACATAACCCATAAAAGCAGTAGCTATTAAAGTTAATAAAATGATCACTCCTACAGCTCAAGTTTCAAAATTTTTATATGAACCATAATATAGTCCTCGCCCAACATGTAAATAAACACAAATAAAAAATAATGAAGCTCCATTTGCGTGTGAAATTCGTAATATTCATCCATGATTAATATCACGACAAATATGTCTTAATCTATTAAATGCACTTGCTACATCTGCATTATAGTGTATTGACAAAAATAATCCAGTTAAAATTTGAACAACTAAGCATATTCCTAGTAGCGATCCATAATTTCATCAATATGATAAATTCGTAGCTGCCGGTAAATCAATTAGTGAATTATTTATTATTTTAATTAGTGGGTGTGTACGTCGAGTGATGCTTAACATTCGTTAAAATTTTCTCCGTAAAGGAGACAATTTAATTCTAATAATATTCACAACAACAATCAATGTAAATAGAAGATAAATAACTAACATAATAGTTATTATTCCTGACGGAAATATATATAATTTTTTAATTATAAATCTATCAAATAAATTATTCATTTCCAATAATTTATTAACGCTATCTATCTTAAATCTAATAACATTTATAGTTATAATCAAAATTCAAATAATTATGTTTAATATTAATAATTTTATTGAAAAATAAAATTTTTCATTTGAAGCAATTCTTGATATATACATAAATAAAATTAATATTCCTCCAATAAAAACAAGAAATAAGATATAAGAAAAAAAATAGGAATTTATATAAAATATACAAATAATTCTGGTTAGTATTGTTTGTATTAATAAAATAGATCCCATTGATAATGGGTGCTTCATAAAAATAAAATTTATTGATAATAGAATTGTAATTGATATTATAATTTTCATACAGAAGATAATTTAATAAAAATGTAAGCTTTGGGTGCTTAAAATGATTTTTTACTCTCTTCTGAAGTTTTAAAATTATTAATTTATCTTAGATTTACAAGATCTAAATTTTTTTTAAACTATTAAAACAAATGAATCTGTCACTACCTTTATTGTATTTAATTATATTTATATCGGGCATTATCTCATTATGTTTAAATCGAAAACATATCATGATAAGTTTATTAAGATTAGAGTTAATAATTTTAAGATTATTTTGTATATTTTCTGCATTTCTATCAATTGAATTAAATGATATATATATATTAATAGTTTTGCTAACATTTAGTGTTTGTGAAGGAGTTGTAGGATTGTCAAGATTGATTAATATGATTCGATCACATGGTAATGATCAATTATTATCAATATCTTTAAAAACATGTTAAAATTAATTTTATTTTCATTATTTTTAACCCCTTTATTATTTAACATGTGGTTATTAAGAAATATACTAATTCTTTTAGTGCTATTTATCATCTTATTCTTCAGAAAAGATTTAATTATACTAAGATATAATATATATATAGATAATATTTCATATAGATTAATTATTCTTACAATTTGAATTACTTTCTTAATAATTAATTCTAGTCCTTTATATAAATATAATAATATGAATTTATTTTTGTTTATAGTGTTATTATTAATAACATTATTAATTTTATCATTTTGTTCATACAATATTATGATATTTTATATCTTTTTTGAAACTAGTTTAATCCCTACTATAATTATTATCATAGGATGAGGGTATCAACCTGAACGAGTGAATGCTAGATATTATTTATTGTTTTATACTTTATTCGCATCTCTCCCCATATTAGTTTCAATTATATATATATATATATATATATATATAGAAATAATATAACTAATATTATAATGTTAATGAGATCAAATAATAGGTTTATTTACTTGGGGATAACGTTAGCATTCATAATTAAGGTTCCGTTATTTATATGTCATTTTTGATTACCAAAAGCTCATGTCGAAGCACCTGTTTCTGGTTCTATAATTTTGGCTGGAATTCTTTTAAAATTAGGAACTTATGGCTTAATTCGTGTTATATATATTATACCAGTAATATTTATTAATTATAGATTCATCTGGATTTCTATTTCATTAATAGGGGGAATTATGATTAGATTATCTTGTATAATGCAAATTGATATAAAATCTATAATTGCATACTCTTCTGTAGCTCACATAAGATTAGTTATTGGAGGAATTATAACAATAAATATATGAGGTTTAGTCGGAGCATATTTCATAATAATTGGACATGGTTTATGTTCATCTGCTTTATTTTGCTTAGCAAATATTTCTTATGAACGTTCGGGAAGACGTAGAATCCTAATTAATAAAGGAATATTAAGATTTATGCCTTCAATAACTCTCATATGATTTTTAATATCTTCTAGAAATATTTCATGTCCTCCAACAATTAGTCTAGCAGGAGAAATTATAATTTTAAATAGATTAATGTCTTGAAATCCATTGTGTATAGTTTTCTTATCTTTTTCTTCATTTTTATCAGCTTGTTATAGTTTATATCTATACTCTCATACCCAACATGGAATAATTTTCTCGGGTTGTTACTCTTTCAATTCTGGGAACGTGCGTGAATTTTTTTTAATTATAATACATTGAATTCCATTAAATTTAATTATTTTGAAATTAACATTGTTAATATAATTCAATTAGTTTAAAATAAAACATTTAATTGTGGATTTAAAAATATAAATTTATATTGGATCATTACTAAAAATAAACTTAATACATATATTTTCTTAATTTTATTGATTTTAAGATTAATAATATTAATTTTATCAATAAATATGATTATTTTTGATTATGCAATTATAATAGAATGACTGATTGTTACAATCAATTCATGTAATATTTATATAACATTAATTTTTGATTTTATATCAACTTTATTTCTTTCAACTGTTATATTTATTTCATCAATGGTTATATTATATAGAGGTATATATATGATAAATGATAAATATATTAATCGATTTATTTATATTATTATAATATTTGTAATGTCAATAGTATTATTAATTATTAGACCTAATATAGTAAGTATTCTCATTGGATGAGATGGATTAGGATTAGTATCATATTGTTTAGTTGTTTATTATCAAAATTTAAATTCTAGAAATGCTGGGATATTAACGGCATTAATAAATCGTATTGGAGATGTTATAATCCTTTTATTAATTGCATGAATGATAAATTTTGGATCTTGAAATTTTATATCTTTTATTAATAAGATAATAATGAGTCCAATAATTATACTAGTTATTATTGCAGGATTTACAAAAAGAGCTCAAATTCCTTTTTCTTCATGACTTCCAGCAGCTATGGCTGCTCCAACTCCAGTATCGGCCCTTGTTCACTCATCAACATTAGTTACTGCAGGAGTATATCTAATTATTCGATTCAGAAATTTAATTATATCATTCAATCTAATTCAAGTATTTTTAATGCTATCATTACTAACAATAATTATATCAGGTCTAGCTGCAAATTTTGAATTTGACTTAAAAAAAATTATTGCATTATCAACTTTAAGACAATTAGGAATTATAATATCAATTTTAATATTTGGTTATCCAATATTATCTTTTTTTCATCTTACTATTCATGCTTTATTTAAGGCATCACTTTTTTTATGTGCTGGAGTATTGATTCATAGATTAATGAATAATCAAGATATTCGCATAATGGGCTGTATAAGTTATAATATACCAATAACTAGAACATTCATAAATATTGCAAATTTATCATTATGTGGAATACCCTTTATGAGAGGGTTTTATTCAAAAGATTTAATTATAGAAATAATATGCTCCAGAAATATTAACTTTTTAATTTTATTATTGATATATGTTGGAATTGGAATAACATCTTTCTATTCTGCCCGATTAACATATTTTTCAATAAGTATAAATTTTAGTTATTATAATTTTAGTTCACAAAACGAGTCACTTAATAGTATATTAAAAAGAATCATGGTTTTATCTATTTATTCAATTTTATCAGGGTCTATGTTTAGATGAATCATATTTAATAATCCTGTAAGAATTATTCTCCCCATCGAGGGAAAGATAATAGCAATGGCTCTATCTTTTCTAGGGTTATTAATTGGATATGAGATATCCATGTTTTCATCTATAGTAAAAAAATTTACAAGAGAGTTCATAAATTCCATATGATTTTTAAAACAACTATCAACCTTTCACACTCAATTTCTTATTTTAAAAAATTCACTTATATTTCAAAAATCAATTGATTTGGGATGAGGAGAAAAAATTGGGCCTCAAGGCATGATTGAATTGATAAAATTAATTATAATATTTAATATTAATATAAGAAAAAATAATTTCAAAATTCAAATAATAACATTTATTGCTTGATTTCTAATTATTATATATTTAAATAGCTTAAACATTAGAGCATAATATTGAAGATATTAAGGTAATAAATATTTTTAAATATTTACAAGGTTTTTCCTCTCTTTTCAATGAAAATGAAATGTTTTATAAACTTTATAAATAAGGAAAAAACGGAGTTTAACCGCTTTAAAAGCTAGTTAGCAGCTGCTTTTATTCTTATTTCCTTTTAATTGGAAATTATATGTTCAATAACTTTATTAACAATAAAGTGCCTTATTTTTGGCTTCAATTAATAAACAAAGGAACAAAGATTCTTTTTTTAGGTCGAAACTAAATGTATTTATTACTTCATTGCTTTTAAGAATGGCTAATATGAGCACCTATTGATTGCAATCCAATAATTATAATTAAATACATTCCCGTTAAATTCAATTTAACATACTATTTTTCCATTCATGATATAAGCCTAATATTAAAAATAATAAAAATAACAATATCACTAAATAAATTTCAATAATATTAATAGTTGTTATTACAATAACCATGGGTATAATAATCACTAATTCAACATCAAAAATAAGGAAGATGACTGCAATTATAAAAAAATGTCTTGAAAAAGGAATTCGAGATGACTCAAAAGGATCGAATCCACACTCAAATGGAGATGATTTTTCACGATCAATTATTGATTTAGTTGACACAAAATATGAAAGAGTTATTAAAGTAAATAAAATTAATAATATCATAATACAGTAACTTACAACATTGAAAATTATTCTATTTAAAAATTAATCCTTTTAATTGGAAGTTAAATATACTTATATACTAATAGAATATTTATCTACCTCATCAGTAAATTGATATATATAAAAATAGTCAAACAATATCAACAAAATATCAATACCAAGCAGCTGCTTCAAAACCAAAATGATGAGTTCTAGAGAAATGAAATTTCAATTGACGTAATAAACAGATTATAATGAACGTTCTTCCAATAATAACATGAATCCCATGAAACCCTGTTGATACAAAAAATGTTGATCCGTATACAGAATCTGAAATACAAAACGATGATTCAAAATATTCATATACCTGAAGAATAGTAAAATATATACCTAATATTAAAGTTAATAAAATACCATAAACAGATTCATTATGTTTACTTTCTATTATGGAATGATGAGCTCACGTAATTGCTACTCCAGAACACAATAAAATTATAGTATTTAATAGAGGAATTTGTATTGGGTTAAAAGGCATAATTCCAGAAGGAGGTCAATTTATACCAATTTCTATAACAGGTCTTAATCTTCTATGAAAAAATCCCCAAAAGAAAGAAATAAAAAAGAAAATTTCTGACACAATAAATAAAATTATTCCTAATTTTAAACCTCTCACTACAACTATTGTGTGAAATCCTATAAACGTCCCTTCACGCGAAATGTCACGTCATCATTGAATTATAGTTAAAATTAAAATTAAAAATCCAAAAAATAATAAAATAAAATTTTGTATATGAAATATTATTACTATACCAGAAACAAAAGTCAGAGCCCCGATTGACCCCATTAGAGGTCATGGTCTACAGTCAACTAAATGATACGGATGATTATTCATTAAGATACTTCTCTATAATACAGAGTTCTTAAAACTGTAAAAACATAAGATTGAATTACACAAACTGCTGATTCAAATAATATCAATAATATCTGAATTAAAATAATTAGATTTATATAAATTTCTAAATTAGTTGATCTATTTCCTAATAATGTTATTAGTAAATGACCAGCAATCATACTCGTATTTGCTGTTAGACGAACAGCCAAGGACCCCGGTCGAATTAAATTTCTGACAGTTTCAATACATACTATGAAAGGTATTAAAATTATTGGAGTTCCTATTGGAACTAAATGACAAAACATATGATTTGTATTGTTAACAAATCCAAATAAAATAAAAGTCAATCAAAGAGGAAGAGCTAAACTAAGAGAAAATACTAGATGTCTTGATCTAGTGAAAATATATGGAAACAATCCAAGAAAGTTATTGAATAGAATAAAAATAAATAAAGAACAAAACAATAATGATCTACCAAAAGATCCTGAACTTATTAATAAATTTAATTCAAAACTTATTGTATTTAAAACTTTATTAATAAAAATTATATAACGACTAGGAATGTATCATAACCCTATAGGTATGAATAATAATAAAATTAAGGAACTTAATCAATTTAATGAAAATAACCCTGTTGATGGATCAAAAGTTGAAAATAAATTTGTTATCATAATCAGTTATATAAATTATTAAAATTATTAGTCAAATTTATCCTTGGAATTTTCATAAAAGAAAAATAAATAAAAGTTATAATTAAAATAACAATTAATAAAAAAAAGAAAAACAAAAAACATCAATTTATTGGAGATATTTGTGGGATAGAAAAATACCATTCTTAGTTTCTTGAATCTGACAGATTGATGTTTTTATAATAAACTAACTTTTCATCATTAAAAGTAGCCGTTAGTTACTATAAATTGGTTTAAGAGACCATCACTTACTTTCAGTCACTTAATGAATAGCTTATTAATCAATTAATAAAACAATTTATATCAACTCTTTCAATAACAATAGGTATAAATCTATGATTTGCTCCACAAATTTCAGAACATTGTCCAAATGATATACCAGGTCGATTAATAAATATTCTTGCTTGGTTTAATCGACCAGGCACGGCATCCACCTTAATTCTCATAGATGGTATAGCTCATGAATGAATAACATCAAATGATGAAATCAATAATCGAATTTGAGTACTAAAAGGTAAAATCGTTCGATTATCTACTTCTAATAAACGGAACTCTCTAATTAATATTTCATTTTGAGATTTTATATAAGAATCAAATTCAATATTTAAAAAATCTGAATATTCGTATGATCAATATCATTGATGACCAATAATTTTTAAAGTTATTAAAGGTTTATTAATTTCATCCAATAAGTATAATAATCGTAAGGATGGAAATGCAATAAAAATTAATGTTAAAGCTGGTAGAAGTGTTCAAAAAAATTCATTTAACTGTCCCTCTAATAAAAGTCGATTAACAATATTATTAAATATGATAACTGTTATTATATAAGTAACAATCGAAGTGATAATAATTAAAATAGTTAAAGTATGATCATGAAAAAATATTAACTGTTCTATTAATGGTGATATAGCGTCCTGCATATTAATATAAGATCAATTAGAAATTTCTAACAAAAATTATTTATATATGAATCTTAAATTCATCGCACTTCATCTGCCATATTAGAATTGAACTAATAATGGAATCTCACTATATGAGTGCTCAGACGGAGGAAGTTTATGTAACCATTCAATAGAAGAATTTATATTAATTGAATATAAAATCAATCGATGTGAAATAAATCTTTCTCAAATAATAAACAATAAAAATAAAATTCCAATAAATGAAATTCTTCTTCCAATAGAAGATATAATGTTTCATGATATAAATGCATCAGGATAATTTGAATATCGACGTGGCATGCCTCTCAATCCTAAAAAATGTTGGGGAAAAAAGGTTAAATTTACCCCGATAAACATAATCAAAAAATGAGTTTTTAATCAATTAGAATTTAAAGATAATCCAGTAAATAAAGGATATCAATGAATAAATCTTCCTAAAATTGCAAATACTGCACCTATTGATAACACATAATGAAAATGGGCTACAACATAATATGTATCATGTAATACAATATCAATTGATGAATTAGCTAAAATCACCCCAGTCAATCCACCAATAGTAAAAAGAAAAACAAAACCTACTGCTCATAAAATTGAAGGTCTTATCTTGATTTTAACTCCTCTCAGAGTTGCTAATCATCTAAAAACTTTAATTCCAGTTGGAACAGCAATAATTATTGTAGCAGAAGTAAAATAAGCCCGTGTATCAACATCCATACCAACTGTAAATATATGATGTGCTCAAACAACAAATCCTAAAATACCAATTGATATTATAGCATAAATTATTCCTAGTGATCCAAAAGATTCAATTTTTCCTCTTTCTTGAGTGATAATGTGAGAAATTAGTCCAAATCCAGGCAAAATTAAAATATATACTTCAGGATGTCCAAAAAATCAAAATAAATGTTGGTATAAAATTGGATCTCCTCCACCTGAAGGATCAAAAAAAGAAGTATTCAAATTTCGATCAGTTAATAACATTGTAATTGCACCAGCTAAAACTGGTAATGAAAGCAATAATAAGAAAGCAGTAATTAATACTGCCCATACAAATAAAGGTAGCCGATCCATGTATATTCCCACTGATCGTATATTAAAAATTGTTCTAATAAAATTAACTGCGCCTAGGATTGAGCTAGCTCCAGCCAAATGTAAAGAAAAAATAGTTAAATCAACACAAGATCCTGAGTGTGCAACGCCTCTTGACAACGGAGGATAAACTGTCCAACCAGTACCTGCACCTCTATCAACTATTCTACCAATTAATAATAATGTTAATGAGGGTGGTAATAATCAAAAACTTATATTATTTATTCGAGGGAAAGCCATATCAGGAGCACCAATTATCAAAGGAACCAATCAATTCCCAAATCCTCCAATCATAACTGGCATCACTATAAAAAAAATTATAACGAAAGCATGAGCAGTAACAATCACATTATAAATTTGATCATCTCCAATAAAAGATCCAGGAATGCCTAATTCAACACGAATAAGAACTCTTAAAGTTGTACCTACTATTCCCGATCAAATCCAAAAAATGAAATATAATGTTCCAATGTCTTTATGATTAGTTGAGAAAAATCACTTATTCATAACTAATCATTGATTTATTCCCAATTGAGATGACTGAATTAGGTAATAAACTGTAAATTTATTTATGGATATACTTTCCTCTCAATAATCTAATCTAATCTTTCTTCCTTATTCTCTTTTTTTTTTCTTCAATCTAGTCTTATATTTAATAATAACATTAAATTGCAAATTTAAAGGTGATTAAAATAAATCTAAGGCTTACAAGAAATTATATTTTTAACTTTGAAGGATAATAGTTTTATTAACTTAAAACCTTACTAATTCATAATATTAAATAAGGTTACAACTATAAATCCAATCAATAAAGAATTTACTATAAATAATGTATTATTTAATCTAAAAGTTGACAACTTTAAAGATATATTGTTTATCATTAACCCTGTCATTACAACTCGCAAATAATAAAATAACACTAATAAAGCAGTTATTACTAAAATTAAACATAAAAAATACATTTTATTAACCAAAAGACAATAAATCATCATAAATTTTGGGAAAACCCCTAAAAATGGTGGTAATCCACCTATTGACATAAAAATAATTATTAACATTAATGATTTAACCCTATTGTTAAACAAAATAAAAATTTGATTTAAATAATTCATATTATTTATTCAAAACAGATAACAAGTCAAAAATAAAGAGAGGGAATAAATTAAAAAATATACCAGCCATATATAATTTATTAATATAACCCCTCTAAAAATTCAACTTAAATTGTAAATTGATGAATATGCTAAAATTTTTCGAATTGATGAATAACACAGCCCCCCTAATGAGCCTCAAATACATGATAAAACAATAAATAAAATCAATCTTATATCTAAATAACTCAATAAAATAATGGGGATAATCCTCTGAACGGTTATAATTAAAAAAGACACTAGTCAAGACAACCCATCAATTACTGAAACATATCAATAATGGAATGGAGGAGATCCAATTTTAATTATTAAACTAATTATAATAAAATATTTTACCTGAAATAATATTCCTAAAATAACAACAAACAGGAATAATAGTCTTGAACCCATTCTCTGAATAATAAAATATTTAATTATTGACTCAGATGAGTAAACTCTCATTTTATTCATTATAAAAGGCAAAAATGATACCATATTTATCTCGACTCCTATTCAACAACCCAGCCAATTGTTTGAACAAATCGCCAATATAATACCAAAAAACAAGAATGCCACAAATACTATATAAGAGGAATTTTTTTTAATTAAAAAGAGGATAATTTTCCATAAATGAGGTATGAACCCATTAGCTTAATTTTAGCTTATCTTTTATATGTTGTAGTTTATGAAGAACATTAATTTTTGATATTAAAAGACAGTTTAATTCTGTTAACATAATAAGAGTATAATATTACATAATTTATTCTATCAAAATAACCCTTTTCACTCAGGCATCTTATTTTTTTTAATTTTTCTTTTTTTTTTTTATGTATGACTTATAATATCTGGTGTACCTTTTATTATACAATAGACTTACAGCCAATACTTAAATTCGCAACTTTATATACTCTTTCCTTCATTTTTTCCTATTTCTATTTATTGATTAAAATAAATTTACGGAACTGAATAACTAGTAACAGTTAAATAGTTAGCTAAAATACAATAATTACATCAATTTTTGTACACCCACATTTTGCAAATCCGGTCCATAAAATATATGCTTACAGTATGTTTATAGTTAAATTAAAAATATTAATGTTAATATTACTGTATTACCACATTTATATATTCATATATAATAAATATATATACATATGTATATATATATATATATATATATATATATATAATAGTATGTTTTTTTTTTTTTTTTTTATTGAAGTATAAAAAAAAGAAAAACATACTATTATTATTATAAATATTTATATATAAATATATATTAAATTAATAATACTTATCAAACAATTTAACAATTAATTACCAAATACCTATCTCATAAAATAATTTAAATTAATTAGAAAATTTAATTATATATCATTCCAATCAATCAAAAAACATTTAAGACATCTCAAGTTACTTTAATTAAATTAATTATTGAAAATACAAATTTCCTTGCTATCAAAACAATTACGATTCTTTAATTACTGTCTTCAAAATTAATATTGTTATTTATTTAAATTGCAAAATAGTAATATTATTATTACAACAACTACCTACATACACATTGTTTATTCAACATTCTACAATATACACAAATAAATTCACTACACTTATTTACAAATCGTCATCATTATTACTCAGTTGTATCACACTTCAATGTCCAAGGTTGCGAGGTCAAAACCACAAAACAAAAATATTTATAATTGTCCATTAATTGTTTATAGTTTAGCCTCCATCGTCAAAAATTAAAATTAATCTTTGTTTTATATAGCACTTTTCAGTTTTATTGACGCACATACTATTGTCTTGTGTGTCATAACCAAACAATTTCAATTTATTCGTTATATCATAATAATCATGCACCAAGTCTACATTAAATATTTCTGTTAAGTCTCCATTAGTAAATTTTTCCAATATCGGGTCAGTTACTTTTTTATTATAAATTAAATCATTCTTATTTAAATACACTTCTAACATTTCTTTCCATTCATCATAATCTCTATTTAATTCATACAATTCTGTTTCTCTCTCACCATAATACCATATTACATTCTCAATATTACTCCAGACAGAGGGTACAAACTTATACAACAACATTAAACAACTCAAATCTTCTACTAACACGGGACTCTTGCCCTTCAAAAACAACACTTGTGAACCCTCTGGTTCATCATAAATAATAAGGGGAAAATTTACCCTCTGCCCCCATTCTACCACTATACTATCTTTCCACTCTCTCTCTAACTCATAAACACACATTAACATTTCATTATCACATTCTACAAACTCATCAGTACTCTCTTTATTTATTTTCACCGTATCACTCTCTGATACTAACTCTTCAATTACATTACTATTCTCAGTATTATTTTTATTATTTTCGGCATCATCACTATCATTTGTTAACTCTTTATCTAATACAACATTGCCATTACAATTTTCATTTGTATTGCTCTTACTCTGTTCTAGTTTATTCAAATTATTTTTTATTATTTCATTGGTGTTTTCTAGACATTTATTCTTTTCTTGTACATCACTTATTAATTCATCAAATTTTACACTAATACTCTGCTGAAACTGAATATTCTGTTCTTTAATTTCTTTAAAAATAATATCATTTTGAATATTCTGCTGTTCGCATTTTATTTTCTGTTCTTTAAAGTCATTAGTTAAAATCTCCATTTTTTTGTCATTAGCATCAAAACGTTTACTTAAAAGGTTAAATAAGTCATTCATGGACATCTCTTTTTCTTTTGTTTTACTCATTACGGGGGTTGAGATCGCTCCTGGCGTACTAATTACAGATACTTCTACATTCTGCTCATCTATTGACATTGATTCTGTTTGAATACCGGAGTCGGTATTTATTTGACTCTCGGTCTGACTGTCAGAGAAGCTGACTTCATTGTTATCTGCCATTTCTTATTTTATACTTGATACTTAGGATACTTTACTTAATTTGATTTTTTGTAATACACTTCCTATTTCATGTCAATTTTGCGTAAATGACTCACTTTTATTTTATTACGCTAACCTTAAAACACACGTTTGTATCTTTTTTGTAGGTGCGGTTTTTACTTAATTTTTTAATTCATAAAAACTGTCCCTGTTCGGGCGCCATTGTGATATCAATATACTCATTTAAATATATATAAACATAAATTTTATCTCACCTACCTGTAAAGCTTCTTTTATCTGGGTCCAGGATTCTTCTCGCACGAACGTAAGATACAAACGTGTTTTATAGGTTACTGAAATAAGTGACTCGACTCATTTTTGAATGAAGAGAATTTCTGATCTTTTAATTTCTTTTAAATCTTTAACAAATTTCATCCAAATTTGTTATTCATGCTTGTGCAGATTAAATTACATTTTAATAATTTCTTCTCTTGGTTATCTGTTACATGTTAACTTATTCTATTGGCTTACCTTAATTCACATCAATATAAACAGCCCAGCCTGCAATTTTTTTATTAAACACACACAGACACACAGAAGATTACAAAACCCTTAACATTTTCTAAACTATACCCATCCCTGCCGGCACGTGGCGATCGCTCGAGCGCTATATTTCATTTTTTGGTATTTAGTTGTGTGTCCGAAATAGATTCTGATATTTTCAATTCGAGTACTCACTCCACTGTCACATTACCGTTAATTTACATATCACTTTTACTTGAAATTATAACATTTTTGAAAAGAGCCCACTTGGCTCTATACCTGCGCAGGTAGAGTCTCTAGGCGAACTGGGGAGAGGCGTCTCTCTTTCGCGGCCAACTCAATTTCGTCGTTTTATCTGGAACCCAAAGCCTCATGGTTGTTCGTCGCTGGTTATTTCCATTCAACACATGCAGTTGGTGGTGCGTTCTTCGTATTAGGATATTTGCTAGGCACTGGCTGACGTCATAATATGGGCGTGATTTAGGTTCTACATCCGCCAGCATGGTAAACTAAGTTGAACAGAAATTATTCTCTTCACCATTTTGGTGTTTCACAGCGGTGTGGGTCCGCGGCATGGTTGTGTGATGCGTACGAGCGCATGGTCACATTCTCGCAAAGTTCTTGGAAACGGAGGCTGAGCGCATTCCTGGTTCCCGATTGCACAACTGTGGGCACGTATTACTGCTTCGTTACAACACTGTTCTGACAATTCAACACGTGGTCTGGACACGGTTGAAAATAAAATTTACAAATATTTTAATAAAGCCCCCCAAAATTTAATAATATAAAATCCCGCAATTTTGGCCCGTTACACACTATATCTCACTTTGTACACTATATTTCACGTTGTTATTGTTTACAGAATTTTGTAGTACAAAGTTTTTTATAGCTAGGTACACAATACCCATTTCTGACTTTTAGAGTGGGGTGATTGTGTTATCATATTTGGGCATGGGTTATGTAACATTACACTGTTCATAGTTGTTGTTCACCTCACTCTGTCTCTCCTCACTGCGAGAATATCCATTTCGATCAGTCTCCCTTTGGGTAACGACTATTGTAGATTCGGGAATCATAATTTCGGCGTATAAAATTTGCTCGATAATTATTTGAAGCGTGGTTGCCCCTATAATTATTATTGTAATTATTATTATTATTATTATTATCATATCTCCGGTCATTCCGGTTATCGTTTCTGTAGTAATTTCTTCCACCTTCCCTATCTTGGTATCTTGGAACATTTCTCTGGTCGTTCCTTTCTACTATTTGATTTCTATCACGGTTCTGTTCTTCCGGATATCTATTAGGGTAGCTGTCTCTTCTCATATTCCCTTGTTTAGCACGATTGTCATAATTCATTTTCCTCTCATAATCAGTGAGTAATAACGTCATCGCTTCTATAGTATTGGCTTGACTGGCAAATTGTGCTAAGCTTACCGTTTCAGGAAAATGGTGACTCAAAGCTTCCACCACATATCTGTCATCCATGGGTGGATCTAAATATCTTGCCCTGCAAACATGCGATAAGAAATACGAGGTCGGTGTTTGTCCTACACTTGGGTTGTACCTACCATATACTATGGTCTCCCGCACCCTTGTCTGTATGGATCGTGTCCAATATTTATTTTTATAGCTGTCCATAAATTCCTGGTAGCTATTCAAGGTGTTTCTAACAGCATCCCACCAATAATCATTCATTTCATGAAATCCTTGATCTAACATTAGTTTAATTCTCTCCCATCTATTTTCCTTGCTACTATGCAAATATTCCTTCATTCTATTTAAATACTCCATAGGATTTTTTATATATCCTTTCATATGTGGCACCTCATGACTAATATTCTTGACTTCTCGGATAACACATGTTTGATTACCATTTTGTTCTATTTCATTGACCCTTAATACTAATTGTCCCATGGTATCCTCTATTTTGGTATTATTGCTGTCCAACTGTTGTCCCATGGATTGAATATTGCCCGTTACCTCCTGTTTGTGTTTTACCAATTCTCTCGTCATCTGTTCTATGACTTCTTGTTTATTTTCTCCTAATTTCTCTTCCACTTCTTCCTTCAGTAACTGTTGTTTCGTTTCTATATTGTCTAATCTATTTTCCATTGTTTCCATATTCAATTTCACCTCTGCAAATTGTCTTCCCATCCTCATAATTTTTCAATATTAACTCAACTTCAGCCTTTTGCTGGTTTAATTTATTATTCACCCCATTTATTTGTTGTTGAATGGTATCCTTTAATTCCTCATTATTTTGTTTTAATAAATTTTTATTATCTATTTTCATTTGTTTCTTTAATTCCTCATTATTTTGTTTTAATAAGGTTTCATTATCTAATCTCATTTGTTTCAATAATGTTTCGCTGGTTTTGTTATTCCCTTCCATTATAATTCTCATCATCTCCTGGAAATTTGCATCCATTGGTTGGTTTGGTTTCTTTGGTTGGTCCCCTTGGGTATCCCTTACTATTTATTTCCATTTCAGTTTCTTCCACTTCAGCACTATTACGCCTTAATTCATATCGTTGCTCTGGTTTGTTAGCCATTTTACAATCTTTAACTTAATTTAAATTACAAGGAAAAAAATTTTTATGCTAATTAAATTTAACAAAATTGTGTTATTTGGTGCTGGTTTAAAGAAAATCTTTGCTTTCACGTATGGGCGCCATTATCTGTACTGTTGTTTTTTACTGATAGAATACAATAGAATACACAGGTATTGTAATTAACTTAATAGTATAATGCAATTAATAAATGTACCTACTGTTATTATGTTTTTTTTTTATTTACCAGTACATGTAAAGAAACTCTTTCTCTCAGGGTTAATGATTATTAAGTTATTTGATCGTATTTACGGTTGTATCTATTATTTTCTTTTCTTTAAACCAACCCAGATTCAGTTAATATGTAGTCTTTGATAATTAACCATGTAAGAAATAAATAACAAACTAATGTAACTTAACCGACTCTGAATTCTTCCAGCTGCCACGGGTTCACTTCTGGTTGTTGTTTACCTTTTCTTTCGAAAGCAATATTAGGCTTGGCAATCTGTTCCTTTACACAAATTTCTGATTGCTCTCACCGCTGAATGCCGCTCTCCAGGACTACTGCAACACAGATGTCTCCTCAGAACACTTAACTATCCTTTATGGCCACTTAAACTCTTCTTCAGTCCAAGGTTTTCCTCTTCTGTCATCGTTCTATCAAGGATATTGTTATATTTCTCGTATTATTATTTATTTATTAAATATTATAATCAAAACTCTGGTATCACAATTTAAATTCCTTTACTGTCTTTTCTTTTCCTTGTTACATTAACTTGATGATGTACAAATGTTATTTAATATAATTTAAGACTCTTCATTAGTTACTATTAGATATATAATTAGACTCTTCATGTTACTCTTAGTGAATTTAATTGAAGACTAATAACGTTAATCTTAATGAATTTAATTTAAGACCAATAACGTTACTCTTAATGCATTTAATTTTAGACTAATAAACATTTTCTTCCTCACTATACAATACAATTTATTAACAATTTACAAAATGGCCCCTATGATAATTCCCTAATTTCTTTACATCTGTTTATCATATACCTATTAAAACATATATCATTTTTTTATTTCTTATTAAACATCTTTATTTTACCTCTAATATTCGTAATTCTATTGGTTATTTATTAAATTATAATTTTATTACTCTTTACTCTTCTTATAACATTCATTTCAATTTCATATATTATTTTCTGAACATATAACTAAATGTGGTTTTATATCATATAGGAATCGACCTCTATGTTGACTGAGTAAGTCGATATTCCCAATGTTTTTTTGTTTACATTCAATACAAACGCTGCATCCTTTCTCTTTTAAAATTTATTATCTCCCTATTATGTACTGTGTGCATTTTAACAGCAGTACAATATATATATATATATTGTAAGAAGACCCTTGTATGTGGTGTAATCTTATCAAATCAAGCCCCACTGTTTGGGCTAACCACTTTGTAAGAAGACCCTGTATGGCTGCTATCAAATCAAGCCCCACTGTTTGGGCTAGCCACTTGGTCACCAGACCGCTGTATGCCGGTCGTTACAAAAGAATAAAATGTGTATGGAAAATTCAATAAAAATAGAATTTTCAAATAATAAAATAATTTTGTTATGTTAATCAATGGGTTTAAATGAGAAATACATCTGTTTTAAGAAAGTTCTGTAAAATTTTAATAACAGGTAGGTATTTATTGACCGTCGAGCACTTCTTGAAGATTTGCACCAAGTCTGGAGTTAAATAGATTAACTCCAGGTAATAAT